>VXBP01001543.1:3241-15019 GCA_013400115.1 Rhinopomastus cyanomelas
GGAAAGTCTGATGAAGAGAAGCTGAGGGAGCTGGGGGTGTTTGGCCTGGAGATGAGGAGACTCAGAGAGGACCTTATCACTGTCTACAACTAACTGCTCTTCTCCGAGACAACTAGCGACAGGATGACAGGATGAGAGGGCAGGACCTGAAGCCGCGCCAGGGACAGTTAGGTTGAATGTTAGGAAGCATCCTTTTTCATGGAAAGGATGATCAGACACTGGGATGGACTTCCCAGGGCAGTGATGGGGTCTTCACCCCTGGAAGTGTTTCAGGACAGATTGGATGTGGCCCTTTGTGCCACGATCTAGGTGATTGTGGTGATGGGCTATTCTCAGTGTCATGTAGTTATAGGACAAGGGGCAATGGTTGTAAGCTGGAACATAAAAGGTTCCACATCAACCCGAGAAGGAACTTCTTCACGGTGAGGGTGACAGAGCACTGGAACAGGCTGCCCAGGGAGGTTGTGGAGTCTCCTTCACTGGAGAAGTTCAAGGCCCGCCTGGATGTGTTCCTGTGTGACTTGGTCTAGGTGATCCTGCTGTTGAAGAGGATTGGACTAGATGATCTTTCGAGGTCCCTTCCAATCCGTAATGATTCTATGATTCTATGTTAGATCATGCACCAGGCTGGATTATCTTAGAGATGTTTTCCAGGCTCAGTAGTTCTGTGATTCTGAGCTTATTAACAATACCAGCGTACAAAGGCATCTCTGAATGCAGCTCAGCTCTGAATCAGTTAAGAAAAGCTCCTACTGTGCAATTGATTGGTCGTGCATTTTACAGGCTGGGTATTCCACCCAAGTCCTGCATTACCTGTTAAAGTAGAGATGATGAAACAGTTATGGAAATTCATGATCCTGTTTCAATTGATTCACAATAAATACTATTCCCCTTAAACCACCGAGACGTGGTGGTTTCTTAGTATTGTTTTCCACAAGAGGAAACGTCTGCTTTGCTGTAATTAGGCGAGGCAGCAGTGCACGCCATCACTTAGCACGCTGAACAGCAATTGACTTTCGTTATCATTTGACAATCTTCAGGCATTAATAGGAGGCCAACATCAGTCCTTTTGACGTAATCTCTGTACAGTAAATAGGGCACTTGTACGAATTAACAGGCTTCATTAAAACTTGTTTGGCGAGAGAAAAGGAAAAGATGGTGCAGTCGAATGCAGTGTAGCCTTGGGACTTCATGTTTGGTGATAATAGAGAGTTGCCAGGGGAAACGGCAAGATGCAGATTCCAAACTTGTTTTGTAACGGAAGACACACACACAGTGGGATGGTGGCCCTTCTCTCTCCCTTCTCTACATCTGATTGCAGTGTGCTCACTGAGCTCATACTGAGAGCCCATACTGTACTTTTCCTATTGTTGTGTCTTGAAAGACTGTTTGGTTTTCAGTCCAGTGCTGATGAAAGCTTAGCAGAGGTTGCACAGTACTAAGCTAGTTGCATGATTTTCCTGGCAGCAGCTTGATTTTCAAACATACCCAACTTCATGGGAGCCATGACTCACGTTTCACAGCCCCTAAGCAGAGCAAAAGAACTACAGTCAACCAACCTTACTTCTTGGTGGTCTGGGGCTGGTTTTTTGTATTGGGTTGGTTTTCTTCACTATGTGAATAGATCAGCTGTTTTTCTGTAAGAGGTCCAATCACACTTCTGAGATGGACTTGCTAATTGCTAGGTGCTACCTAAAGGTAGCATTTCCAAGTTAACTAGAAACAGATCTGTTTCATTGTACTTTGTATCTGAATCAGATCTCTTTCTTAACAAAACTCGAATTTTATCAATCAGCAAAGTCAGATAATAAAGACAGCTTTTTTTTCTGCCTCTTCTATATGATATGATATGATATGATATGATATGATATGATAGAGCTACTAGTTAAACACGTGCAAAACAAATCCCTGCTTTGCACAGGCAAGCAAACCAGAGAACACAGAGCGACCTTCACATGTCCCTCATAAACCCAACATGTAGGTCAGATGTCATGGCAGTTAGTGATACTGTTTGAGCAGGAAACCTGAGTTCTGGGAGCATCCTGAGCATATTTAGGCAAGCAGGAAGACCACAGTTGAGAATTTAAATAGTTTTCAAGTGAGGCAGCAGAAAGCTTGCTGCCTTTGCCTGCAATACCCTCTCTGAACAGAACACCGCATATTTCATGCACTGGGCAGGGTGAAGTGGCATTGTGCTGGCCAAGAGTTAATATCCATCACTAAGCCAAACACTCAGTAAAACCTCCAGAAAAATAAAGAAAGAAAACTCCTACCTACTCCCCTCTAGGCAAAGTGAATAAATCCTTCCATTTACATCAGCTGTGCTGGCTACCCCAACATAGAGCGTTCACCCCTGGGTCACCAAAACCACATCTAGAGGGTTTTATACAAGTGTTTTTAATTTAGAGGTGCATTTGTGACTATCCCCACTGTGCCAGAGGAATCCTTCGTTGTAATTAGCAATTCTGATCATAGCCTGTAGTATACAGCTGCAAACCTTGTCATTTACCCTGTCTCTGAGGAAAATTATGTGGGAAAGTTTTCCTTTCGTAACCTCACAGCCATGTAGTCAGCTTGCAGTTCACCAGATTATGACTCCTGATGATGAGACAAGCTCTTACGCAGCCATTCGATTTATCAGATGCTGAAGTCAGCTGCCTTTACAATGAGACCAAGCTAATCCATTTCCATTAAATCAGCAAAGCTCCAAATGAAAACAATTAGCACATTAGACAGATAACTGAAAAATGGTCTTTCGGGGTCCCTTCCAATCCCTGATGTTCTGTGATTCTGTGAAATACCATGGATTCTTCATGCCGAAAGCGCCAGTCTCAACTTTTCTTATAGTAATAGAAAGCTGGTCCAGGTAGGAACTGATGCTCTATGGTGTTTTGACTACCATATTTTAAATCCCTGGTTTTAAACAAGTTTATGCTCTTTTCCCCAACATGCATCATACCTGGCTCTTATTCCAAGACATTTGTGGATGCTGGTTTCTAAACACTATCTTTCTTACTGTCTTCTTGTTTTGCAGATTGGTAAAGAGGCACAATGCTACAGTGATTTACCTGGGCCAGTGGAGGAGGTGAGACATACAGACCATACAGACGAGCCTTCCATCCAGGAAAATACCCTGTTTGCAGCACACAGGCATCAAGTGATCCATTTTACAAGGAAGAAAGTGCTGAAATCCTAAAACAATCTGGATACAAAATACGAGCTCAAGACCAAGAGGCACTGGTGAAAAAACCCGAGGCTAACACATATGAAAATGAACAAACCTCCCCAGACATCTGAACATAAGGCCTGCCCCTAAAAACACAGTACAAACGCGTTACTAAACTGAAAGGAGAGTGGTAACTCGGTTGTCGTCAAGGGTCAAATCATGCTGGGGAGCAGGTGATCAGGTAAGTTGCACAGAAGGTCCTGGGCTCAAGTCCTGTTCCAGTTAAAGCCCTGTAACAATTACAAGTAGTAGGAGCAGGTGAAAAATACTTTCAAGGAAAAACTCTTGTGTTTGGTAGATCAAGAAAAGGCTGATTTTAAGGTAGGTTTAATAACAAATGTTGGATCTTTGAGAGCTTCTCTTTTGTTTCTTTACCGGTTTCATTTGGGAAGATGTTTACAGCAGCCGATCGATGTTCGACTATTTATTGCCCTTTCTAGGGCACAGTGGTAACGTCAAAGTATAAGTTCAAGAAGAAATTACTTATTTCCCTCTTTTAGAGTTAAAAATCTAACATGTCTCCAGTGTGCTCTGAACGTATGTGTGGACTAAACCAGAGTAAGGAACTGGGTTTGTGCCTATTTTGAAATGAATGCGGGATTGACCATTACTTCTTGCAGACCTCAAGCTGCGCCGGGGAGGGTCAGGCTGGACATGAGGAAATGTTTTTTCATCGACAGAGTGGTCAGGCCTTGGAACAGGATGCCCAAGGAAGGGGTTGAGTCCCCATCCCGGGAGGTGTTTAAAGATGGCTTCAATGTAGTGCTTGGAGATCCAGTCTAGTGGTAACCTTAGTAGAGCAGATCTCAAGGGTCTTTTCCAACCTGAATGGTTCTAGGATTCTATGATTCTTTCTTTTTTTATAGCAGTGTTAATATTTGCCAGGCTTGCATGATTTGAAACTTCTTTAGGTGGGACTTAATGCTATCTGGGAGGACATCAATGATTCTTACAGATACGCTGGCTCACTCTGGTTTTATTTTGGGATATGCACAATCCCTGTGCCCCAGAACAGTAGAATTTTGGACAGAGGAATACTGTGACTCTTTTCTTACACACAAAAGTGATTTAAGTGGAGAAGGCGAATGACCTCAGTCAGGGATGGCTCATCCTTATTCATCAGAAAAGTATCACTGGCTAGGATTTGTTCTCAAACAACACCACCTCCCCAAGGCATCCCACCACAAACCATCCACAAAACAAAACCAAAACAAAGCAAATGAAGAAGTCTCGGTTTCTTCTGGTTTTGTATTATGAATCTTGTTAGAGGCCCTAGACTGGTCCCTAGCCGTGCTGTGACACAAGAGCAGACAAGATACATCCTGGCTGGTCATTGATCTGTTGATGGTGGGACTCGATGACCCAAAGGTCTTCTCCAACCAAAACAGCTGAAACCAGCTGTGACGTGCAACCTCCAGCTTAGAACTGCTTTGTGTCCAATGGCTGGAAGGTAACCAGCATAGCAGTGGTTTCAGGGATGGTCTATGGGAAGTCTACAGGCTTGGAGAAGCCAGGAGATGTAATTTTAAAGATAAGTAACTTGATGTTTGAAGGATATGGTAAATGTGCTGCTGGGTATTGTCCCTGCTTTTGTTTTCTTACCAAAAGATTTTTTGAGTTGGCAAAATATGAGCCAGCAGTGAGCTCCGGCAGCCCAGAAGGTCAAGTCTGTCCTAGGATGCATCAAGAGAAGTGTGGCCAGCTGAACCAGAAACATGATTCTCCCCCTTTGCTCTGCTCTTTTGAGACTTCACCTTGAATCCTGCATCCTTCCAATCCGTAATGATTCTATGATTCTATGATCCAGTTCTGGTGTCCCAAACATGAGAAGGACACAGAACTGTTGGAACGAGTCCAGTAGAGGCCACAAAGCTGGTCCAAGGTCTGGAGCACCTTTGCTATGAGGATAGGCTGAGGGAGCTGTGGTTGTTCAGCCTGTGGAAGAAAGGCTTCAGGGGGACTTCAGAGCTGCATTCCAGTACCTGAAGCAAACCTACAGGAAGGGAGCAGAGGGACTTTTCACAAGGGGGTCTAGTGACAGAACAATTTCAGTTGAAGGAGAGGAGGTTTAGACCACAACTTAAGAAGAAGCTCTTTAGTGACTCTGGGATCAATTGCCTGGAGAGGTTGTGGTTGCCCCCTCCCTGGAGGTGTTTAAGGCCAGGATGGATGAGGCCTTGAGCAACCAAGTCTGGTTGAGAGGGGTCGCTGCCCATGGTAGGGAGATTGGAGCAGATGATCTCTAAGGTCCCTTCCAACCTCAGCCACTCTGTGATTCTATGACAACACATACTTGCTGCTCAAGTGATGGAGAACTTTTGGGTCCTGTGGTTTCTACAGACGTACTGCATAGCTTGGTTACCGTTTCTCCTGTGTCAGGCAACAAGTTGTGTTCTTGCTGTATTTCAATAAACCGATTTAGATGGATGGGCCTTCAGTCTAACCTAGAGCAGTTGTTCTTAGTTAAAGAAATTTTCATTATGCCTACTATTTCCATATTATTTGAAGCAAAATGGATCATCTTCAATTAAATCAGACTCATTTTGCTTAACTTTGTGTACTTTACCATATTGTCACATATCTTCTAGAGCATAATAAGAGCACGAGCATCTCAAATCAACTTCTTCATGGTGAGGGTGACACAGTACTGGAAGGGGCTGCCCAGGGAGGTTGTGGAGTCTCCTTCTCCGGAGACATGTAAAGCCCACCTGGACACGTTCCTGTGTGACTGGGTGTAGGTGGTCCTGCTGTGACAGGGGGATTGGACTGGATGATCTTCCAAGGTCCCTTTCAATCCCCAATCTGTGATTCTGTGATTCTGTGAATTCTGACATAAACCTAGGAATCCTGTGAATTAACAAAATGGAACATAAATGGATTACTGAGCACAAAGAATAAACTGTTATTGTGCTTATAGAGAAGGACATGCAAGGAATTGTTGGACTGCTTTATATGACTTTTGTGCATCTTTAAATCATATTAATCTTCTAATCTGCCACAGAAAAGTTTTGAAAGACAATTTCTGTAGGTTGTCTTTCTTATGGAGCTCTTGTGCAGCATAAAGTTACTAATTAATGTGCTTAATTAGCTGTTTTGAATATTCTACTCAGATATCAACATTCTAGACACGTGGTTTCATAGAAGAAATAATAAGGCTACCGGATGACTGCATAATAGCACTTCTCACCCTAACCCCTTTCCCTCGTCTCCAATTATATCATAATGCTGATGCTGTTATTTCTCAGAGGAAGTCAAATTCTGCCGTCATTGCTTCTTATAATAACTGTAAGTTCCGGAAGCATTTACTTATCAAGGGCTTTGGAGCTCCTTGTCAGCCCGTAAGGCTGCCTCATTCTTCTCACGCTCTCTAAAGGTAAAAGCTATTTGTTTCCACTATTTGCTACAGTGCACAAATTGTGTTTGATAAAGGCCATAACATTGAGGCAATCATAGTACATTAATGCTTTTGAAAGACATCCTACTAGAAAGTGATCGCCATAATATGCGGCTCATGCCACATAGAGCACCAGAGTCACAGGTTCACGTGTCCGAAGGAGGCCACGACAGTGCTCAGAGGGCTGGAGCACTTCTCGTACAAGGGCAGGCTGAGACAGTTGAGGTTGTTCAGCCTGAAGAGAAGATTCTAGGGGGACCTTCTAGTGACCTTCCAAACCCTGAAAGGGGCCTATTAGAAGGCTGGGGAAGAACTGTTCACAAGGCAGGGAATGATAGGACAAGGGGTCATGGTTTGAAGCTGGAAAAGGGTAGATTTGTTAGACAGCAGGAGAAAGTTCTTTCATCTGAGGGTGGTGGATCCCTGGAGCAGGTTGCTTAGAGAGGTGGTGGAGAACCCATCCATGGAACAATGCAAGGTCAGGTTTGATGGGGCTCTGGGTAATCTGGTTTGGTGAGTGATGTCCCTGCTTGTTGCAGGTGGCCTGGACTAGGTGACCTTCCAATCAAACACATTCTGTGATTCTATAATTACTTCTTCCAAGCTGACTGCCTCATCACCATACTGCTTAAGACTAGAAACTCCAAGTTATGGTGCAGTACCACCCTATTTTTAAAGCACGGTTCCCTGCTTTTCAAGCCAAACTTGAAATATATTCTGACAAATAGAGTGAGGGTGACAGAGCACTGGAAGGGGCTGCCCAGGGAGGTTGTGGAGTCTCCTTCTCTGGAGATGTTTAAAACCTGCCTGAACATGTTCCTGTGTGACATGTTCTAGTTGATCCTGCTGTGGTGGAGGGATTGGACTGGATGATCTTTTGAGGTCTCTTCCAATTCCTAACGTTTTGGGATTCTGTGAATAAAGCTAGTTGGTTCCAAAGTCAACATTTTCAATATGAAGTTGAGCATCCCTTTAACTGTGTCAGTCTTTCTGTGCTTTCCAACACAACCATCAGGTGTACCCTAGCACTGGTTTTATCTTTCTGTTCAGTCTGACAACTACACAATAAATATTGTCAATAGTGTTAAGACTTTCTGATGGAGAACAAACAGTTTTCTGAAATGAAAATTAACCTTGCTTACCTAAGTAAGCAGTAAGATGAGCGTATGACGTGAGAAAATGTCTTTGATTACATCTGAACATTCCTTTATTGCCTGTCTACCAGATAAAATCTCAATATAAGTAACTTGGCTGGGCATCAGAGCTCTGCACGAGGGCTGCTTTGCTTCCTGGAGTAGAGGTAAGGATTTAGTGTTCCCGTTTTTTGGATTTGGCAGATAGACTTGCACTTCAGCTCTACTTGAACTGTAGCTGAGAATGATGACTTTTGGATTAGTTGCTAAACTCTAATAGATAAAAATCAAGTGCATAAGATGGCTGGTTAACAATTTGCAGATGATCTGGCATCTGTGAATATATATCTGTATCGCTGAAATGTATGGATAAACTCCATCTGATGTTTGGTTTGGATTTGCTTTTCGTTTTTTTGACAGACTTTTCAGAATTTGAAATATCTTCTCAGTACCCCATGTAAGGGGTTAAGGAAAGTTGCTTGGCAAAGGAGAGAATGATCCTGTATACAGAGCTGCTCATTATCCTCTATTGTCTCAGCTTTTACTAATAAAGAAAAAGCTCGTACCTCTTGGGTTTCGAATGAAACCCTTCCAGTGGGACACATCCAAATGTAGCCAATGTACCTAACTCCTTGACTATGCAGAGTGATTTAAAAAACAAGCCATGGTCTGAGGCATGAACAGCTCCGTTCACTGCGAGGCCCTTACCTCATGTAAATAGTATTTTACAATGTCAGCACACTTCACTGTTTGTTGCAGAACGCGTCTAAGAACAAGCGGGACGTGCACCGCAAAGACTTACAGACTGCACTCTGACAGCTGCTCACTTGAGAGAAGAGTTTTTAAACAATATTTGTTTGGTTTGAAGTTCTAAAGAAATGAGACCTAGCAGTCAGAATGCTCTGCCTGTTCATGGAATTATGGAAGAGACCTTCAAGATCATTGAGTCCAACCTTTTCCTAGCCCTACCAGCACCACTAAACCCTGTCCCCCAACACAACATCTACCCTTCTCTTACATGCCTCCGGGGATGGTGACTCAAGCCTCTCCCTGGGCAGCTGTTCCAGTGCCTGACAGCCCTTTCAGGAAAGAAATTCCTCCTGACATCAAACGTGAACCTCCCCTGGTGCAACTTAAGGCCATTTGCCCTATCACTGACCACTAGGAAGAACAGACCAACCTCCACCTTTCTACAACTTCCTTTCAAGTAGTTGTAGAGAGCAATAAGGTCTCCCCTCAGTCTCCTCTCCTCCAGGCTAAACAGCCCCAGATGCCTCTGCCGTTCCTCATACGACGTACAGGGACAACAGGAGAGGCCACAGAGCTTCTCCCAGCTTCTACATAATGAACTATAATTTTTTTAAAGAGTGAGAACTGGCCTTTTCCAGCCCAGAATCAGACCTAGCCCAGGTCTATTAGCAGAGACGAGCTCTGTACTGAAGTGACTAGCACAGATTCATGGACTTCCATACTCAGTTCCCATTTAAAACTTATTTATTTAACAAAGAAAGAAGGGTGGGGGAAGAAGCAGCAGTAAGAGCAGAGGCTGAAAGCTGAGTGCTTTAACAACGAATGGTGTTAGGAAAGGGCACAATATTCCTCTTCCATTTCCCAAGAAGCTCAGAACACAAACGGATGCCCGGTTCCAACACTCTTGTCTATTTTCCATTGACAGAGCAGACCGGGCACACATTCCCCATGCTACCTTCTCAGGTGCTCAAGCATTAGGGTGCCAGTCACCAAGGCAAGTGCTGTGCCTAGCTCTAGCTCTGCAAAGGGAGCTCAAAGCCTTTCTAGCTCCTGTGTCATCTGAACAAAGCAGCCAGGTCCTCCTGCCTGGTTGACAATCCTGCATCTATTCCTTCCCATTCTCTTTAGTAAGGGCTGTGGTAGGTGCAGTATTCAAAGGTAACCTGTAAATAACATGGGAGATCTGGGACTGGCTCAGCCAGATCAAAGTAAGAGAGACCTCATCGCTATCCTGACAGCTCAATCCTCCACCTCAGTTTATTTTCCCGACCAATATCCTCCAGAGCCAAAGCAAGCCTCAGTGCAGGAGACACAAGAGCAAATTCAACCTGACTGTCATGGGAGAAGGACAGGATTTCTTCCCTTAGTTGTGTGACAGGTGACAAGTCAATATACTCAAGGCTGTTGGCTGAAGGCAAACTCAGAATTTTGCAGCCCCTTCACGGCAGAGGAATGCATTTCATTTCTTTGTATTTGATCTCCTCTGCCCTTCATAAACTTGGGCCTTTCTGACTTGAGTGCTGCATTTTAAAGTCCTTAACTGTCAGTTCTTCAAATAATGTCGAGCAGTCTGTGGTGGGTGTCGTATTCTTGTTTTGAGTAAGTCATCGGTTAATGACTTAATGAAAGGGCTGCTACTTATTTTTATGCTTTGAGATTTGAATGGCCTTACATTCTCCAGCACGACTTCTCCATCACATCCTAGCTTCATCTGTGTAATTTCAGTGGGTCTTGTTTGCACAAAGACAAAATCTCTAACAGCATATGGGTATCAGTGACCCTTCCATACTTGTAAAAGTGGACCTTTTCTATGTGAAAAAACTCAAGTCCTCCCTCAAGAAACCTCCCCAACCCAAACTAACAAAAATCCCCAATATTTCCAGTTGATTTATAATTTGAAAACTGTTTTCATTTCACAGATACTGGTATATTGTTCACTCCTGTATCATCTTTACAGCTCAGCCACGTGAGTGTCAAGAACAGAAGAACAGAACCACAGCAAATTCTCATGTACTGTCTGTGGTTTGGGTGGCTTCTTCAACATCTGTCCTGCCAGTGGTTACAGGCAATTTAGATTTCATCATGCCCTCAGACAGTGCAGGTCAGCTCCCTAAGCAGGGTAACAACGATCTCTGTAGCCAAAACAAACCAGGGGAAGCTAAAGAAAGAGTCTAGCTTAGCTGAATGGTACAGGATGAAAAAGTCAGATCCAGCCCAATGGAACCAACTGCACAGATAAGACAAAGAGAACAAGTTACGTGACAGGTGAAGTCACGGCAAGTGCCAAGCAGGAGCGCCAGAGAATCCTATTGCTGAATAGGCTGAATGCAACGCATCTCTTTCCCTTGAAACAGAAGAACCTAGGGATGAGCAACATTAGGACTGGACCAAACTATTTTACAGCAGTCCTTGCCTGAAATATAGCTATTTACCTGTCATGGTTTGGTTGTAGGAGCCTGTTTTGGGCACATCTGATGTGTATCTGACTTGAGGGATGCCTGATGTGCTAGTGTAGCTCTGGTGACTTTTGTCTTAAGGTCCTTTTGCTCTTTAAATTCCTCTGTGGACTTTGAAGTGGAGGGGTTTTTCAGATTTGTGTATGAAAGGGAGATGGGAGCACTCAACTTATGAGCAGAGATTGACAGATCTGGCACTTTTCAGCTTGGAGAGGAGAAGGTTACGAGGGCACTTAACCACTGTCTATAAATCCACAAGGGCTGGGTGTCAAGAAGAAAGAGACCATCTCTTCTCACTTGTGCCCTGTGATAGGACAGGGGGCAATGGGTGTCAGTTGGAGCACAGGGAGTCCCATCTCAACATTGGGAAAAACTTCTTTACTGCACGAGTGATGGAGCATGTAGTGGGTTGAAACTCAAGGTGCTTTGTTCCCGGGTTTCGGCACCAATTTTGTGGTGGGTTCAGGACCACAATTCAATATCAAAGAAAGGAAAAGCAAAGCAGTGAGGTCTCAATGGCATCTCGGATAAAATTCACCAGACAGCTGATGGCTTAGGGAAACTCCAGAAAGGTTTATTAACACTAACTATACACAGAAAAAGTTATGCAAGTCGGTGCATACAAACTGTGTCATTAATGCCCTCACAGAACCTGAGAAAATGGAATGGGAAACCACTCCAGTTTGGCCCTTGGATCTTCTTCCTGGGAAGGAAAGCATGTCAGTCTGGGATGGCCTGAGATTCTCAGCGCCCACACCTGCATCCCTCGGTGCAGCAGACATGCATCTCAATGCTCTTGGGATGGCCTGAGTCTCTCAG
>VXBP01001544.1:6032-39915 GCA_013400115.1 Rhinopomastus cyanomelas
CAGCTCCCTCAGCACTCTTGGGTGGATCCCATCTGGTCCCACAGACTTGTGAGTATCCAGTTGGCCTAGAAAGTCATTCATTACCACTTCCTGGATTATGAGGGGATCAGTCTGGTCTCCATCCCTATCCTCCAGTTCAGGGAACTGAGTATGAGGAGGATGACCAGATTGATTATTAAAGACTGAGGCAAAGGTAGCATTAAGTACCTCAGCCTTATCCCCATCCTCAGTAACAATGTTCCCCTCTGCATCCGGTAAGGGATGGAGACTCTCCCTGGATCTTTTCTTGTTGTTAACATATTTGTAAAAACTCTTTTTATTGTCTCTTGCAGCGGTGGCCAGGCTGAGTTCCAGCTGAGCTTTTGCCTCCCTACTGTTCTTTCGACATGACCTAGCTAAATCCCTCTACTCCTCTTGAGTAGCCAAGCCCTTCTTCAAAGGTGGTAGGCTCTCTTCTTTCTCCTGAGCTCCAGCAGAAGCTCCTTGTTCAGCCAAGGATGAAATGTAGCATTTCTGTTCACAAAGGAATGCCTCCCAAATAATGGAACTGTGCACAGCTTAGAAAGGAAAAAACAATGAAATAATATGAGGATGGAGAAAAGACACTGATATTGTTAAGCTAACATCAAATGTGCATCTTTTATGTCCTGTTTAATTAGCCAAACCAGTGTTAAATAAGTAAACAATTTAAGCCATCAATAAATTCAACAATAGGCTCTGTGAGCCATTGTAACTTGTAACGCGTCTGTGCCAGGGTTTAAATTTTATCTCTATGAAGAGATATTGAAGAGCAGCACAGAGGAGCACTGAATTCCTCTTTGGAGTAAGCAAGGGGTGGAGAAGGGGTGGCATTGCCAGCCCACAACTTCCACCTCCATGCTACCACCTGATTTCTGCTATGATTAACCAGTGCTTTCTAATTAAACATGGCTTTATGCCTTTCACAGTATTTCTGTGAAATCACTTATCTGCTAATAAAGGATAACTTGATAGATCAGTTTAACCCCCAACAGACCACTTGCATTTCACGTTACAGGCTGCCACCACTGGTTAGTGGCCTTAGAAGAAAGGCTGCCTATGAAGCAGAGGAACACTGAGCCAGCCTTGAAGCCTGTCTCCATCAGTGCTGCTTGGTGTAGAATCATAGAATCATTATGTCTGGAAAGGAGCTGCACGATCAGTCCAGCCCTCATCCCAAAATCTCCCTAACCCCTAGACCCTGGCCTCAAGTGCTTTATCTACTTGTTTTTTAAACACCTCCAGGGATGGCGACTCCCACCACCTCCCTGGGCAGTCTGTTCCAGTGCCCAACCACACTCTCAGCAAAAAACTTCCTAATATTCAATCTAAACCTCACCTGACACAACTTGGGGCCATCCCTGGAAGTGTTCAAGGTCAGCTTAGATGGGCTTTGAGTAACCCGATTTAATGAAAGATGTCCCTGCTCAGGCAAATATATTAAAATTAGGTGGTCCTTAAAGGTGTCTTGCAACCCAAACCAACTTGTGATTCTGTGGTTCAGGATGGAGACTATCCTAAATGTCTCACAGCCTCCTCAGCTGTGTACAATGGATAGATTTGACCTGCATATGTTGACTTGTTAATTTGTCCCATCAGTGCCTAGTGCAGGACCTTCATTTTGCTGATGCATGTAGCACTCTGCTGTGGACACTAAAGAGGCCCCCTGTAGCACAAGCCACCCCACCAGCTTGCACTGACTTTGCTTGAGGTGACTCACTCATGACCGGCGGCAGATTGGCACCAACTCTCATGAGCAATGCACACTTAGGGCACAGGCTGGAGAGATCTAGTCTGACACAGTCTGAGCACAAAGCCCAGCCAACAGCAAATTTCTGCTTGAGCCAGTGATAGTCTCATTCCCTTGGAGTTCCTTAAGGCAAGTGAAAATGAATTTAACTTGCTTAAAAAACCCCCACAAATACAAATCAAAAGAAATAGCATCTTCTCTTAAGGTATTCATTTGCTATTCTAAGACAGCAAAACCAGGTTGTAATAGTTTTTTCAGTAAGCAATGAAGGCACCTGTGAGAGCACACAACCACTAAGAACTCAGCTGAACTTCAAGACCAGTTCAGGACAGTGTGCTTTCCTCTCTGGGAGAGTGCTAGATTGCTACAGATGCTTTCAGCTATCCCAAATTGTCATCTGCTCGTGTAGAGCATATACAGATACAATGCTTTTCACTAACCACAGCAGCAGAGGTCATGTTCTGCTTGGAAACAGCAAGCACATGGCAAGGACATAGCAGCAGTGCATGGCACTTTGTTTGCAGTAGCAGCCCAGCACTTGCTCCCTTTTCTCTGCTTGGGTCAATGTTGGTGAACCCAGGTTTACTAAGAGAAAACCAGTGCTCAGTGGGGAAGCCAAGTGTTAAGAGCTCGTGTGGGTGGATGTCAGAAGCCCGAGATGCCTCTTCTGCTGGATAGGTAGTGCTGGCACATAGGTGGAGGACAGCCAATGCTAAACTTGTTTACTGCATCCACACTGCTATTTCCAACTGCATGACTCCAGCTATCTTCCTGAGGGAGATTAATGCTGTTCTTCTGTCAGCAAATCCTTGCCTGAGTCATCTGCAGCTTTAGGATTTGTGCTTCAGCAGAACTAAATGCCATCTTATAATCAGTGCCACTGTGATGGCTGCCATCTACAGCAAGTGTTCCCAAGATGTGCAGGCCAAAACCTGTCTCTTCTCCAGCCACACTGCAAGACAGAAGCTCACACTGGACAGACAGGCTTGATGGTCTACTTAGTGGGTGCTATCACTGTGGTGACAGACAGTTTGGAAGTAGCTGGTGCTGATCCAGGTGGAAAGTTAAATACTAATACAAAAATCTCAAGATATATTTGTAAGCGTAGAAGATGACCATTGGTTCACAGTAACACAGATTTTGTACGAGTGGCTGCTCAGCATATGACAGACACATCAGCCCACAGAGACACCAGAGTTCAACTGTTGGTGCCTGCAAGGGCACTTGGAGCAGTGTGCCTACCCGGGATGCCAGATCCCTCTCAGTCAGGTATTTATGGAAAATCATACCATAGAAAGTGCTGCAGATAACCCCTGTTTTACACTCCTGCAGAGCAAAACACATAGAGGCAGCATAAGTCTGTGTTTTCACTGGGGTTTAAGAGGGCATTTCATTTGTACTTTCATGAAATACTCCAAATACCTCCTCTTACGTCCAATATGTGTATTTCTAGAAGTTATAAAGAAAAGGTTATATTCTATAAGTTTTTCTCACATGAAAAACATTTCAACCTTGTATTCAGATCTATTTAGGTCTTTCATCAGTCACTCTGATCCGCTTTCAAAGCTGGACTGTCCCCTCAACAATTCAGCAGACTGAGGGGAAAAACTCAGTGAGCAGGGAATTTTTCTTACTGCAGCTGGGCATCATGTGCTGAGCAGAGCCATTCACCCTCACTGAGCTGGCCAGTCTTGGGAGAGACAGGCCAGGAATGGGCAGGGCCACAGCCATCACAGGCCTTTTAAACATCCCAGGACCACTTTTGAGGTTTTTCTGTTTGTTTTTGGGGGATTTTCTTGTCTGGTGAGCAGTAGCAGGCAAACAAGCAGATATGGTGTGTACTCAGGCAAAAGTGGTGCCCTGTTCAAAAAAGTATACAGCAACCTAGACAACGCTGACACAGAGGCACGTGGTTGTCCAAGTCTGTGGCCACAGGGAATGCCACAGCGTATCTCCAAGTGCTAGATGATAGCACTAACAAGTGTGTAAGGTGTGAACAAGTGGATGACCTGCTCTGGAAGCTGGCTAAGCTACAAGATGACATTGAAAGATTAAGAAGTGTAAGAGACTCAGGAGGAGACAGATCGGTGGAGTCAAACTCTACCATCCCTGATGCATGAAGAAAGAGTCCTTTACCCTCTGGCTACCACACCAACAAAGAAACCAAGATGGTGAGGGAAGATGCAAGCAGATTCCTGCTCAGAGTTTCAATTATCCTCCTCCTCTTTTCACTGGCCTCCGCCTCAGATATATTTGCAGAATAGGTATGAGGGTCTAGAAGTAGAGGGGCAGGCTATTGATGACATAGATGATAGTCCATCTGGGTCAGAGAAGCAGCCCAAAGCGAGACACCGTCTTCTGTTAAGAAAATTAGAAGAGTAGTCATTGGTGACTCCCTCCTCAGAGGAATGGAGACCCCTATCTGCCAACTGGACACAACCTGTAGGGAAGTATGCTCTTCTTCCTGGGTTCCAGGCAAAAGACTTTACAAACAAAATCTGTAACCTCACCTCAAAGACAGGGTGATTAGACATTGGAATGGACTGTCCAGGGCAGTGGTGGAGTCCCCATTTCTGGAGGTGTTTTCAAAAAGACTGGACGTGACAATTAGTGCCATAGGCTAGCTGACTGTGGTGATGTTTGATCATAGGCTGGACTTGATGATCTTAGAGGTCTTTCCCATCCTCAAAAATTGAGTGACTTTGCAATTATTTAAGAGTTTAATATTCAAGGTTAATATAGATAGTATGTTAGCCTGATCCAGGATGACGGTTCTCATGGCACTTAGTCATGAATTACAGTGGAAGGAGTCACTGAAACCAAAGTGAAACTATATCAATGTTTACTTGTTTTTCCCTTTTTTTCTCTATAGAATCAATAATTCAAGAGGTACATATTCGACTTGAAAGACCAGACTTGGCAGTTTTAGCACCATGCTCTGGTAGACCTCTTGTGGCTTTTGCAAAGGAGTGAAACCAGCATAATTTTGTGTGATTTGAGAATTAATCTTGTTAACCAAGATTAGTTTTGACATGAATGGCAAGCTTCTGCCTACCTATCTAGCTCAATTTCTACCAAGCCAGCTCCTGTAGTTTGGGCAGGTGCTCTAACTCCAGAGGAGAACTTTGAGTGCTTAGAAAGCCAAATCAACTGAGTCTGCAAAAGTATTAAATCAAATTTTCTGTCACAGTAAACATGTTAAAGCACTGCATTTAAAAATGGAATTTCTCAGTTTAAGAAATGTCTGTACTGACAATTCTGTTGAAGTAAGGCTGAAATTTGAAGGCTGCTTGAGCTTCCCAGTCTCTGCTTGCTGAGAATAACTGACTACGCAGTTTTCCAAGCTCTAGGGACTTATCCAAATGCAGAGCCATCCAGAACTCTTAAGTCTATGAAACCTTTATTTTCCTGATGCTTTGCTTTCACAATTCCAGTGGTTCACAGCTTGAGATTTGAAGTAGTTTGTGTTGAGTTCACAGATACAACTTTTGGATTTTTTATTTATTTGTCTTACATAGGCAATGCCAAAGTAATTTCCCATTGATTTTTTATTTACCTTAGTACAGAAAAACAGTACCATCAGCTCTTTGCAAGAGTCGTGTCTGCTTGTTGCTCTGGGTGGTTGTTTTATTAATAATGCATTTATAAAAATTTAGAGCAAGTTTTCTGTCCATCAGGTACATTTCAGTGATGCTAAAACTAAAAAAAAAAAATGAGGATTTCTGTTGTCTCACTGTCCCAGCATCTTTACATAATTTAACAAACAGAATATTATAAGAACATGCAGCTGGCTTCTTCCAGTGTATTAACATCTTTAAGCCTGCAGCTGGTTTCAGTAAATAGTTATTTTTCTCCATAATGTCTTATTCAAAGAGACTTCCTGTGAATTGCATAATTTGAGGAATTAAAAACACAGAGAGTGAAAATATCATTGTGAAAGCCTAAAACATGAAAGGGAAAGAAGAGATGCTCTTTACTTCTCAGACTGCCAACAGCAGTGTGTGTTGAGAACAAGCACCACACAGGTTTGGTCACCCAAGGACAAGGTGCAAATCCTCGCTGCTTGCTTCCTCACTGCTGCCTCCAAGCTTGGAGTCTCACTTCAACATTTGTTCAGTGTGAGGTTTACATAGAAACTGGAACAGGTGACTGGGAAAAGCAACAGTGACAGTAGGAAGAGATGGAGCTGTTCACACGTTTCTGGGCAGTTGAGAAAATTTGAAGGGGAAAGAGTGGGGAAAAGTGAAAAAGGGAATAGGAGACAGCAGAAGTGGGGGAAAATGAAAACTAGTGGTGTAGTTGTTAGCAAAGATTTATGAGATAGGAAGCCTGGCACCCTAATAAGGGATAAAGTAGCTGGTTGCAGGGAATGCAGTTATGTGGTCTCTTCATGCTGGAAGTTGTTAAGTTTCTTTTCTGCAAGTGCATACTTTCATTTGATAACAAATGTCAGGGGATAAAAAGATTTCTCTGCCTTACTACAGCTCAAATCGTGTCATTTATACAGAGGAAACAGCTCAGAATATGTATGTTGATTATTTGTAATGTCATGACTACCTTTTCCACAACATGAAATATGATTTCAAAGTGTTCTGGTCATACAGATTGTGGTGGGTTCAAGACCACAATTCAATATTAAAGAAAGGAAAGCAAAGCAGTGAGGTCTCAATGGCATCTCGGATAAAATTCACCAGACAACTGATGGCTTAGGGAAACTCCAGAAAGGTTTATTAACAGTAACTATACACAGAAAAGGTTATGCAAGTTGGTGCATACAAACTGTGTCATTAATGCCCTCACAGAACCTGAGAACATAGAATGGGAAACCACTCCAGTTTGGGCCTTGGATCTTCTTCCAATTTAGAGACCTGGGAAGGAAAACATGTCAGTCTGGGATGGCCTGAGTTTCTCAGCGCCCACACCTGCATCCCTCTGTGCAGCCGCATGTGTTTCAAAAGACCCAGTCTCTGTCTTTCACATCCAAGGTTTGAGGATTCTCCAGTCCTCCTGCTTTCCTCAGCCAAGCACGAAGGAGTTCTCTCCCAAACCTAAGCGCTGCCAGTCTTTTCTCAGTGGCAGAAACAACAGCGTCTCCTCCTGCTGATCACTCCTTCCAAAATGGCGGCGGCCCAGTCACAGGGCCCCAGCCACGTGCGGGGTCCAACATGGAGACNGGGTCAGGCCAGGGCCGCAGCTGGTTAGGGAGCTGCAGAAGGTCGCTCCTCAGAGCAGCAGTCCTCACCCGGAGCTGCGGTTCCCTTGGAGGTGCGGTTCCCACCGCCCCTTCCCGGGGCGGTGGGGGGGGTGCTCCCTTCAGGGCCAAAGCCCGCGAAAAAGGGGCAAAGAAAGACCCTGCCTCGGTTTTATAGGCTCCCCCTAGCCCGCCTTTCAGGGGCAGGTCACAGGACAGACGCTTCCGGGGAAGGGTCCTCTGACCTGTGCAACTGGGGACAGGTCCCCCAGAACACAACACAACTTTTCTTCCTCATGAAAGCACTTCTACAGGTTCTAGCAGTTCTCAAACTGAACATAGATACAAATTATCTCTAATTTAATGTAGAGCTACCAGCTGGGAAAGAAAAAGCCCACAGACAAAACACCAAGCAAAAAAATGCAGGGAAGGTTCTTCACCTGTCTGCTGAGATATTCCTGTCAAAGGGGCCAGGGCCAGGACTGAGGACACCAGGCCTCCCACCACAGCACCATAAGCAGATATGATCCCAGAAAGTCTCATGTTTTTCAGAAAGACAGGGAAATTGTTTTTTAAAATATGTTAGTGCAGAATGGCTGCAGATTTAACATCAATACGTAATTCATATTTACCAGTGTCTGCCTCCACCCTGAATTCTTGCAGCACTGTGCAGTAGGCTGTATACTCTGTACACACCTGTACATGGAATGTACTGCAAACAGCCAATATAACAGCAGTCAGGGTGACTTTCCAGATACTCATTCCTGCCTCACAAACTGCTGGCAGTGATTTTTCTATTAGGAATTGTATGCCTGCTTCTATTGAGCAAATGTCTCTTTTCTGTCTCCAGTCCTTCCTCCACGTGTGTGCTTTACAGAACACTGGTTTTGCTCCAAATGTTTTCACTCTATTTCTACTGGTTTGGGTATTTTTTTTTTAGTTAGTTTGTTTTTTACTCTTACTTACTTTCTATATGCTTTCTTGCAGCCTGCTAAATCACAGAATCAGCAAGAGATTCTAGAAAAGACCTCCAGGATCATCAGGTCCAACTGTCAACCCAATCCCACCATGCCTAGTAAACCATGCTCCCTAGGGCCGCATCTACATGTTTTTTGAAAACCTCCAAGATGGCAACTCCACCACCTCGCTGGGCAGCCTGTTCCAATACCTGACCATTTTTTCAGTGAATCAATTATTCCTAATATCTAATCCTCTGTCACAACTTGAGGTCATTTCCTCTTGTCCTATTACTACAGACTTGGGAGAAGAGACCAACCTTCAACAGTCTACAACCTCTTTTCAGGTAGTTGTAAAGAATAATAAAGTTGTCCTCTCAACCTCCTTTTCTCCTGACTAAACAACCCAAGTTCTCTCAGATGCTTCTGATAAGACCTGTCTTCCAGGCCCTTCACTAGTTTTGTAGGTCTTCTTTGGACTTGCTCCAGCATCTCAATGTCCTTCTGGTATTGAAGTGCCCAAAAGTGAACACAATAATCAAGATGAGACCTCAGTAATGCTGAGTGCATAGGAATGATCACCTCTCTAGTCCTGCTGGCAACACTATTTCTGATGCTATTGGCCTTCTCAGCCACCAGTGCACAAAGCTGGCTCAGGTTCAGCCGACTGTCAATCAACATATCCAAGTCCTTTTAGAATGAGCAGTTCTTCAGTCATAGGGTTGTTGTGACCAAAGTGTAGACTCCAGCAAATGGTCTTGTTAAACCTCATACAATTGACTTTGGCCCATTGATCTAGCTTGCTCAGGTCCTTCTGCAGGGCCTTCCTACCCTCCTGCAGATTGATACACCTAATGAATTTGCTGTCATCTGCAAACTTGCTGAATGGTGCACTCACTTCCATCATCCAGATCACTGATGAAGACATTAAAAAAGATTCGCCTCACTACTGAGCTGTGGGCAGCACCACATGTAACCAACCACCAACTTGATTTAACTCCATTGAACACATCTCTCTGGAATTGGCCATGCAGCCAGTTTTTTTATACAGCAACCTTCGTACTGAGTACAAAGAACTTTGTGTGCTGAGAGAATCCATGTTTCTTCTCACTCCTTCTACATGACTTTAAAGATTAATCTGTTAGGGAGCATTCCAATCATTCCAAATAATAAGAAATCCCCACACTGACTGTATGGGCTGACTTTTCTTTTTGAGTTGTACTATTAAAATAATTCTATCTACAGGTTAGCGTAAACAAAGTCATGCATGGTAGGCTTAAACTGTGGTTAAGAGGAAGGCATGCTGTGTATTTTGTCAATAGCATGTTCTTGTTTCCTCCTGAGGGCCTCCTTTAGTAGGCTGATAACTTTTCTCTCGATTAGACAAGCACTAAGATGCAAACAAGAATATGACCACATCTGACTTTGGCTCTTATGGGAAATTCTTTATGTGCATAGATGGCTCACACTGTATCCTTCTTATATATATATCTCTCTAAAACAAAGAGATTTCCGTCAGCTTTGGAAGGTCATGGAGAACAAGAGAGAGCCTGAGAAGGATGACCCAAGAAAACTACAAGATAGATAGTCTGGCTCTGATGTTGGAACAGAATCTTCTGGATGCCATCAACCACCTGGAAGAGATGAAAGTTATTTAGATTAGTCAGCATAGCTTCATCAAGGGGAAATCATGCTTGACTAATCTGACATATTTTTATGGTGTCATATCTAGATGGGTATATAAGGGGACACCAGTAGATGTTTTCTACCTTGACTTCAGCAAGGCCTTTAACACTATCTCCCACAACATCTTCATTAAGAAATTCATGTAGTGTGGGTTGGATGAGTGGGAAGAGAGGTAGGTTGAGAGTTGTTTTTCTGACAGAGATCAAGGCATCATTATCAATGTTGCACGGTCAAATTGGAGACCTGTGACCAGCAGTGAGGGGTCAGTACTGGATCTAGTCTTGTTTAACATATTCATCAGTGACCTGGTTGAGGGGACAAAGTATATCCTCAGCAAAAGCTGGAATGAGTGTCTGACGGACCAGAAGGCTGTGCTGCCGGCCAGTGTGACCTGGACAGGTTGGAGAGTTAACCCAAAGAGGAAGCTAATGTGGTTCAACAGGAGAAAGTTGTAGGTCATGCGCCTGGAGAGGAATAATTCCATGTATCCGTATTGGTAGGGGGTAGACATATTGGAAAATAGGCTTGAAGAGAAAGATCTTGGAGTCCTGGTACACAGTAAGCTGACCATGAGCTGACAGTGTGCCCTTGTTGCCAAGAAGACCAATGGTATTCGGGATGCATTAACAAGTGTGTGGTCAGTAGGTCTACAGAGGTCATCCTCCCCTTCTGCTCTGCACAGGGAGGCCAAATCTGGAGTGCTATGTCCAGTTTTGGGCTTACAGTTGAAGCAAGACAGGGAACTACTGGAGATGGTCCCACAGAGGGGAGCAAAGATGATTGGGATCTCAGAGCACCTCTTTTACAAGATAGAGACTGTTCAGCTTTGACTCCTATAAATATCGGAAGTGTGGCTGTAAGAAGAATGGTCCCAGACTGTTTTCAGTTGTGCCCAGTAACAGGACAAAGGGCAACGGACGTAAGCTGAAACTCAGGATGTTTGATTTAAAAATAAAGGAAAACTTCCTTACAGAGCAAGTCACAAAGTGCTGGAACAGGCTGCCTAGTGTCCTCTGGAAAAATTTCAAACCCACCTGAATGCAGTCATGTGCAATGTGCTTTAGGCAGTCCTGCCTTGGTAGGAAGGTTGGACTAGATGATTTCTTGAGGTTCCTTACAACTCTGACAGTACTGTGATTCTGTGTATCAGATTAGCTAGTATAGAAAGGCATGTGTGAAACAAAAAAAGAAGACACTTTGCAGACATTCCTGGAACAAATATATGAAGTGAGCAAATGTTTTCTCCTGAGTGTCACGCTGAGGAAGTAAAAAATTATTTAACTGTACTAATACTGTGGAAAGTTTTGTGTGTAACTCACGCACACCAGAAATGAGTAAGAGGATGCTATTACTGCATTAGTTACTTTTAAGTACAGCTGGGGGGTTCTTTTGGTCAGTAGTAAGACCCTTGTTTATTTTATTCAAATTTCTGATCTTTTGATGTGAGTGGTAGCTAAGAAATTACTTGATAACTTGCACACAACAAGGTACTTGTTCTGTAGTAATGGTCAGACGCAGAGTGTGTATCATAACTTCTCCAGAGAGTATGCTTAAATGATGTTCCCTGAAGATGACAGACTCCTGTGGTTGCCTTTGCCTTCTTGCTCACTCTTTTCCCCCATTTTTTGGTATTTCCATAAAGCACAATCATATTTTGCACAGAACTGCTAAAATTCCCCTGAACTTCAAAAAATGAGTCGGCGTTCTCTGTCCGTTTCTGCTGTCTGTTTGCTTGTCTCTGCAGTAAGTCTCCTGGATTTAGTTAAATGTGTGATGAGGGATGACACTATGATTCTCATAAAGGAATACTGTCTTGTATCAGAAGAGTACTAAGTGATAAAAAGAGTTAATTTTCATTGAGACTGTCATCATCTTTTATTTTTCTTCCTGCAGAATAGTCTGAATTCCACTTTTCAAACCTGCTTCATGTCAAGAGAGATGCTTGTGCAGTATTCTCCTGATGGTCTGGTACAGATGTGCAACCACAGGTAGGAGAGGCAAGGAAGAAGGATGCATTGTGTTGCAGAGAGTCATATCAAGCAACACTTTTCCCTGATCAGTGTTAGGAACTGTTTCAGCCTGCTCAGCATCTCCAATTCTACCTGATAATTGCTGAGAGACCAAGAAGAGTTCCCATGCTGCACCAATGCAGATACAAGATCAGTTAGGCTATTCTAGCTACTTTTTCCAAACCTCTGCTTTGGAGCGAGTTATTTCTGTGCCTCGAAAGAGCAGCTGTGTCATGGTGCCTTTGATCTGCTTTGAATGGGCAGCTGGATTGCCAGCCATATTTTGGAGACAACTGCAGAAAGGACAGTATTGCTTTGGACTCAGAAATATCTGCATTGTAGGCAGCACAGAGAGCTATTCCTGCAAAGGATAATCAGTGTATGAAAGGGAAAATAATTTCAGATCATTTTTCTGTCTCAGCCATACCCCTGTTTTACAAAATCTTCTGCTTTAAGATTGTATGCCTCCCAATCCAAACTCCTTTTCTTTGTCTTCCAAGACAAGGTTCAGGCAAGAGAGATCAAATGTCACGAACTATTTTGATCTTCTCGGAAGCTCATGTCACACAAAAGGTGCTTGTGTCCAAATTATCCAATGTCATTCTAGGTTGAGACTGGTACATATAAGTTACCTCTTGTGCTTATTAGCAGTTTCGTACAGTGTTCTGCATTTAATTTGAATTTGTCTTTAAAAAAAAAATCCTAACTCTTACATGTGTTTTGACCCACTACTGGGCTATAGAAATCTATTCTTAACAATAAATGCTGCTATGGCAACTGTCCCTGCAAGATGACACAGTAACAAGGATTCTGACTTCTTTGCATCCATTGCTCCCAAAATACTTTCTACACATCCCAAGTCACCTGGCTTTCCCCACCCTCCTCAGAGACATGGAAGCAGCTCCTTCCTAATTTACTTCTCTGGTCAGTTTGAGGTAAATCTATCTTGAGCCAAATTAAGTAGAACTGTAACAACACACTCAGTCCCAGCTGTCACAACCTATATTGCAGAATATTCCCCTTTGCTTCGCTGTGGTACTTTCCCAGTTGCTCATATGATCTCTTTGCCCCTCAGGACTTGCTAAATAATTCTTTTACATGAGATCTACCATACACTGTGTTCCTCTTCTGTGTGTCCTACCAAAGGTGAGTTGTGATCAGGAAGTCTCTTGCCTACACATTTTTTAATCAATACAACACACTATTTATTCAGGGGTTGACGTTTCTATCCAAAGCCTCCTGTGACAGGACAAGTTTGTGTTTTATGTCCATTAGAATAGCCAGTCCTTTAGAAGCCCATATGTTTCAGGAACATGCTTTGATTGGCACCTCTCTATGCCCACGCTAAAAGATCGGCTCTGCCTTAGAGTGCTGAAGAGCTGGTGTTATCTCACGCTTAGAAGTAGCCACTACACACTGTTAGCAATAGACCTATATAAAAATCTGAAACATTTTAAGTCTCCCAATCCATGTTAATTATCTACTGATTTCTCAAGTACGCTGGAGGCTCATGCACAGCATTGTGCTAGTAATTGGAAGTTGCAAGTGCTGATTGCTTGAGTACCAAGCCACCTACAAACTTCACAGGATTTGGTGAGTAATTGAAGGACTTGTGTGTTCAGTACATCCCATATGCCATGAATGTCTTCAAGAAATACAGTGATAGAAACAACATGACTGTTGAAAAGTTCTGCAGATAACAGCTAAATTAATCCCTTATGTAACCTCATTGACTTTGCCATGCTTACAGCTACCCTGCAGGTGGAAGGGCAACACACAAGGCTGTAGGATGTAAAGTGGCTCTTACTGCTACCCTGTTCAGTCTGTCTTTGTGCTGCTGTCCTGACAGCATGCCACTTGTGTATGTGTGGGACTGATTTGCTGAGCCACAGCTGATAATACAATTTATAGCTCTTTGGCAGGTCCCACAAGGCATTAAAAAGTAAATTATCTTTGCTAGAACATGGAAATGAATAAAAATACTTGTCCTGGTTTCTCTGACATAGTAATAATACTAATTTCTAATATAAATTATGTTAATCTTCTTCCCTGGGTGTTTTAACCCTTATATGAGAAAGAATGAGGTAACAGTGTAAGTAAAATATATTGTGTTTTAAAATTAAACACTGCTGTCCATTCTTCTTACTTTTAATTGTACTGATCCTAAAAACATTTTAAGCTTACTATCCTTGTTTTAAGATTACTATCCTCCCGTCCTGTTTGCATCTGATACTTTTTGCATCTGATGCAAGTTTTCCCTGCTGGAACATAAGTCCTCTAGAATACATGCTGTTCATGTTCTGCTTTTTTCTTTCAGCTGCCCAAGTCATCTTCCCACTTCAGAGGAGGATGGATCATTGAACATTAAACTTAGAAGTGAAAAGGGAGTGAAGGTTGAGCAGATTACAGTGCAGAGCCCTCCTCTTCTCCCATTCTGTAGGGTGAAGGGACCTGAGCTTCACCCTCAGCATCTACAGCATAGCAGTTTCCTTTTGGCAGCTGTTAATTGGGATATATGTTTGAACTCAATACTGGTGATTCAGATAAATGCCCTGAGCCACCCATCACCCAACCTGCCATGCTGCCATAGAGGACATACCGAGTCATCCATGAAGAGAGAAGCATCTCCAGGAGGTGAGAAAGCAATAGCCTAATGCATTCAGAGCAAGAATTTAGACTATGGTTCTCCAGGTCCAGCAGCCTATCTGCTAGAGTTTAGGCCAAGCCTCTTCATCCAGACAGCTTTGGGCTTAATTAGCTCATGAATTCGTGTATCTTTTTCTTTGAAGACAGAGCTACTTCCCTGGCAGCAAATGATCTGCAGCTTTAGCTCACCTTAGGCTCATGTGTTTGGCAAAAAACCCCACAGGCAGGGTGCAGGCCCCATGGATGTGACATGGATGTGCTACAAGGGCTCTCTGTCTGACACCAGCACCTATGTCATTGCAAAAACTCACTGCTGCTGCAACTGGATGAATAATTTTCTGTTGTCCATGTGCATTACATAGTTATTCTGGGATTTCTGAAATTTCTGGTAGTGCAGAGCAGGAAGAAGCATATAACCTACTGGGATTAAATCTGTCTGGTTATGTACAGTTCTTCCATGAGGTATTTTCCCAGTCTGCACCTTTCCTGCCTCTGCTCAGGCTTTGCCCACACCCATTGGCAGAGATAAGCTGTCATCGCAATGACTAATTAATTGTTCTAATTATATCAATGGCAAAACATCAGCTCCTTCTCCTTTCCAAGAGCTCTCTGGAGAGGTACTCAAAGCTGCAGGCTTTTGAGACTTTTTTGATTGGGCTTGTGCATGCCTGATGTAGATGCCAAGTACTAGCCACTGGAGCAATCTGCAGCACCCAGGTGTGAGTAGATGAGGTGAAAACCAGGAAGGCAGTCAAAATGAAGAGCTCCCCAGGACTTGTGTTTAGTCTATTCCTTATACTTTGCATCATGCCATTGTTGTTACTATCTATCACACGTTTAGCATATGTTTTACATTGGGCAATGATTTTATCTGCATGCTAAATACGTACTGAAGCACACATCATTAGCAGCAGGAACTATGTGTCCCTTTCATGCCTTACATCTTGGAATAATATATTTGGATATCTTTATCATAAAATGCCATAGATGTCTTGTGGAGGCCTGAGTGGGTCATTTGGTGGACTTCATACATCCACCTCACTGGTCCCTCATCCAGTTGTTTACCAGTTGCACTCTCAACAGCCCTATTATATTAATCACAATATTCTGATAATTAGGTTTCCTGTTTTTCAGGACTGTATGAGGTCCTTTTCCCCCTCTACTCTGCACTAATGAGACCACACCTGACATATTATGTCCAGTTCTAGACCTTCAGTTCAAGAAGGACACAGAGCTGCTGGAGGGAGTCCAGTGTAGAGTAACAGGGATGATTAAGGAAGAGGAACACCTCCTCTATGAGGAAAGGCTGAGGGAGCTGGGTCTCTTCAGCTTGGAGAAGAGGAGAGTGAGAGGTGACGTCATTAATGTCTATAAATATGTGAGGAGTGGGTGTCAGGAGGATGGGGCCAGGCTCTTCTCATTATCGTCTGGTGATAGGACAAGGGGCAATGGGTGAAAGCTGGAACATAGGAGATTCCATATAAATATCAGAAGGAACTTCTTCATGGTGAGGGTGACAAAGCATTGGAACAGGCTGGCCAGAGAGGTTGTGGAGTCTCCTTCTCTGGAGACATTTAAAACCCACCTGGATATGTTCCTGTGCAAGTTGGTTTAGGTGAACTCCTGCTGTGTCAGGGGGATTGGACTAGATGATCTTTCAAGATCCCTTCTAGTCTCTGATGTTTCTATGATTCTATTATTTAATCTTGCAACTACACACAAACCTAAAATGAGTGCTGCCAATTTGCAATGCATACTGAACAAAGGAATATAGAGCAATATTCCTGCAAGAAGATAGTCTTTCTGAAACAAAATGTCCTGGAAACTCCTCAATTTTAATTTTTTCTTAACTTCAGCAAATCATACCATTTATAAGTCATGGTTCTGTGTGTGTCTTCTTATAGAAATTACCTGCAATATAATTATATTTCTATGGAGATTCATAGTAGAGGTGGTGGTGTCACACTGTGTGTTATGGAATGGTTTGATTGTATGTGTTGGTAAGGTTGAGCGCTTATGGGTTAGGACTAGAGGGAAGACCAACAAGGCAGCTACCCCTTTGGGAGTCTGTTACAGACCACCCAATCAGGATGAAGAGGCTGATGAATTGTTCTACAACTGGATGGCATAAGACCCCAAATTGTCAGCCATGGAGGACTTCAATTTACCAGACATCTGCTGGAAATACTATACAGTAGAGAAGAAGGTTCCTAGGCTGTGTGGAAGATAACTTCCTGACACAGCTGGTAAGTGAGCCACTATATGTACTGTTTGTAAACACTGAAGGATTAGTGGGTGACCTGGTAGATGAAGGCTTACTTGAGCTTAGTAACCATGAAATGATAGAATTTTTGATCCTTAGTGCAGCAAGTAGTAGGTTCAGTAAAGCTGCCACCATGGGCTTCTGGAGGACAGACTTCAAATTGTCCAGGGTATTGTTTGAGAGTGTCCTTTGGGAGACAATTCTAAAGGACACAGGGGTCCAGAAAGGCTGGAGTTTCTTCAAGAAGAAAGTCTTAGAGGTGCAGGGGTAGACTATCCCCATGTGCTGTAAAAAGAGACTGAGGGGTAGACTGACTTGACTAAACAGAGAACTTTGTGTAGAACTCAGGAAGAAAAGGATTGACTACTGACTTTGGAAGAAGAGGCAGAAAACCCGGGAGAGTACAAGGTTATTGCAAGGAGATGCAGGAAGAAAATCAGAAAGGCCAAAGCTCAGCTAGAACTTAATCTCACCAGCATTATTAAAGATAATAAAAAATGTTTCTATAAATATGTTAAAAGTAAAAGAAGAGCTAAGGAGAATCTCCCTCTTTGCTGAATGTGGGAGGAAACCTAATGTCTGAGGACGGGGAAAAGGCTGAACTGCTGAATGCCTACTTTGCCTCAGCCTTTGTCAGCAATCCCTAAGTGTTGCCAGTAGGTACAGAGAAGAAATTTTGCCTCCGTAGTCAGCACTGATGAGGGTGCACTTTAAGAATTGTGTTCAGTGTTGGGCCACTCACTTGAAGTTCTAGAGCTTGCCCAAAGGAAGGCAACAAAGCTGGTTAAGGGTCTGGACAATAAGTCTTAGAAGGAGTGGCTTAAAGAACATGGAATGTTTGGTCTAGAGGAAAAGAGTCTGAGGGGAGATCTTATTGCTTTCTACAGCTAACTGAAAGTGAGGTAGGGGTCAGTCTGTAACTGTGACTGTGTTGCAGTTTGAGCACTGCTAGAACCTGTAGAAGTGCTTTCATGAGGAAGAAAAGTTTTGTTGTGTTATGGGGGACCTACTCCGGNGGACCGCCGCCGCGGCAGCGCGGTGCCTCTGCTGCTCGCTGCCGCACCGCGCCCGGACTGGAGAAGCAGGACTGGTGCCGAAATGCCAACACGACCCCCCCCACCACGGACAGCCTTCAGCATCGGTGAGCTGGGCTACTCCTCTTCCCCCTGGAGCTCAGACAGGGGAGGGAAAGGAGGGGAGAGGAGGTCTGGAGGACCCTCTTGGCCACGTGTGGAGTGTGGGGGGGTGCGGCCCTGCTGATGCCATGCGGTCAGTCTCCATGTTGGACCCCGCACGTGGCTGGGGCCCTGGGACTGGGCTGCCGTGTTTTTGGAAATAGTGATCAGCAGGAGGAGATGCTGCTGTTTCTGCCTCTGAGAAAAGACTGGCAGCGCTTGGGTTTGGGGGAGAGGTCCTTCCTGCTTGGCTGAAGAAAGCAGGAGGACTGGAGAATCCTCAAACCTTACGGCTGCCATTTTGGGGAAAATTTGTCACGTGCCTATGTCATGTACCCATTCCCAGAGAAGGTCAATGATTTTGAGTTATTCTCAAAGTGTTTTCTGAAGTTCACATTATTTTTCCCTCATTTTATGGAAAATTTAAATGTTAAAAATGTTACAACTGAATGTTTTGATCTAACTTCTTGTTGTTCATAGCAAAAGCCATATTTAGGCTTTAACTGAGTAAGTTTAAACTGTGTTACACGGTATAGCCAAAAAAGCCTACGTCAGAAGTAAGATTAATATTTGGCTACTTAAAAAATAAAGTTCCAGAGATAAGGCAGTACTTTAGTGCTGTAATATTTCTACTCTGAGAATCTAGGTATGAATTGTAACTACAGGTTCAGCTCTGATTCCAGTAATTATTAACAGATGATGTATAAATCTCTAGGATATGACAGCACAGTAAAGAAAAGGCTGAGGGAGCTTCATCTTAGCTTGGAGAAGAGAAGATTGAGGGGTCATCTCATTAATGTTTATAAATATATAAAGAACGAACGTCAGGAGAATGGAGCCAGACTCCTTGTGGTTATGTCCAATCATAGAACAAGGGGCAACAGATGTAAGCTGGAGCATAGGAGGTTCCATCAAAACGCAAGAAAAAACATTTTTACGGTGAGAGTGACTGAACATTGGAACAGCCCACCCAAAGGAGTTGTGGAGAATCCATCTCTGGAGATGTTCAAAACCAGGCTGACTGTATGACTTGGTCTGGCTGATCCTGCTGTGGCAGGGGGATTGGACTAGATGATCTTTCCAGGTCCCTTCCAATCCCTAATGATTCTGTGATTCTATATGGGACCAAGGGCTGTTGTCAGTCCTGTCAGGGGAGAGGGTAGAGGGTGTGAGGAGGAGGAGGGTCTAGTACAACAATTTGTTGCAGAGGTGGTGTCAGCTAAAGAGTTTGATTTTGGACTGTGGGAATCTGTTTAGGGGTCAGTGTCTGCTTGGAAAGTAAGCAATTCATCCCACTGTATGGGACAAACGTATCTTTCCCAGGAAAATGGCTGCCATACTATGGAGAAAAAGTATAACTAAAATCCTTTGTGAAGGCATAATTATCTATTTAAACTAACAAATAGTATTGCTGAGAACAAAACATTTGGGCTTTTTTGTAGTACAGAGGTCTGAAAGCTAAATTAAACCAAATGCAAAGCAAAGTCCACTGTTAATAAATCACATGGAAGTTCCCCAGACAGCACAGGCATAGATACACTGTGCAATGACACGATCTGATGTTTCAAAAACTGGAGTCTGCTAACCTGGTAACCCTTATAATGTTGGTTATATGCAGACCCTGGTACCAACCCCTGTGGGTGCCTATGGTATAGGTTAGGGTCTCTGCTTCAGGCAAGCACCTTCTACCCAGGCATAGGGCATCTGATCACCCAAACAACAAGTATTAAACCAAACTCTGTCTCTGTGCCCTCCTTCTCCATTGTATAGGTCTTATACTGAGGGGTTCCAACTTGCTCATTAAAAATGGGAGCAAGTAGATTCATGTACCCTCTACAGGGTATATTTGCAGGATGGCACCCATATCCAACATCTTCCGCCTTTAACTAAGGCATCTCATGACAGGCAAGGGACCAAACCTCTACCTGTGTGACAGCTCCAAACTGTTGCTCTGTCTTCTGAAAAAGCACCCAGCCTGCCCAAGGACTTGCTGTTATCTCCAGCACATTCATCACACTGCAGCACCATTATGACTCCTCCCATACACTGAGCAAACCAGTGCACCCTGGGAATTGACTGGTGTGATGGCTGGCAACATTCTCCAACCTAGCATAGGAGTTTACTCACATACTACCATCACCATCACTTCAGTTTAAGTGGGTTGAGTCCTTAATAATGAAGATGATAGCTATTGCACTTCTGGGGGCCATTCAGTGCTGAGGAATGGTGCGGAGACATAGGGTTCTGTGGAATCATTGTAAGAGCAAGGATAGTTGGAACATTTTAACATGTGAACTAATGTTGATAGTTGGTTTAAGTATGGCGATTAGCACGAGTCTTTGTCTAGGTGTAACAACCTGCAGAAGAAACAAGAGGTAGCAATAACATTAACTTGGATACTGCATGGACAGCTGTGGTGGCCAATGAGATTGCAGCATGGGTTGTTTTGGTGCTTAAACGAACCAATCAATGTTGAGCAAGAGAGTATATATTTCTTAAATTTTAACAGTAAAACGGCTTCTACTTGAAAATCATATTGATTTGTGTAGAGTCCAAGAGGCATTTAAGGTAATAGAATGGTACTAGCAAATTAATACATTTGAGAAAACACCAGCCACCATGCTCAGTGGATAGCATAGGGTCCTTGCACAGCATCTTGATTCCTGCCACGACTACTGCTCCTTCTTCCTCTGCTTACATGCTACAAGTTACAAGAGAGATAAGATTTAAAAACAAAACAAAACCTGAAAAAAAGCAGAGTTTACATTACAAACTGTCATTCAGTAAAATTCTAGTCTACTGATTAAAATAAAATATGTCACAACTGAAAATAGCATAATCAAAATAATGCAATTAATCCTATAAATAAATAAATAAATAAATCCTTAGATGTGTAAAGTAGCTTTTTTTGCTTCTAGAATATTTAAGTTCCTAAAATATCTTTTTTATTTAAGACTTTTAATTCTGAATGCTGCAACTATGAGGCGGAGTTCGACAGCCAAGAGGATTAGTGAAGACTGGATAATTTTGCAGAGCTGTAGGAATGCAGCTTGAGTACTCAGGCTTGTATTTTTCCAGGGCCTTCCTGACTGAAGTTTGTTACTATTGCCAAAATGCAAATGAAGACATTAAGCTGCACGAGCCCTTCAGGAGCAACAGCCTCAGGGCCCCCACTGCAAAAGAGCATCCTACATGCAGACAGAGACATCAGTACCAAAGGACAAGTGCTTGGCAATTAATTGTTAACAGTGTAGGCTGTCTCCTTGTGCCTCTTGCTTGCAGGATCTCACAGGGCAGGCAAAAAAATTCCTTTTGCTTTTGCTCATTTTGGGAAGTATGAAACGAAGAGATCAGTTCTAGAGGAAAGAAAGGCTCCACAGGTGGGAAGGGAATTTACACTGACTTCAACAGAACTGTGCCACTTTGTACCCCTTCTCTAATTTTCTTATCGAATTTAGCCCCACATGTTGATGTTAGCAGTGTTTCTGGAATGTCTGAAAATATGTGTGTATTTTTAAATATGTGTGTCTATTTCTAGAAAGTGATGTTGGAGCAAGGAGTGGAGGTAGGGTGACCTTGATGAAGAGAAAGAAGACTAGCAATAGCTCCCTTGTTTTGTTCACTGGCATTCACTGATAACTTTTTTGTGATTTTTTTTTAAGTGACAGTAAATTTATTATGGCTATCACCACAACACGTAACTGCAGGCTGTACGCCCTGAGGAATGGGAAAGTGGTGAATAATGATTCAAGGTTGATTAACGAAAGGACACCCAAGACTCATTACTGGGTTTTAGATAGGTAAGTTTTATTGCCGGCAATATGTGTGCGGGGGGGGGGGCTATCACCACAAAGCCTCACACACCCTTCTGTCCTTGCTTACAGGCATATATACTCTCCTGCTTTTACATGCTTACACAGAAATGTTTACTTCTCAAAAATCCAAGGGTCTGTGTTATAAGTGAATTCAATCCAATAAGCCAATTATGGATTAGTAATTATAAATTTATTAATACAGCAAGCGACATCAGGCAAAGTGCAGCGCTGGGTGACCAGGGGAGTCTCCGCTCCACCAACTGGTCCGCCTTTCTCCCAAAAGTCAGTCTCTTTTATCCTCTGGGTTTCGTGGTACTGGAGAAGTTCTCTGCGTCAGCCTGTTGTAGGGTGGTCTTGTCACGCGCAGCCTTATCTTCTTGCTGACCTGGGGACTTCTTGAATACACAACTCACAGGTCAAGACAAGATCTTACAGCTTAAAATTCCAGACTGTTCTTATCAGTCTGCTCTTATCACTCTATTCTTTTCCCTCATCCTGATGAACAAAGCTCAACTTATCACAGTCTGGGTCGCAGAACATCTTATTTTGTTTGACTGAACCGTAAAACATCTTTATCCTGCTTTTCTTTCTGTCCAGTCGTAAAACACCTTATCTAGTTTTCTCCCTGTCAGGTCGTAAATATCTGGTCTTCCCTTGTTTGACTTTTGATGGCTTGTGTCTTTCTCCAGATCAGTGTTCTGCCAGCTTGCTTCCCTCTTTACATTAAAAACAATACCAGTTACTAATGTGATTGTATACAAAGGCCTGATCAATAAGGAAATCTCTGCTGTGTGTAACTGAAGCAGGACACATTGCTGGAGAATTGTGCAGCAAGTCCGAAAACACCTTGTTCCTTTCCTTCTCCTCCAGCTGCCTTCTAGTCCTCTTATTTTGGGGGTGCTTTGGGGTACTTTCAACAGCTTTCAAAGTTCTGCCTAAAAAGTATCTTTCATATCATATTCCTCACAGTATAAAAGTTAAAAGCTTCATAAACTGTGTGTTAAGGAGGGCAATTATTTCTTCGGTGCATCACGGTAACCATCAGTAACTTAAACCTACACAGCACTTTGTATATGCTGAGCACTGGATACAAATTTCTGTTCCTTTCTGCAGCAGACATAATTCCCACTGCATGTTTGTTTTATTCAGGAGAGTTATTCACATGCTGTGACAGAGAAAAAAACCAGTATGGATGGTTTTATCCCTTCCCATCCAGAGATTTGTTTTTGAGTACATGTTAAAATTATCTTCCCCCAAAAGCACCACCCATTTCTATTGGCTCACCCAGCCATTTTTGATGGCAGCAGCTATCAGAAAGTTTTTTATCATTTAGGTTTTAAACTTTTGATAAAGACTATCAGTTTAATAAATTACTGAAAATTAGTAAAACAAGTAGGAGCTTTGTAGGAGAACTGCTAACAGAGCTAGCGCTGAGCAGTGCTCTGGACAACCCAGCACTGAGCCAAGAATAGCTGCCAGGTGCCTCTGAGAATGGCCTTGGAGGCCTCAGCAAGGATGATAAGCAAGCAAACCAATTATAGAGGAATGTTAACCAGACTATGGGAATCAGAGGATGGGGCCGTGTTTGGGAAAGCTGGAGGGGCTGTCCGATCAGGTGCGGGAAGGAACTGAGTTGTGTAACCTAACCAGTCTTGAGCTTGGCTTTTGCACTATGTATGAACCTCATTAAGAACTGTATAAAAGAGCTTGGATTTAGTTAATAAACGACTGCTAGATCATATTGATCTGTTGTGCAGCCCCTTCTCTCGGCAGAGCTTCTTTTGTGTATTTTCTAAGTGTGATAAGTTGGACTTTGTTCATCAAGATAAAGGAAGAAGTAAGAATAGACTGATAAGATTGGAATTCTAAGCTGTAAGATCCTGTTTTGCTGTGTAATCAGGAAGTCCCCAGGTCAGCAAGAAGATGAGGCTGCGCGTGACAAGACCACCCAACAACAGGCTGACGCAGAGAACTTCTCCAGTACCACGCAACCCGGAAGATAAGAAGTATAAAAGAGACTGACTTTTGGGAGAAAAGCGGACCAGTTGGTGGAGCGGAGACTCCCTTGGTCACCCAGCACTGCACTTTGCCTGATGTCGCTTGCTGTATTAATAAATTTATAATTACCAATCCATAATTGGCTGATTGGATTGAATTGACAAATAACACTAAGCATGTAATACCATGTTGCATCTCACCCTGCTTTTAATGTACAAAAATACTTCTATTAAATGGAATTTTGCAAAATATTACCTAAAATTTAACTTTATTTACCAATCTTTTTCTGCCTAAGGGTAAAGTTCATCCTTGCAAGGTGTTGTGCCTAAGAAGCACCCAGTAAGGGTGTTCATGAGTGCCCCTGGATTGCTGCTTCTTTGGCTACTTGTTTTTCCACTGAGGATTAAGCTCACAGACATTTGATAAATAAGTTGCAGGGTCAGGAATTAGCCTTGTGTTGCCCTTTGTTAATTTTTCCCCTGCAAGGTGACAGGACTTTCACTTGGCATTTGGAAAAAATGAAGGACTGCCCATGGTTGCATGTACACACTTTCATGCATCTGCTTACTAAGAGAAGTGGACTTGACCTTTATACAGTAGTTTTGTTTTGCACTCTTTACAAAATCATGAGTATATTCAGTGCAATGGCTCTAAAGGAGAAAAATGGGCAGCTATTGTGTACTCAATATTGTTTTCACTTGGGTAATGCAGGATATTTTACTGAATGGGAAAATGTTAGCTGAAAAGCAGCATCCTTTTGTAACATGAGTGAAGGGACAAGCAAAACTTAGAAAACAGCTGCCTCCAGCAAGAAGGCAAACAGGCCTTGAACAATATAACAAGCCAGAGTCTATCCATTGTGGAGGACTGTGAATTCTTAAAGATAAGGAAGCAGATGGCTGGTTCTTTGGAATGCTGACCGGAAGGCTCTACCTCTAAGTTTAGGAATGATGACCAGCAGGTCTGCCATTAAAGACAGCATTTTCTCAAGTGTCTTCTCAATGGAAGGATACTTAATTTACATGTGAAGCAGCAGATCTTTACTATGTACTAGGCATATTGGGAAATATAATGAATATGTATTATCGTACAACACATAATCGTGGTTTTGGGTCCAGTTTTGTGTGCACGTCTTTCAGAAGGTGTGAACCCTGTGCGTCTACTATCGAATAAATCACCTCCTCAAAAACTCTAAACAGATTTCTTGGGTTCTTTCTGTACATCAGACGAAGTCAAGAATTACTTGCCTTCATGATCAGTTTTCCTGCTGTGGTCTTCATTTCCCAAGTGCCACTGTGCATACGTAGTTGAAATCACCTGCTTCCTGATGTTGCTGTGTGCCTGCAGGAGACAGCCTAGGTGACCCACAGTTCCACTTCCCTGTCATGTGGGCAGCATGCTGTCTACAATGAGAAAGTAAGGCTTCTGTTTCTTACCTAAAACCCTGCTGCAGTGAAGGAGCTGTACTACCTTCTTCACTGAATCATTAAATTGTTTAGGTTGGGAAAGACCTGTAAGATCACAGGAATCCAACAACTAACCTACCAAGACCCTGTTCCGGGAATCTGCAATCACCTCCAATACCTTCACAGAGGAGTGACCCTACTAAATCCCACAAAATAATTCAAAAGCATATCATAATAATGGATTTCAGTGAAATCCTATAGGACTTTCCAACACATATAGTTTCTGTTGTGCTTGAAATGTTTCAGTATGGTTCCCAGTCTTGGAAGGGGTAACAGAACAGAAGGTATGGTGGCTTTATTTCTGGTGTCTAATTACTGCTGCTTTAAATATATTGAGCAGTATATAAGAATGATGCCCTGTTGCAGTTTGAAAATTGCCAGAATTTTCAGATGTGCAGAAGTTGTGCTTTCATGAAGAACAAAAAGTTACTCTCAAGAGGAACCCTTCCCCCAGTTACCTGTCCTGGGGTAGGTGACCCTGTCCTGGGGACCTGCCCCGGAAGGGCTTGTCCCGGGACCTGACCCCAGTTACCTGTCCCAGGAACATTACCTGGAGGGGTCTGTCCCAGAGCCTGCCCCAGAACGGCCTGTTCCGGGAACCTGCCCCGGAAGGGCCTGGCTAGGTCAGCCTATAAAAAAACGGAGTGTGCTCTTTGTTCTCTCTCGGGGGCTGTGGCCCTGAATCAAGCACATCCCCCCCCAGCCTGTTCCTGGGGCAGTGGGGGGTGGGAAATGCAGCTCGGCAGCAACTTGTCATGGCTCTGAGAGAACCGCGGCCCCGGCGCCAGCCACGACTTGACGCAGCTCTGAAGCAGCCGCGGCCCTGGCCCCGAAGCAGCCATGGCCCCGACCCTGAAGCCGCAGTGGCCCCAGTGCTGGCCTGGACCTGCTGCTGGCCCAGACCTGATGCCGCACGGTCCTGGCCACGGACCAGAGAAGCAAGACTGGTGCAGATTTGCCATCATGACATCCCCCATGGATGCAGCCCTTCAGCATGGTGGTGAGCTGCGGTACTCCTCTTNAAAAGACTGGGGACACTTAAGTTTTGGGGGAGAACTCCTTTGTGCTTAGCTGAAGAGAGCAGAAGGACTTAAACCTTGGATCTGAAAGACAGAGACTGGGTGGTTTGAAATGCAGTCGGCTGCACTGAGAGATGCAGGTGTGGGCGCTGAGAAGTCAGACCATCCTGAAAGCGTTGAGCTGGAGAAGCTATGCTGAAGAATTGAAGAATTCACCAGTCTGCAAACAGTTTGGGTCTCGCTGTACCGCAGATGGGGGTGATGCATGAATAATAGAGAGGGTGGTGGTACTCGTCTCTACTTGACTGACATGCTCTCTTTCCCCAGAAAGAAGACCCAAGGCCCAAACGATAGTGACCTCCCATTGTATTTTTCTCAGAATGTGCGATGGCATTTGTGACACAGTTTCTGGTTTGTGTGCACTGATTTGCATAACCTTTTCTTCCTTTCTGTATACAGTTATAGAGTTAATAAGCCTGTCTGCAGTTTTCCCCAAGCTATCCATTGTCTGGCAAATTTTCCGAGATGTCATTGAGACCTCACTGCTTTGCTTTCTTTTCCTTTATCTTAAATTGTGGTCTTGAACCCACCACATGCCAATAAGCAGGTACTCTGTGTTTCAGACTGCATTTGCCTCACTACCCATCCTAACTGTGGGTCATTTAACGATGGTGAAGCTTTGGTAGAAAAGTAAGTGAATAACTGAGAAAATTCATACATGATCATCTCATTTCATCTTCCTGTTCACCATGCTATACACTGTCTCCAGACTAGCACATGTTGCAGCTCTCCAAGGCCACCTATTTTGTTCTTAAACAAGACAGCAATACCGTCTCACACTTGCTGAATTGAGCTTGGCTCCTGTGATGCTGAGTACCCAAAATTTTGTCAGATTTTATCTTTACTGACATTCATTTCATTAGAAATAAACCTTTGAAACAAAATCAATACTTTGCTCCTGCAATGAGCAGTAAAGTAATTTTGGACAGCATGGTGGTTTAGTCTGCAGCCCACACCTCTTACCAGCTGTGAAAGTCTATGTGGATGCACATAGACTCTCAAAGGAGTGGTCAGTGGGTCACATCAACCTGAGAAGGAACTTCTTCCCAGTGAGGGTGACGGAGCACTGGAACAGGCTGCCCAGGGGGGTTGTGGAGTCTCCCTCACTGGAGATATTCAAGACCCGACTGGACGGATTCCTGTGTGACTTGGTTTAGGTGATCCTGCTGTTGCAGGTGGATTGGACTGGATGATCTTTCGAGGTCCCTTCCAATCTGTAATGATTCTATGATTCTATGATTCAATGATCATGACAGTTGAAAAATGAACTAGAAAAGAGAACTTGAATGCTGCTCTAAAAGTCAAAAAATGAGGCAGAACTGTTACGCTTTAAAAGCTGAGTAGAAACTGTAAGCTTAGTTTGTTTTTTGCAGAAGAGTTTGGGCTTTAAAAGTTTAAAAGTTTCCCTTTCATCTCCCCCCTTTTCTCCCTTCTCCATCTTACACTGTTTGGAGATGTGTTGCTGCCACTAAGAGAAAATGTTACAGCTTCTGAAAATGTTATCATTCTTAAAGTTGAAGAAAATTTATGGCTAGTGGGAAGATTTCACCGAACCTAGAGAGAGACTGAGAATTCTGGACTTTGGAGATTTATGAGGATCAAAACTAAAGTCAGGCTACCACTATGGTTTGAGAGAGAAGAAGGAGCTCTCTACAATGAAGATGTTTCAAATATTTTATCTTAATGTGAGAGCAGTGTGATGAAACACCATATGTCTGTGTCTATATATGTGGGGTTTTTCTCTAGTATGTGGTTTTGGTGCGTGAATCAAAATATCTTGGTGCCTTTCTTCTTCTCCAAATTGAGTAAGTTGTTTCATTGCCTGCAGATTTGTAAGTGGTTTTGTTAAACCTTCCTGTTGTGTCTGACTCTTTAGCTAAAATTTCTTGGTTGAAATATAGTTGAGGTCTCTGACCCAAGATGTCAACGGTGATCGAAGTGGGATGTGTGGAGACCCAGGTAAGGAACCACATTATACTACAACACTACCTATGACACTACAGCAACTGAAATAGTCAAGTATTTTTTAATCTTCTGTTTGTTTTCTAGCTACATACACTATTTTGCTGTGTCCTGAAATGGTATACATCTGGGATCAGCAGTGTTTGTTTGTATGAGTCATAAGGCTGTGGTCATATCTCTCCTTTGGACTTTGTTTAGGGGTCAGCTTCTGTGAAAATACTCACGTCAGAGCAGAAAATGGGGCAACTCAGTTCACATGCTGTCTGTAGCTCCACTCAAAGTTCCAGGTGAGGAGAGATGTTGAAAAAAGAGATGGTGCAGGAGTCTTGTAATTCTGGCTTCATTTGTCCTGCTGCCACAGTAGTGGCATGTAAAGCAGTACCAGCTGGTCCTGACCTAACTGCCAGCATCTTCAGGTATTTTTGTCTGGGTTTCTTCTGGGTTCTTATGGTTGACAGCTAACAGACAAGTACATCAGGAGCTGATGGGCTGCATTCCACAAGAGGCTCTAACCACACACTTTGGCCTGAAACATCAGAGGTAATGGACTGGACAAATGGAGAAATGATGATGTAGTTGAGACCACCCTGAATTCTGGGCCATTTGTCTTTTGTCCCAGCTGCAGAAGTGATAGAAATAGCTGTATGATGATGAGAAATGGTTGTAAACACTCTGAGGGGAATGAAGACAATCTTTTCCTCAGAACTGGAAATCACTTTTTTGGACAAGAATAGCCAGAATTGTCTGGTCTCAAATGAATTGTCAGACACCTCTGTTTGAAAATCATGCTCTTCTCAGGAATGAATTATCTCTTTTATGCAATACAGTAAGCACTAACTGGACTTCCTTGGTTATGCAATTTCTTAAATACTACTGATTTTAAAGTAAACTTTCCAGCCTCTGCCACTGAGCACTGTGTACCCAGGAGCACTATGGTGCAAAGGCTGTCAAAGTAGATCTTCTCAGCAGGTCAGTTTTTGACTCTAAGTCATACAATGGCTAAATCAAGCAAACTCACAGAGGTATCTAATGATTTTCTTTGTTCGATTTCACATTTCGATGCAGCTTTTAGGTGTCGGCGTCTGCCATAGCTGCTAGGGAAGGCCTGGCTTTGCAGTGTGGACTCCTGTTTTACTCTTTTCAAATCAAGTAGAACCAGCCCAGACTAGCAAAAGTCAATTAGACATCTCCCTCTCCCTGAATAATGAGATTCAATTAAAAATCATTAAAGTTGCAAAGGTGTATTTTTCTTGTGAATTTCCACACCTCAGCAGATGTTCAATTTTCCCTTAAACTGGGCTGGACTAATTGCTTTGGATTGCAAGTGAGGGTCAGACTGCCCCACTGTTACCAGGTCTGTGAGGCTGTAGCCTTTCCGGAGGTTTGCGGGAATCCTTGTAGTGTGGATGTACTGTGCATAGAGGTGCACTACTCCAAAGTCAGTATCAGAGAGTATCTACCCTCCTTCCACTTAAGCCAGCACAATTTTTGTGCTTTTATATACACTACATATATCAAGTGTATGCATATGTTTAAACTTGCTTGGACTATTTCATGCGTGCTGGGCAGCAATAGCTTTGTCCACTTCTCACCCAATAAGTGACACCAGGAAAAACTGGTTCCTCTGGGGTTCCTTTCTAACTTATGTAGGAGTCTGGGTGGACATGACTCCAACTGTAAAAAAAGTCCAGTTATTTTTCAGTCCCTCTTCCAATGACTTTTAAATTTCTCAGGATAAAATAGAATCACAGAATTGTTAGAGTTGGCAGGGACCCCAAGAGATCATCAGGTCCAACCTGCATACCAAAGCAGGGCAAGTAAAGCAAGCATTCAAAATTGAGCTAAACTAAAAAAAAAAGTAAATAGTTACATGTAGTAATGAGTCCCTCAAGTCATGTATCAACATCTACAAGTAGAAGAACACCTGAAGAGTAAATGATAACCGACAAATTTAAACTGAATCAAATGTGGTAAGGTCATGCTATCGCTAGTTCGAAGTCAGATGCCAAAAAAGACCCACAAAGGCCTATTTCATTCACACTGCTTTCTGGCCTTTGTTGAAGTTTCAGATCTTTATTGCTTTGCCACTGCAGTATGTGTTTGTGAAGTTCATAGTTTTTTCTTCATTTATGTCTGTGTTCGCATGGACAATTATTTATGCATTTAAAAATAGTCCTGCCTCTTGATTTGAGCTGGATGTGGTCTGTGTCAAGTTCCCACAGGAGAAATAAAGGCTAGGTAATTTTCTTTAGTTTAAGCTTATATGAACAAGTCCACTGACTTGTTTGTGTTTCCTAATACTTGGCCAAAGTCCATTTTCTGCTCAGAAAAAACTTTATGTCATCCACTTGCTTCACTCTCTAGATAAGTTTGGCAAACCATGTGATATAATGAAAGAAAAGTAAGTCGTGCCATGGTTCCTGTAAAAGTATGTTCAACCTGATAAGCATGTTTGTACTTGTGCAAAACTCATTTTCTACAAAGCTAAGCTTCAAAGCCTAGTGGTACACCATCCTCTCAACTCACAGGCATGAAGGGTTTTTTTGTCCTGCCTAATGTGTAAATAAGGAAAAAGTGTGTGAACATAAACAAAATCTGAAATACGTAACTCCAAATCGTAACAACGCTTCTGTTGGCTTCAGAATAGTAACTTTGATTAGCAGGTCTGCAGGGAGCACACCAACAGTTCAGCTTATTCTGAGGCCTATTTCTGGAAGGATTAGCTGCAAGACTACCCATCTTAAACTGTAAATGCATTTGTGCACCATACATGTGTTGTTTACTGTAGAAGTGAACAGCTTTATGGTGCACAGGTTACTGTAAGACACTGCCTGTGAAAGCTCCTAAATCACTGTGTTATTTTTGTGAGCTAAGACCATCAGTCTTCCAGCCCATGCAATAAGCATGTTTTATAAAAGCAATGATTTTATAAAAACCATGTTCTATAAAAAATGTTTTATAAAAACACCTTCTGGATGAAAATGTCGGAAAACATATATTTTTAAGTAAACACTGAATATGGACAACATTTTCTCTTGTGGCAAGCCTTTATGTTTCTCCATTAGCTGTGGATACTTCTTTTGTTAGAAAATTAGTTTTTAATTATTTTTCTATATCAAATAAATACATCTAGTGATGAGGAAGTATGTAGTTGCCCAGAGTGGATGGCCCATGCAATGTTCTTTATGGATTTGCAAAACTTTTCAGAACATATACATGCTAGACTGCAGGGCAGTACCTACTAGTTTTTCTCATGGAGCCCTCAGAGGTAAGCTCCACACTGCTAGACCTCTGGCTGCACAGTGGGTATAGGGAACAGACAACAAGGATTTACAGATTTTCCACCACATAATTTCAGAACTGATTACTTCTTTCTATCTCTGTGCATTTTTCCCCTACTGGACAGTAATTTCTCAGCGTTTGCACAGTAAAGGGTTTTAAAGGTATGTGGGTAACACAATGCATACACCTTCTCTTTAAGTTTTGAGCTGATCACTCTTCATTATCCAAGAGCCATTCCAACACAGTCTGGAACTACACGGGTATGTGTGGCCAGTGAGATCGTGTCTGCAGCACTGTAAACTTGTCTGTGTGTCATTTCAAAGTTACATCATACCTAAGGGCGTGTGAAATTTCAGGCAGGAGAAATGTTGCAAGATTAAGACCTCAATGCAGTTACCCTCCTGTAAATTAACTAGCAAGTATCTTCAGATTCATTTTGAAGTCTCTTCCTGTTACTGCATGATGCTTTGCATTTAGGTCCACGTATCTAAAAGAAAACATTTATTTTTACATTTTCTTTCCTTATTCTAAGAAACAGGATATCTACAGAATCTTTGTGAAGAAGAAAGTAGTGTTTTCCAGTGCAACAATCTAATACACAACATCAGGAAAGAAAGTCTCATAAAAATACTGCGTTCGTATTTGCAGTGTCTTTTATTTCAAATCCTAGTTTTGCTTAGGCTTACTCTTTGCATGAGAGTGTCTAAAGTTCACACATGTATTTCCAGTAAAGTCCTGTGAACTTATTTGCCTCAGAGATGCAAAATCACAGTTATCTTTAGTTAGCATGGAAATTCCAGCTGTACAAGAAGTCTGCTATGAAAAGAAAGGTACAGTGATTATTATAACGACTACTGCTATAACTATTGCTGCTGTTAACATTATTTGTCCAAGTAATGTCTCCTTTTCAGTTATTAGTGAGAATCATAGAATCATTAGGGATTGGAAGGGACCACGGAAGATCATCTAGTCCAATCCCCCTGCCACAGCAGGATCACCCAGACCAAGTCGTACAGTCAGTCTGAGTTAGAAAGGACCACAGGAGTCATCCAGTTCCAACTCCCCTGCCATGGGCAGGGACATCCCACCCTAGATCAGGCTGGCCAGAGCCTCATCCAGCCCGGCCTTAAACACCTCCAGGGATGGGGCCTAAACAACCTCCCTGGGCTCTCACCACTGTCATGGTGAAGAACTTCCTCCTCACATCCACTCTAAATCTACCCATCTCCAGCTTTGCTCCATTTCCCCTAGTCCTGTCACTACCTGACATCCTAAAAAGCCCCTCCCCAGCTTTCTTGTAGGCCCCCTTCAGATACTGAAAGGCCACAAGAAGGTCACCTCGGAGCCTCCTCTTCTCCAGACTCAACAGCCCCAGCTCTCTCAGTCTGGCCTCATAGGACAGGTCCTCCAGCCCTCTGATCATCCTCATGGCCCTCCTCTGCACACGCTCCAGAATCTCCACATCCCTCTTGTAACAAGGGATCCAGAACTGGACACAGTACTCCAGGTGCAGGTCTCACCAGAGTGGAGTAGAGGGGCAGAATCATCTCCCTTGACCTGCTGGCCACACTTCTTCTGATGCAGCCCAGGATCAACTTTTACTTCCGGACCGTAAGTGCACACTGCTGGCTCATGTTGAGCTTTCTGTCCACAAGCACCCCCAAGTCCCTCTCCTCAGGGCTACTCTGCAGCCAGTCACTGCCCAGCCTGTATTTGTGCTTAGGATTGCCTAAGGATTGTTGAAGCCGTAAATCATAACAGCGTTATTTCCATTTCTTAGTGTTAAAAGTTGGGAAGCTTTGCCTATTTACAAATTTTTACAAATACGCTGTGGATACTTGTTCATTCTCATCTGCTGAAGACTGTGTAAGAGTTACTAACTTTAGGAAATACTGACATACAGGGATATGTCTCTGAATTGAGACCCCACTGTTCCTCAAGCAAAATTATCAAACCATCTTGCTTATTATTGACCAAATCATTAAAAAAACCCAACAGCCTGCCAATACTTCCCAATGCTGTCACACTTCAGAACACTAAATGCAGTATTTCTGGCCACAGCAGAACATGTTTATCAGCACAGGCCATGTTCTCAATCAATCTCCTTCAGTCTTCATTAAGCAAACCTAGATACTCTCCGGGAAGCCCAAATCAAATCTATACTCATGATGCTCCTGAGCTCCTCCAGGCTGCCATCTCCTATAGATGGTGAACTCCTCACTGCAGTTAAAACAGCCAATTCAAACTCTGCAGCTGTCTGAACAGGACCCTAATTCTTAATTCAGAGAGTCTCATTAGCCAGGTTGGTTATAATTCCAGGTCTATATATCTCAGTGGAAGAAAAGTCAGGGTGTTCAAGGAAGCAAAGCCAACTCTAAATGTAAAAACCCCTCCTCATTAGTAAGAGGAAATACCACTTCCAGTTCTTTTCAGCTCCATTTCCTGTGTGTGGATTTTGCTTGGAGTCATTCTTATGGGAACTGGGTGCACAACTGCTGTGTCCTGAGGGGAGATCAAGAGTTAAGATGGTGGATGTGGTGTGTTGAAGTCCTTGCAGGAGGACAGAGGAAGAAAAACTATTTGGGGT
>VXBP01001545.1:21171-37252 GCA_013400115.1 Rhinopomastus cyanomelas
ATCCTCATTCTGGGGGCATCATCTTCATCCCCATTCTGGAGGGGTCATCCTCATCTTTGGGGGGATCATCCTCAGGGGGGTCATCCTCCATCCTCATTCTCGGGGGAGTCATGCTCATTCTTGAGGGGGTCATCCTCATCCTTGGAGGGGGTCATTCTCATTCCAGAGGGGCCCTCCTCATCTTGGGTGGGGTCATCCTCAGGCTGGAAGGGTCATTCTCATTCTCGGGGGGTCCTACCTGTGACAAGGGAGGGGCTGCTCGTGGATGTTGACCTTGAGGATGAAGGGTCGCTGGTCCTCCAGGTCCTGCAGCTCTATGAGAGGAGAGGGGGGGTGATGCCATGGGGGTCACCCAGCTGTTGGGTGACACGGGGTGGTCACGGGGGAGGGAGCACTCAGCAGCCTCCCAGTCCTCCTGACACAGGAGGTCTTCCCAAGTCTTGGGGGGTTCCAGTGGCTTCTTTGTGCCGAGGGATGAGTCCAGCTCTGCAAGGACAACCGGGGGGGAGCGTGGAAGGGTGAGGAGGGGGCACAGGCTGGTTGAAACATGGAGGGAGGGGTGTGTGGGGGTCTCAAACTGTACCACAGGAGGTGCCAGGCTGGTTTCTGTAAGGGCAGGAGGCAGCATGGCTGTGTAGCTCGGCGTGAGGCACCCTGTGCCGGGCATTGAAGGGGCACACGGCCATGGAACGGGCAACCGGTGGGTTGTTCTGAGCAGGTGGGAGATAAAGAGGGTGGGGGGCCGAGAAACATTGGGTAGGGGAGGGGAGAAGCCTCTGCCTTCGAGCTGCCTGAGCTGCGACCCCCTTTAGGCCTCAGCTCAAGCCCCCAGACCCCTCCACTAGGCCTCAGACAAGGCCTCGGGCTCTCGTAAGCCCCAACCCCGGCCCCCTCCCCTGAGGTCCCAGTGGAGACCCCCTGTAGGCCCCATCCGAGACCCCCACGTAGGCTCCGTTCCCCNCCAGCCCCTCCTCCTGCAGGCCTCGCCTCTTCCTGCCTGCGGGCTCCAGGCCAGGCCTGGGGCTCACGGAAACTCCCAGCCCGACACCCCGCAGGCCCCAGCTCAGGCCCTCCCCTCACTTCGCCCCTCCCTCCTCCTCGCAGCTTCCAGGCCAGGCCTCTGGCTCTCGTAGGCCCCGACCCTGACCCCGTCCCGCAGTGTAGGCCTCGGGCTCTCGTAGGCCCCGGCCTCGGCCCCTCGTCGTAGGCCCCTGCCTGTCCCTCACCCGCTGGCACTTGATGACGTGATAGGGCAGGCGGCAGGCGCGGATATGATGGTTCTTGTCGTACGGGCACTGCACGATCCTGTTGGGGTCCGTAGCGGGGTCCATTGCGGGACTCTGCTCCGGTCTCCAGCCCAGTCGACCGGCTCTGGGCCTCGCGGTAGCGGCAGTAACGGTCCCTAATGGCCGCCGCGGTCACCGGGGCAGTGGCGGGGGGGGGCGGCCGCACGGGCTCTATGGGGTTATAGGGGCGTTGGGCGTTCTATAGGGGCTTTGAGCTGTGTTACAGGGACCCATACAGTGTTACAGGGGCTGTGGTTGGTGTCCTATGAGTTCGGACAGTTTTATGTGGGCCTCAGGCAGGTCTATGGGAGCCCAAGGAAGGTCTGTAGGAGGCCCAGTAGGTGTTACAGGAGCCCTAGTTGATGCTGTATGAACCCAGAGGGGATTACATGGGCCCCAGGCAGGTCTGTAGGGACCTAGACAGGATTATATGGCCCGTAGACAATGTTATCTAGGCCCTCGGCAGTGCTATATGAGCTTCAGGAGATGCTGTAGGGGCCCTGGTTCTTGCCTTATGAGCACCAGAGAGATCTGTAGGAGCCCCAGAATGTGCTTTAGGGGCCCCAGGAGGTGCTACGGGGTATCCTGCAGGTGCTAGAGGGGCTGTAGGTGGTAGTATATGAGCCCAGACAGGGTTATATGGTCTATAGGAACCCCAGGAGGTGCCTGTAGTTGGTGCTGCATGAGCCTGGCTGGTGTTATATGGCTATAGGAGCCCCATAAGGTGCTGTAGGGGCCTTAGCTGGTGATCTATGGGGCCAGATAGGGTTATTTGAACCACAGGCCATTCTATAGGAGTCCCATAGGTTCTGTAGGGGCCCTGGTTTGTGTTTGATGAGCTCAGTTGGGGTTATATGGGCCCCAAACAGGTCTGTAGGAGCCCAGAGATGGTCTGGAGGGGCCTCTGGAGGTACTGTAGGTGCCCAGACAGGGTTATATGGGCCCTAGGCAATTCTGTAGGAGCCCCAGGAGGTGCTGTAGGGGCCCTGTTTGGTGTTATATGACCCCCAGGTAGGGCTATATGACCCTAGAACTTGCTTTGTGGACCCTGAATGGCAGTACGTGGGCCCACACAAGGTGAGATGTGTTCTACTTGGTGCTGTATGAGCTCAGACAGGGTTATGTGGCCCACAGATGATGTTATGTGGGTCATAGGCAGTGCAGTATGAGCCTCAGGAGGTGCTGTAGGGGCCCTTGATGATGCTGGATAAGTCCAGGCAGTTTTATATGGGCCCTAGGCACTTCTATAGGAACCCCAGAAAATGCTATAGGGGCTGTAGTTGGTGCTATATGGATCCAAACAGGGTTATAGGAGCCCTGGGCTGGTCTATAGGAGACCTAGTAGGTGCTGCATGAGCCCCAGGAGGCTATAGGGGCTCCTGGAGATGTTACAGGGCCCCAAACAGGGTTGTATGGGCCCCAGGCAGGTCTATACGGATCCCAAGAGGTGCTTTAGGGGTCCATAGCTGGTGCTGCATGAGCCCAGCTGATGTTATATAGCCCTGGCCAGTGTTATGTGGCCCTGGGGAGCACTGTATTAGCCCCGGTAGATGCTGTGGGAGCCCGGGCAGGTCTGTAGGGGCAAGTGGAGATGGTATATGGGCTTTGATTGGTGCTATATGGACCTCAGTCATGGCTATCTAGGGGCCCCAGGAGGTGCTGTAGGGGCCCTGGGTTGTCTCAGTCACCCCAGCTGATTTTATATGACCGTCTTGCTGTGTTATATGGCCCTGAGGAGCAATATAGGGTCATTGGTGCTGGTTTAGGGACCCACAGAAACCGTCTGGGTGCTGTTATAGGGTGCCAAGCGTCACGGGGTGCTGGCGGTGTCACGTGCTGGTGGCCCCAGCCCAGGAAGCCCAGCAAAGGGGAAGTGGGGGGTGTTGGGGCCTTCTCGAGGGACGTAGGGGGTTACGGGGTGGCTCTCCCTCCCCGACCCCAAACCAGGCCATCGCCACCATGTCGCTGCCCTCCGTCTACCAGAACAAGTTTGCAGAGAAGCTGACGATCCTAAATGAGCGGGGACGGGGCGTCCTCGTCCGCATCTACAGCATCAAGAAGGTGGGTGGGGTCAGGGGGTCCCCTAAGAGAGGTGGCAGGTGGGTTTGGAGGACCCTAAACCATTGTAGGAGATAGGATTGGGATGTACAACACATCTAATCAGGTGAGATTGGGGTATCCCAACAAGGGGTGGGATTGGGATACCCCAGGATATCTAATGAGGTGGGATTGGGGTACCCTGACCTATCTCATGGGGTGGGATTAGGATACCCCAAGACATTTTATGGAGTGGGATTGGGATTCTCATAGGCTTCTGCCTGGAATGGGGGTGATGAAGAAGCTGGAACAGGGGAGGTGGGGAGTGGTGGGATTAGTGGGGTGACGGGGGGGTAAAGCTGATCACAAAAGGGGTGTCTGACTTCTGGAGTTGGGGGGTCCCCCCCACAGACCTGCTCTGACCCCAAGACCCGGCCGCCCTTCCTGAGCGACCGGGGGATGGAACCGGCCCTCAAGTTCATCAACAAGAAGTTCCCTCATCTAGACGTGAGGGGCAACATGGTAAGGGGGGTGTCTCAGTCACCCCAGTGTTCGCAGCGTCCCCCCACCAGTATCCCCACCATCTCTACCCCAGTGTTCTCACCCCAGTATCTCCATCCCACCATCCTCACCCCAGTGTCTCCAGCATCCTGACACCAGTGTTCCCACTATCCCCACCCCGGTGTCCCCACCATGGCATTCCAGTGTCCCTATCACCTCTACCTTGACATCACCACCATCCCCACCCTGGTGTTCCCCCCAATCCCAGTGTCCCCACAAGTGCCCCCATTATCCCCATCCTGCTGTCCCCAGCATCTCCACCCTGCTGTCCCTCCTGTTCCCATCCCAGTGTCCTTGCCATCTCCACCCCAGTGTCCCCACCATCCCTCCACCAGTGTCCCCAGCATCCCTACCCCAGTGTCCCCCCCCACCAAATGTCCCCTCTGTCCACTACAGCAGCACCTGGGGCCAGTGCAGAAGGACAAAGGGGACCTCACCCGGGCATTGGCTCCCTTCTATCACTCCTTCCTCGACGTCCTGGAGTTCAGGGTGAGTTGGGGGGGTTTTGGGGCGCGGAGGGGGTGTCGGGGTGTTCACTGCCACCATTGCCAGCCCTCGGGATGGGGACAAAGAGCAGTGACACAGCCCCGTGTCCCCAACCCCATGGCAGGACCACGTCTACGAGCTGCTCAACACCATCGACGCCAGCCAGTGCTTCTTCGACATCGTGAGTGGGGGGTGGCATTTTGGGGGGGTTGTGGGGTGGTCACTGTTGTCCTCACCCCTCACTGTTGTCCCCAACCCCTCCAGCACATCAACTACGACTTCACCAAGAGCTACCTGGACCTGGTTGTCACCTACGTGTCCCTCATCCTGCTGCTGGCCCGCACTGAGGACCGGCGGCTGCTGCTGGGCACCTACCACTGCGCCCACGAGATGAGCCATGGGGCCAGGTGACTTTTAGCCCTGAGAAGTGTCCCTGGCCCTCTTGTCACCATCCCTGACCCTCAAGTCACTGTCCCCAATCCTTGTGTCCCCATCCCCAACTCGCTTGTTTCCATCCCCAATCCTTTGTCACTGTCCCCATTCCTTGTGTCACTATCTGGACGCTGGTGTCACCGTCCCCAACCCTTTGTCACTGTCTCCAACTCTCTGTCACCATCCTCTCTCCTCATGTCACTGTCCCCATTCCTTGTGTCACCATCCCCAACCCTGGTGTCACCCTCTCCAACCCTGTCACCACTCCCAATCCTCATATCCTCATCCCCAACCCTTCTGCCACCATCCTTAATCCTGGTGTCACCTGCTGTCCCCCTGTTGTCCCCACAGTGACCCCAGCTTCGCCCGCCTGGCCCAGATGGTTCAGGAGTACGACCACCCCCTCAAGAAGCTGTCGGAGGAGTTTGTACCCCACACCAAGGTGGGACTGACTGGCCTCTGGTGCCAACCCTGGTGCCACCTCCGTGTCCCACCCGCACCGTGACACCCCCTGTGTATCCCCCCAGGCTGTCACCAGTGCCCTTCTGTCCCTGCACTTCCTCTTCGCCCGGCGCAGCCAGAGCGCAGAGCAGTGGCGCAGTGAGCAGCTCCTCAGCCTGCTGGGCACCACCTGTGCCATGCTCAGCCCTGCCACCTCTGATGCCGTGAGTGCCACCGCCCCCAGCGACCTGTCCCTGGGGTTGTACTGGGTGCCAGAGGGTGAGCTGGGTGCTAGGGGCTGTGCTGGGTGCCCGGGGTTTGCACTGGGTGTCAGAGGGGTGACCTGAATGCCAGGGGGTTGTTCTGGGTGCAGGGGGCTGTGCTGGGTACCAGCAGATCATACTGGGTGTCAGAGGGTCAGTGGGCACTGGGGACTTGGTGACACCTCTGTCCCCAGATGGCCTGCGAGTTCCTGTCCCTGGAGGTGATGGAGTGCTGGATCCTCGGTGAGTGCCAGCAGTGCCCGCGGGGCCCCCGTCACACGTGGGCACAGGGTCCCCCAGTGAGGGCACAGGGTCCCCCAGTGAGGGCACAGGGTCCCCCAGTGAGGGCACGGGGTCCCCCAGTGAGGGCACGGGGTCCCCCAGTGAGGGCACAGGGTCTCCACTGGGAGCCCCACATGGGGTCAGGGTCCCCAGTGTGGGCTCAGGACTCCCAGCTCCACATGGCCCGGTGTCCCCACACGGGCACAGGGTCCCCCAAACAGGTACAGGGTCCCCTACATGGGCACAGGACCCCCAGCCCCCCATGGGCACAGCTCCCCCCACCAGCACAACCCACCTTACGCAGCCTGGCTCCCAGTTTGAGGCCTCTCCCTGCCCGCTGTGGGCCTGGCCCACTCTCTTTGTGCCGTGTGCCCGCAGTGGGGTTCCTGGTGTGCCCGGGGGCGCTGGGCACGTCCCCCCAGTGCCTGGAGCTGTGGCGACTGGCGCTGCGGGGCACCCTCAGCGTCACCCTGGTCCGCGACGAAGCCCTGCTGGTGCACAAGGTCACCGAGGAGCTGCTGGGCTCCCTCAAAGGGTAAGGGGTGGCCTCTGTGGGTGCCAGCCTTTGGGTGCCCATGCTGGGTGCCAATGGCTGGGGGCGTTGGAGGCTCTGCAAGAAGTTCTGCTGGGTGCCAGGGGTTGAGCTGGGTGCCAGGGGGTTATGCTGGATGCCATAGGGGTACACTGGGTGCCAGGAGGCGTTGTGCTGGGTGTCAGGGGATTTTACTGGGTACCAGGACTTACACGGGTTGCCAAGGGCTGTGCTGGGTACCAAGAGGTTCTGCTGGGTGCCAGAGGGTTATACTGGGTGCCAGGGGATTGTGCTGGGTGCCAGGGCCCAGGGACTGCTACTCTGTAGGGCACGGGGTGGGTGCTGTGCCTAGCAGCAGCCAGCTGTGACTCCCACAGGTTCGGGAAGCGGGTGGCTGATGTCAAGGAGTGCAAGGACCACGCCATGACCCACAGGTTTGGGGTTGGGTGGGGGGTTCCAGGGCTCCTGGGGGGGTCCCATGAGGGGTCTCTGGTGGTGTCCTGGCAGCTCCTGTAGGGTCTCAACACTCTGGGTTGGGGGGTTCGTCCCACTCTGACCCCATGTTGCACCCCCCCCCAACAGCAATGAGTGACAGGGGTGTTTGAGGGGGTCAGTTGGGTGACCCCTACCCTGACCCCCACCTTGCAGTGGGTCACTGCACCGGGGGCGAAGGACCTACCTGCGGGGGGCTGTGAGGGAACTGGTGATGCTGCTGGAGGACCAGCCCGGGCTACTGGGACCCAAGGTGGGACCCAAGGTGGGGGGAGTGGGTGTGGGGTGTAGGGTTTGAGGTTCAGGGGATGTGGGTGCAGAGTTTGGGGACAGGTTTTTGGGTGCAGGAGGTGTGTAGGCATAGGGGGTTCAAATTTTAGGGTGCAGGGGGTATGTGGATGCAAGTTTTGGGGTGGGCCAGTTTTTGGGGTGCAGGGGGTGTGTGGGTGCAGGTTTTGGGGTTCAGGCTTTGGAGTGCAGAGCAGTCTGTGGGACTCTCCATGTACCTGGGGGCAGTGCCAGGGGGTGCCCTCTGGTACCCCATGACCCCCCTGACCCCTTTTTTGGGGTCCCCAGGCCCTTCTGGTGTTCATGGCCCTGGCCCTGTGCCGGGACGAGGTGACCTGGCTGATCCGACACGGGGGGCAGGGGGTCAAGAGCAAGGCCCCTGATGACTTAGTGGACAGGTGGGCACCACCAGCGGGGTGGAGGCTACTGGTAGGGACTGAAGGGGAGTTTGGGGGTCACTAGTGGGAATTGGGGAGCACTGATGATGTTTTGGGAGCACTGATGGGGTTTCAGTGTCACTGGTGGGGTTGTAGGGTCTGGGGGGACACAGATAGCTCTGGGATGTTCATGGGGGGTTTGGGGGCCACTGGTGGGGTCTGGCTGGCACAGATGACTCTGGGACATTTGTTGGGGGGGTGTTTAGGGGTCCCTGCTGGGGTTTGGGGGTCCCTGCTGCTCTCTGGGGGGTGCAGGCAGCCCTGATCACTGGCCCCCACTCCCTGGTAGCCATCTGGCCGAGCTGCTGTTCCTCATGGAGCAGCTGCGGGCACTGGTGCGGCGCCACACTGGGCTACTGCGGGGCTACCATGTGCCCTACCTGGCCCGCTTCGACGCCCTGGTGCTGAGTGACATCATCCAGGTACCCCCTGTGCCCCCATTGTACCCCCTGTGTGTCCCTGTGTGCCCCCTGTGTCACCCCTATGCCCCCCTCAGGCGGCTCCTCACCCCTGTGCCCACTCTTGGCCCCCTAGAACCTGTCTGTGTGCCCTGAGGAAGAGTCCATCATCCTGTCCTCCTTTGTCAGCACCCTGACAGCTCTGCCAGGCAAGGAAGGTAGGGACAGCCCCCCTGGCACTGCCCTGGGACAGAGGGCACCCCTGGCATGGCCCTGGCACTGCCTGGGGACCAATTTCAGCCCTGGCACCATCCAGGATCTGATGGTTGCCTGCCCCAGGGGCTCTGCAATAGCCTTTGACTTCCCTGGCAGCAGCCACAGGCAGATGGCTTCTACTGGGGGTCCCTGGGGTGGGCACTGTTGCCCTTGGGCTGGCACCCAGCGCCAGAGGGGCACCCTGATCCCTCACAGCCACCTGTTCCCTGCAGCCGACGACAAGGAGCCCCTGGATTTCACCCCTCTGCGCCTGGACTGGTTCCGCCTGCAGGTGCTGCCCCATCCCCGAGCCCCCCACTTCCCCTTCTCCCCTTCCCCTCAACTCTCCTCTCCCCCGTCCCTCTCTCACCCCCCTAACACATCTTCCCATCTCCACCTTCCCTTCCCCCTCCCAGTCTCTGATCCCAGTATCCCCCAGGCCTACACCAGTGTGGCCAAGGCCCCGCTGCCGCTGGGCTCCAACCCGGACGTGGGCCGCGCCATGAACCTCATCATCTTCCACACCCGGCTGCTGGACAACCTGGAGGAGCTGCTGGCCGAGACCTCCGACCTCTCTGACCTCTGGTGAGCTCTGGCCCCCCATCCCTGGGGAAGCCCAAAGAGTCCCTCTCCCAGGAGTGTGGGATAACTGGGTGGACTGGGAGAAGGATTGAAAACCTCCTCAAGAGCAGAGCTCAGAGGGTTGGGATCAGTGGTGCAGAGTCCAGTTGGCCAGTGGGGTCCCTGCTGGGCCCAGTATGAATGACCTGGATGAGGGCACCCCTCAGCGAGGTGGCTGATGGTGTGAAACTGGGAGGACTGGTTTTGATCCCCCAGAGGGGTCTGCTGGTACCCAGTGAGATCTGGGCAAAGGGGAATCTCATGGAATTCCATAAGGACAGGGCCTGTGTCTGAGCAGGGAGAACAGCAGGCACCAGTACAGACTGGGGGCTGTCCTGCTGGAAACCAGCTCCACAGAGAAGGAACTGGGAGTACTGGTGGGCAGCAGGGCCAGCGATCCCCTGGGGGGTCCAGCACGTCTAGGGAGGTCTTGCTCCCCCTCTACTCTACCCTGGTGAGACCACACCTGGGCTACTGGGTCCAGTTCTGGGTTCCCTAGTTCAAGAGAGGCAGGGATTGGGTGGAGAGAAGACTGGGATCCTGGTGGAGAGAGACAGGGATGGACTGAAGACAGACTGGGATTGAGCAGAGAGAGACTGGGATCAATGGAAGTGAGACCAGAGATCTACTGGAGAGAGAGAGGGATGTATTGGAGAGAGACTGGGATCTACTGAAGACATGGATGGACTGGAGAGAAACTGGATCTGCTGAAGAAAACTGGGATCTACTGTAGAGAGTCAGGGATCTACTAAAACAGGGATTGACTGGGGAGAGACAGGGATCTGCTGGAGAGACTGGGATCTACTGGAGAGCTGCTGCCCAGGACCAGGCCAGGGAAGGAGGGGGATCGGCTGGAGCCTGGGAAGCTCCAGCTCCAGGGGAGGAGAAGCCTCTCTGCTGGGGGGGTGACGGAGCCCTGGGTGCGGCTGCCCAGAGAGGCTGTGGAGCCTCCTGCTCTGGGGAGATCCCAGCCCCTCCTGGCTGCTGCTGTGGGACCTGCTCTGGGGGTCCTGCTCTGGCAGAGGGGTTGGACAAACCCCCATCTCCTGCCCCTCTCCCATCACTGTCCCACTCGTCTCCAGTTTCTACCCCCGGCCAGTGGAGAAGATGTTTGTGGCCACCATGGAGGAGCCCTCGATGCTCCGCTACAGCATCGCCTTCCCTCTGCTCTGCAGCCACTTCTCCCGCTGCCTCCACCCCATGTGCCCTGAGGAGGTGGGTCCTGCTGCCCCAGGGACACTGGGAGGACACTGGGGGGACACTGGGGTTGGCCACTGTGGTGGTGCTGTGGTTTCTGTCTTGTCCCAGTATCCCCAGCTGAAGGCCACAGCGTTGGGGCTCTGCAACAAGTTCCTGGAGGAGATGGCCCGGCTGACCAGTGGCTGCGTCATGGACGCCTGCGCCGAGCAGCACAACCTCAGCCAGCAGGTCAGCTCGGGGTCTCTGTGGGCTTTGGGGTCTCTGTGGTGTTCAGGTTCTCCACGGGCTTTGGGTTCTCCATGGTGTTCGGGATCTCTGTGGGCTTTGGGGTCTCCATGACCTTCAGGAAGTCTATAGCCTTTGTGGTCTTGATGGCCTTTGTGGTTTCCCATGACCTTCGGAGAGTTCCAGTGGCCTTTGGGGTCTCCATGGCCTCTTTGTCCTCTTGGACCTCCTTGGCCTCCATGTTCTCCAAGGCCTTAGGACAGCAGAAGCCCTGGAGCCAGGGTATGTCCACCTTGTGGACAGTGACCTCTGGTCCTGGAGGCCCCGGTTGGGTTGCCCTTGTTGCGGTGGCCCGTGGTGACCCTGTGCTGGTGGCCAGCAGCTGCTGCCCAAGCACTGTGCCTCCACCATCAGCAAAGCCCGCAACAAGAAGGCCATGAAGCAGGCGGCCAAGAAGGGGGAACCCGAGCGGGACAAACCAGGCACCGAGAGCCACCGCAAGGACCGAACGCTGACCACCAAGTGAGAGCCACCACCCCACCCCTGTGTGGCTAGCGAGGCTGGGCAGCAGGCTAGCGGGGAGCTGTGGTCGCCACCAGATGTTGAGTGCTGGTAGACATTGGGGGGGCATCGTGTGACCACAGAGGTGTCTCCATGAGGTTGAGCACCACCAGGGTGCTGGTGCCATGTTGGGGTATTGGGGGCATCGTGTGACCACGGGGGGTGTCTCCCCGGAGTTGTGGGGTGGCTGATGGCCACCTGTCACCCCCCTTCACCCCACAGCCTGGACAAGCTGCACCTGACAATGTCTGAGTTGTCTCTGAGCTTCAACCATGTGTCCAGCTTCAGCGTCTTCGAGCACATGGTGGTCCCGGCCGAGTTCCTTAGCAGCCACCTGGAGATGCGTCTGACCAAGTAGGGACCACGCTGGGGACAGGGGGATGCTGGCCCTGGGGTGGAGGACTCTGGCCCACGACTCTCTCTTGTGTCACATCCCTGGGTTGCCCTCACAGACCCCAGTTTGGTGTCACCCCCTCACTGGTGGGGGGTTCCTCACCAGAGGAGGACATCCAGATGGCCCCAAAGTCTGCTGCTGGTCCTGGCTGGGAGTGAGATGGGTACTGGGAGGGCTACTGGGAGCACTGAGTGGGCTCATTGTGCCAGCTGGCAGGACCACAGCTTGGGGGTCTCTCTCATGTCCCTACAGAGCCATTGTGGCCATGGCAGGCTACAGCCAGGCCACGCAGGAGGTGGCCCGGCCCTCGGAGGTGTTGGTGGGGCTGAATGCCTACGTGACCTTCATCCAGTCGCTGGGCCACTTGGTGGGCTTCGACACTGGCCGCCTCATCCGCAGCGTCCTGCTGCAGCAGACCCAGCCCCGTGACGCCGCCGGTGGGCAGACCCTCACCACCATCTACACCAACTGGTGAGGCCCGTGCTGGGACCAGTACGCTCCTGTCCCGCTCAGAGAGGGGGCCCTGGTGGGGCCATTGGGTTGTGGTGTTGATGGGCTGTGGTTCCAGTGGGTACCAGTGCCGTTGGGATGTGGTCCCGGTGGGTCGTGGTACCACTGAGTCGTGGTTCTGTTGGGTTGTAGAACCATTGGGTCATGGTGCCAGTGGGTTGTGGTGCCACTGGGTCACGATGGCAGTGGGTCATGGTGCTGTTGGATCATGATGCCAGTAGCGGTGCTGTTGGGTCATGGTCCTGTTGGGTCACGGAGCCACTGGGCCAAGATGCCATTGGGTCACGGTGCCAGTGAGTTGTGGTGCTGTTGGGTCATGGTGTCAGTGGGTCATTGTGCCACTGGGTCATGATTCCATTGGGTCATAGTCCTGTTGGATCTTGGTGCCAGAGGGTCATGGTGTCATGGAAACCCTTTGGATCGTGGTGCCACTAGATTGGGGTGCCATTGGGTCATGGTCCTGTTGGATCATAGAGCCATTGGGTCATGGTGCCAGTGGATTGCAACACTGGTGGGTTGTGGTGCCACTGGCTCATGGTGCCAGTGGGTTGTGGTGTTGGTGGGTCACAGTGCCACTGGTTTATGGTCCTAGTGGGTCACTGTTGGGTCACGGTGTCACTGGATCATGGTGCCCATGGGTCATGGCTGCCCGGGTCACGAAGCTGCTGGGCCACGGTACCGCTGGGTTGTGGTGCCGTTGGGTCGTGAAGCCACTGGGTCCCAGTGCTGTTGGGTCCTGGTGGCAGCAGCTCGTTGTCCCCAGGTACCTGGAGGCCCTCCTCCGCCAGGCCAGCACAGGGGCCATCGTCCTGGCCCCGGCCCTCCAGGCTTTCGTCACTGTGCCCCGTGAGGGGGAGCCCCACTTCAGCGCCGCCGAGTTCTCGGACATCTCAGGTGAGGGCTGTGGGGATACTGGGAGGGTGTGACGGGGCGCGGGGGAGCCTGATCCCCACCCCACGGTGGCCCTGTCCCCTCCCGCAGAGATGCGGGCGCTGGCAGAGCTGATCGGACCCTATGGCATGAAGTTCCTGAGTGACAACCTCATGTGGCACGTGGGCTCCCAGGTCACCGAGCTCAAGGTGGGGCTGGGGACTGGGGACCAGTCGGGGGACTGGGATCAGGGTCAGGGGACTGAGACTAGGGGCAGGGGACTAGGTCTGAGGAACTGGGATCAGGGTCAGGGGCCTGGGAACCAGGGTTAGGGGACTGAGAACAGGGTAAAAGGACTGGTACTGGGGCTGGAAACTGGGACCAGTTCCTGGAGCCATGATGTGACAGGGCAGGCAAGCCCACCCCAGTGCCCACCCCAGCCCCCTGCCTGTCCCTTGGCCCCACTGGCCAGTGTGGGGAGGGGGTTAGTGGGACCAGGACCCCACCCAGTCCTCCCCATCCATCAGCCCCACCTCCCCCCAACAGAAACTGGTCAACGAGAACATGGACACCCTGGTCCAGTTACGCTCCAGCTCCGGCAAACCCGAGCAACTGGTGGCTCTGGTGCCCCGACTGACCTGTGAGTTGTGGGGTGGGGGGAGCAAGGGGATCCCTGGGGTCCCACCCCTGTGTCCCCACTGTCCCCTCTCTGCCTCACAGCAGCTGAGAACGTCCTGAAGAGGATGATCATCATCGGGGAGATCCTCAGCTTCCGGGCCCTGGCCCAGCAGGGCCTGCGGGATGTGGGTGCTCCCCACCCTAGGGTGCCCCTGACCCTAGAGATCCCCCCACCCCAGGGATTCTCCACCCTTGGGGTCTCCCTGCCCTAGAGATCTCCCTACCCGAGAGGACACCCCCACACTAGGGATCACCCCCATTCCTAGGGATACCTGCACCCTGTAGGACCCCTCCACCCTCGGGTGCCCCCCACCCCAGTGATCCACCCATCCTATAGGAACCCCCACCCTAGGGATCTCCCCACTGTAGAGATCCCCCCACCCTAGGGATCACCTCATCCTAGGGCTNACCCCATGAACAGCCACCTTCGCCCCCCAGGTCCTGTCCCACCACTGCCCCTTCCTGATGGCCCCCATCGAGGGGCTGCTGGACATCGTCACCCCTGACACTGACATCCAGGTGGGGACTGGGGCTGGGTGGCGACTGGGGACTGGCTGCTGGCTACCTGTGCCATCAGCTCAGTCCCCACCCTGTGTGTTGTCCTCCCCCAGGTCACCCTGAGCGTCTTTGAACTGGCCTCAGCCGCTGGGATCCCCTGTGAGGTCGACCCTGCGCTGGTCAATGTCCTGGCTGGCAGCAAGACGGGTACTGGGGCTACTGGGAGCACTGGGGGAGGGCTCATACTGCCAGCTGGCAACCAGCCACCTCCTCAGGGTGCCCTCACAGACCCCAGTTTGATGTCACCTAGATGGTTCCTTGTCGGAGGAGGACTACAAGGTGGCCAGTCTGCTGCTGGTGTTCATAGCCGTGGCCCTGCCCCTGCTGGCCGCTGACCCTGGGTCCCTCTACAACACAGAGCTGGATGGTGAGGCCTGGCCACCCCCAGTTCTCCCAGTATCCCCCAGTCCTGTGGGTTCCATGGAGCCACTGCTGGGACAGCAGGGAGCTGGCAACAGAGGGGTCCCCTGTGCTGACCCTGACCCCACTGGTGACCTCCAACCCCAGTGGTGTCCCCAATCCCACTGGTGTCCCCAACCCCATCAGAGTCTACTGGTGTCCCTATGCCACTGGTGACCCCAGACCCCACTGGTGTCCCCAACCCCATTGATGTTCCCAATCCCACTGGTGTCCCCAACCCCATCAGAGTCTACTGGTGTCCCTATGCCATTGGTGACCCCAGACCCCTCCCAGTGACCCCAGTACCCCCCCTTACTGGTTGCCCAGGGTTCCCCAACAACTGCCACTGCCTGGCCAGAGCTGTCACCCAGCTGGCAGCCGCCCTCTGCACCCTGCACCAGCGCTGCCCCGAGGGGCTGCTCCGCGAATTCCTACTGGTCAGACTGGGATGGACTGGGGAACCCAGCTGGGGTGGGTGGGCACCTAACTGGGATGGGGTAGTTCCATACTGGTGTGGCCTGCTGCCAAACTGGGGTGGCATGGGGCTAAACTGGGATGTGATGGTGCTAAATTGGGATGGGTTGGCTGCAACTGGGATTGGCTGGTTCCATACTGGGATGAGATGGCACCAAACTGGCATGGGATGGGGCCAAACTGGTGTGGGATGGCAGCAAACTGGGATGGTCTGGGGAACCAAACTGGACTGGGTTGGTTCCACAGTGGGATGGGATGATAGTAAACTGGGATGGGCTGGCACCAGACTGGGGTTGGCCACCAAACTGGAGTGGGCACTGGCCCCAGTGTGACCCCGATCCTTCCCCAGTTGGCCTCCAGTAGCCTCCTCCAACTGGGACTGGAGACCGACCGGCTGCGAGTGCGGAACAGGGAGTCTGTGTCTCTGCTGCTGCAACTGGTGGGTACTGGGTGCTGCTGGGGGCCACTGGGTGCTGCTGAGTGGCTCTGGGTGCTGCTGGGGCTACCTCAACCTCATTTAGGTGGCCGCCAACTCCATCTAGGTAGCCCAAAACCCATTTAGGGTGTACCAACCCCATTCAGGTGGCCTCAGCCCCCTTTAAGTAGCTCCAACCACCATTTAGGTGGTCCCAATCCCCATTTTGCTGGCCCAACTCCCTTTAGTTGGCACCAATCCAATTTAGGAGCCCAAACCACCTTTAGGTTGCTCCAACTGCATTTAGGTGGCCTCAACTCCCATTTTGGTAGCCCCAACTCCATTAAGGTGCCCCCCACCCCATTAGATAGCGCCAATCCCATTAGGTAGCCCAACCCCCATTTAGCTTGCCTCAATTCCCATTTAGGTGGTCCCAGCTCCCATTTTGGTAGCCCCTATCCCTTTTAGCTGGTCCCAGTCTCATTCTGGTAGCCCCCACCCCATTCAGGTAGCCCCCTCTCCATTGCCATGCTGGACATACTGGGCCTTACTGGAACCAGTTTAAATACAGTTGGGAGCGCTGTGGGGAAGGGGAAGGTGTGGGGGGGTAACTGGCATGGGGATGGCTCTGGGCAGTGACTTACAAGGTCGAGGGGGCTACTGGCCCCTCCGGTTGCCCCCCAGCTGGTGGCCGAGTCCCCTTTCCTGACGCTGGCCCAGCTGGAGAGCTGCTTCCCCGGTGCCCTCCTGCGCAACGGCCTCCGGCAGCTGGGCCAGGGCCCCCGGCCCGCGGTCTGACCCCACATCCTGGGACCCCACACCCCATTGGGACCCCAAACCCTGGCCCCAAACCCTCCTGGGACCCTACAGCCCGACCCCATGGCCTGACCCCAAGCCCCCTCTGACCCCACAGCTTGACCCCAAACCCCCCTGGGACCCCAAACTGTCCCACTCACCCAATACCATTCCCCCCAACCCCAAACCTA
>VXBP01001546.1:0-24750 GCA_013400115.1 Rhinopomastus cyanomelas
CAGGGCCACCCCCCCACCCCTTCTGCCTTGCCTGTGTCTCCTGTACCACCACGAAAGGATAATAATCTGTGGGTTTAATGAGTTCAGGTATCCTCCTGGTGATATCCTGAACCCAGACCGCTGGGAGGCAGCAGACCTCCCTGTGGGAAGGGTCTGGCCTACACACGGGACCTTCTGTTCCCCTCAAAAATGAGTCACCAACAACCACCGTCCTTCTCTTCTTTTTCGTACTAGAGGTTTTGAGGGGTTTTTTTTGTAAAAGTGCTCCTTGGGGGTTCTCTAGTTAAGAAAATATCTTCAACCTCCTCATCCTGGTCCCCAAAATCCAGTGTCCTGAACATGTTCTCCAAGGGCAGCTGGAAAGGTGGCATCTGGAAAGGCAGAGGGGGGGCAGGAGAGGTTTCCCCCACAAATGGGAACCTGTTCCCATTCCTCATCATCAGAGAGAACCATACCTTCTCCTTGTGGGGCAAAGCCTCGATCTCTTCCAGTTCCTGAGCGCCTTCTTCCTGGTGATAGGAAATACCAGGCTCCCCTGACTCCTGGGCAGCTCTAAGAGATGAGAGAGTGCTCCTCCACCAATCTATCTCTTTTTTGCACTCACAGGTACTCCACAGCCTATCCACCTCATCCCTCAACTCAGCCACTATAGAGAGGAGATCATTTACCTGTTCACAACGTTCGCAGGTGTTTCTGGCACTGCCCTCTTGCAGTGGCATAAGGCTCAGGCACTCCCTGCAGCCAGGAGTCTGAACAGCCACATCCATTGTCAAGGGGATTGTCTGGGTAAACGAATCCCTCCTAGCAGCTGCTTTAGCCCTCGATCATTTAACTCCACCCATTGCCAACAAGAAGAAGACAGGAGAGAGAAGATTGAAAGCAAGAAAGAAACACGACCTAACAGAACAAAGTGGCGTTTGCAGCCCTACCTGCTTGCCCTGCCTGTGCAAACTGCCACGCAAACTGCCTCACTATAATCCAGTTGCGGTCCTGTTCGCCGTGATCCCTAGTAGCTCTTAACCTTAAATACGGGAATCCAAGCCCCCTCCGAGACTCCTCCCTTCTGGTTGCTGTGAGGCACCTCTGGGAAATGAAGTGCTGCTGGTCCTGCGCAGTTTGAAAGCCCTGCCGAGACTCCTCCTTTCCTAGTTATGCCTTACAGACTGCCATCTCCCTTCCCAGTTATGGTTTACAGACTGCCATCTTAAACTGCCTTCTGTCTTTATCATTCTCTCTCCTCCAAGTGAGGAGTGGGAAAGCATTGTCTAGCCTTAAAAACTAATTGTTTATGTGTTTTGATAGTAGGAACACGGTTAGCAGTCACTGACAGCAGCCAGTCTTGGAAAAAAAAAGTTCTAATTAATTGACTTCAACAACTACAAGGAATAATTCCTATTTTTTGTGATTATAAATAGAGTACTTAGCACTCCTGCATGTGCAGTGTCTTCACTTTTTATTCGATGTCACTTTTCATAGAGTAGAATCATAGAATAATGGAACCATCATGGCTGGAAAGGACCTCCAGGGTCATTGAGTCCAACCTTTTCTCCTAGTGTCTAACCGCTAGACCATATCCCTGAGTACCGCATCCACTCATTCCTTCTTGTCCAATGCATTTTAGTATGAGGTTTTTTGTTTCAGATTCTGTATTTTGCTGATGTTAAAGAACTTGAGTATGAGAAATCATTTTAAATCATCTGTGCATTTGCATCAGACATCAGTGTGCCATAGCCCAGGGCTCATATGTAACCTGTCAGGATAATTCATCCAGACTGCATTCTGAGGCACCTGCAGAAGAGATGAATGGTTCTCCTGACGACAGCAGTCTGCTTTCCTCTCCTGGCTTCTTGAGAGATGTCCATGATTCTAACACACATCTTGGTCAAAAGCCAAGCTTATTCGTGTTTGCTGTGAACATGGTCCTTGGGACGTGCGAAATGCGATGCACATCTGCAGACCTTCCAGCAAAGGTCCTGTGTAATGTTTATGTGTAAATAACCTGCTGCTTGTGCAAAGGGCACAATCTATTCTGCAAGTGTGGTAGTAGTGTTGTGCACAGAGGGGCTTGAAAGCAAACCAGAGACTTGTTCATTTATGTACCGACAACTGAAGTTGTCAGCCTGTTGAGGAATGAGTTATTGAGGAATTGACATCTGTCTCTTCTGTGTGTTCTCAGATATCGCACAGAAGCAAAAGATGCTGTGACAATTTTTTAATGACTTGCAAATAAACAGAGCAGCTAATGCTCCTGTATACATGGCTGTAGTGCAAAGAATTGTACTTTCTTTTTTTCTCAGAGAAATTGCTGAGTACTGCAGATTGCTCCCCTGGTACAGGATGCGTTTACATGTCTCTGGAGTTGATTGGTGGTATTTATACAATTTTGACAGATATGATGAAGCACTGCTTTATCTGCTCAGAAACTACCCTTCTACAGTACTAATACATTAAAACAAAGTTTCATTGTTCTGCAAGTTTCTTTGAAACTGGGATCTTTAGAAGTAGCTCCTGAGTGATGCTACTGCACATGGTACACTAGGTTGTATGTTACATGCTGGAAATGCAGTGGTAGTGTTTTCTTTCTCAAGGCATGAAGTGGCTGATAATTCTGCTGTCACTAACCTAAGTGAAGCATGTAACAAAATGATCTCTAAAATGTCCAGCCAGAATGAGCTGCTTTTAAAATGCATCTTCATAGTAAGATGATGCTGTAGGTGCACAATTCTTTACCATTCCTAATGTGACTTGACAGCAGGTTCTTCAATATGGATAGACTAGAGGTGTGTTTTTCCTTGTGTGTTTTCAAGAAAGCCTACCTCAGAGGGGAGATTTGCATTTCCATCACATTGCATGCGACAGATTGTAGGATTTTTCTCTCCAGCCATTTAAAATAAGACCAATAGTTCTGAATTACATGGGGAAATTTGGCATTTCGTAGTGATGTCTTTGAAATGAATGTCTAGAAGACTTTTTTTAAACTTGGAATATTTTATTTGCTTTTAGCATCAAAACACGAGTGTTTATTAGAGTTCTGCTTTTCTCAGGGTGTGCCCTGTTCATTGTACAAATGCAGTGCCACTATTTTTTTAAACTTGAGACAACTGAACAGCTAACTACCAGAGAGAGTGGTTTCTGTCAGTGTTAGGCTTGATCTTTTCTACTGTCATCTGGAGAAACTGACAGTTTAAATACAATTTGGACCAAATAAGAGAGACCCAAGCTCTCCATTGTCTTTGAATTTCAGCAGTTTAGGCTTAAGATGCAAAGGTGTGGCTGCAAGAAATACCCCTGTCACAAGACAGGAAAAAAATCAAACTGGTTAACTGACTTTTTATTTGTCAGTCGAGGACATAAACTAGAACTGACTGCTTTGTATGTTGAAATTAATTGTTATGTGTCCGCATTGTAAAGAATTTTGAAATACTAGCAACAGGTATCACCATGAATAGGGACTTAGTGCATATTTGTTGTTTTTATTGTTGTTAATGTGTGTGAAAAACTAGTTTACCAGCAAAGAATTCAGTATTAATAAGGACTTAGTGCATATTTGTTGGTTTTATTTTGTTTATGTAAAAACCTAGTTTACTAGCAAAGAAATAAGTATTTTTCTTGACTTGGCCTATTGTGACTAATAAGCAGTCTGACCTGTAAGTGTTTACTAATAAAGCAAGGCCATACAGGTTTTGCATGATTAATCTTTCACTCTTAGGCTTATAACGTGCCTTTGGACAGGAGCCAGGATTAAAACACAGATCATACAGTTTAAATTACCTCTTTGTAACGTTGGACAATTGTGTCTCATGTATTAGGGAAAACAGTGATTTAGGGAAGTAATTTATCTGCTGTTGCCTAAATGGCAATTATTATTTGTAATGAGATGGAACAAAACGTTTTAAAGCAAATTGCCTAAGTAGGATGAAGAAAAACATGGCAAAATAACCTATTTACAAATAGAAATTTCCAGTTAATTACCAGAATGCAGTTAAAATTTGTAAATATGGGTACCTCACATTGGAATTACAATTTATTTTGCTGTACAAATAAGCATGTTCTCTAATTAGCTGTAAGACGTATTTAGAGCATTAGAATTGTGGTACAGTAGGACACAAGGCATTCAAAGTTCAGTTGTAGCCAGACCTGGTAGTTGTTTTCAATAGAGTAATTGGTGGCCATTGTCTCTCCACTTCTTATTCATCTTGTTGTGAGTACAGTAACAAGTAAAAAACTGATGAGCTCTTTGTGTAGTGGCAGTTTCTTTTTCCTTTTCAGAATGTGTATTCTGCTGTACATAGGTGTGGAGGGAAGCATGAAATAGCAGGGACACTTTCTGTACTGGCTGTGCAATTGCTTTAGTCGTTGAAGAGGAATTTAATCTTGCTAGGAAATTGTAGCAGCTTTTTGGTCACCTATGGTGAGAAGCTAAACATTAGGCAACGTTATTTGAATGGGGTATTCTCACAGTTGCTGTTTCATCTTCATGTGACCAACTTTGGAGATTTTTTTGTTGACAATATTAGTGTAGTTAAAAAAAAGCCAAACTAAACACATTTTACACAACTGCTAAAAACCTGGATGAACATGCATAGCTGAATTGTTTTTGTTCCTTTTGTAGGTGATGGATGTGGACACACTGTACTGGGTCCTGAAAGCGGAACTCTTGCTTCGATAAATTACCCGCAGACCTCTCCCAATAGCACAGTTTGTGAATGGGAAATTCGTGTAAAGCCTGGGCAGCGAGTTCAGCTCAAATTTGGTGATTTTGATATTGATGACTCAGATTCTTGTCATTCCAGTTACTTAAGAGTTCACAATGGCATTGGCCCCACCAGGACGGAGATAGGTAGGAACTTTTATTATTGGCTATTGAGAGGTGATATGTTGTATAGAACTTGGGTATACTGATGTATTTTTATTACTTTTTAAGTTTCTCCATGTGTAAAAACTCTGTGCATATAGTAACTGCTGGGTGTATGGTATTAGTTAAATAGTTTAGTATAGCCTTAGAAAACTGTTATCATTCAGTTGGTTGTTGGGCAGGGTATGATCTTATCTGAAAACGTGATACAGTGCTCGGTGCAGTGTGGATACTGAGTCTTATGAGAAGAGATGAAAAGAGGGAAATATTTGTTATTTACAGGAAAAGGAATTATAGTAATTGCGTAAACTAAGTTGTGCTTTTCTTGTGCTTCATGTCAAGGAAATTCAGCAAAACTGTGAGGAGCGCTATGTGTGTCTCACCACAGTAGAAAAACAGCCACCAGAGATCAGTTTTAGTACATTTCATACTGTTATGTGGGTAGAAAGCACAACTAAGGAAAGATTCACTCGTGTACTGTGCAGATTTTCAGTAGAGGGAGTTGAGTACAGATGCAATTGTGAATATATCACAGTAGAAATGGTGAAGGCAACAGTAGTCTGATTGTCTTTTTCTTGGGTGATGTTCTCATTTCAAGTACTTACCATTGTTGCTCAGCAGATAACTCACTGTTTGAAGTGCCAGGATATTTCAAAAGTGATTGGTATTAACTAATTTTGTTTTGCTTACTTTTATCAAAGCATATGTAAATATCTTCTTAACACTATGCCTGTGTACTAAAATGTATTGAAAAAATTATGAGTAGTTATGGTAACAGGGCACCTTGCAGTTTGTGCAACATGGATCTGATGAGAATCTTTGATTCTTGTAGATTCTTAAAGGGTTTTTTCCGCAGACATTTTCCAGTACCTCACAATGTTCTTATGTACGGTGGTGAAGGAACTGCAAAACTATTTAAAACAAAAAAGCCTGTCTGTCTGTCTTACCTGAAATATGGAACCACTCTGATTTGAGCTGTTCTTCCTGGTGATGTTAAAGGATGTCAGGCTTCAAATACTGTGTAGTTTGAATGTCCCCATCTTCTAATAATGTCCATAGTTTCATTTTTGTCCTCTTTCAGAGGACAAATTGAAGTTCATGCCTGTAAGTCAGTGTGTGTTTGTTTGGTTTCAATGTTGCCCCTGTCACCTACATCAAGGCATATGTAGGATTTTAAGACCCTTGTGGTTACTTTGCATTAAACTCAAAGTTAATTGTCATTCTTCCTTCACTTAAAGTAGTTGTTACTGTGCAGATTAAAGCTTTATGAAAGAAAATATAGTCAATCTGGAGAGAGAAAGAGAGATTTACTTCACCAGAATTGCTTTTGTGCAACTCAAATGCCAGTTGCATTAAACTTTATAAAGCCTTTTTTAAGCTTAACCCCATTTCCATCTGTTACCTAGGTAAGAGTGTGAGTGCAGACAAGTATGTGCTTGGAGCTGTTAGCCAGACTTGGTCTAAAATAGGAAATGCTCAAGTCCTTAAATGGCAAGGAACGTCTAGTTCTGATAAATCTAGTATTTACTTTTGCAAGTGACTTACTGGGTTTTCTACTCAATTTCTTTCTCTTGACTTCCAGCTGTTTTCAGCTGGTGTAGTAGCACAGCATGTTGCACGAATGAATGTTTTGTTCTGCTCTTAATAAATTAAATCACAGAAGAAACAGTGGCAAATATAGGTGATGCAGATTCTTGAGTGTTCATCTTTTAAGCCACAAACAGTGGAACGATGAAACAGTAGCCTGAATCTTTTGGAAGTAATCTGAATTTGTACTTGTTCTTTCTATTCAAAACCACTGATGTGGTGTAACGGTAACAAAGCTTGTTGAATTTCAGATTGGATGTAATATAATACCTACTTTAACCCAAAATAACTTGAAAATTTGGTGATTAGATTACAAAGTGGATTATTAGTGGGCTAGTTCTTTCAAAACCAGAGTGGTTTTCAAATGAAGCTTTTAAGGGCTAATTCTCATTCCAAGCCTTTTGAGTAATTGTCAATAAGTCAAAAGAAGATTCAAATTCATGGTGGCTGTCTCTTTTTAAATAAGATCTAGAAGTGTTTTTGTATTAGATTTCTTCACAGTCCAAACACTGTGCACCTGGAATTAGATGTATGTATTTAATATGTACAACATATTGGCCAGATGTATGGGAACAGAAAATGTAAGCTACTGTGGCTGTAGGGTAAGAAGCCTCTGCAGCGGGATCTGGACAGGCTGGAGCGATGGGCTGAGCTCAGCTGTATGAGGTTTAACAAGGCCAAGTGCTGGGTCATGCACTTTGGTCNTTCTCCAATTAGTGATGATGGGGGGGGCGGAAATGGCCTCAGGTTGCTTCAGAGGAGGTTTAGATTGGGTGTTAGAAGGAAATTCTTTACTGAGAGAGTGATTAGATGCTGGAATGGATTGCCCAGGGAGGTGGTGATGTCACCATCCCTGGAGGTGTTTAAGGAATGAGTGAGTGGATGCGGTGCTCAGGGATACGGCCTAGCGGTTAGACACTAGGAGAAAGGTTGGACTCAATGACCCTAGAGGTCCTTTCCATCCATGATGATTCTGTGATTCTGTATTGTAATGCTTTTACACAAAGGCACTTGGGGTCCTTCAAAGTTTAAGTATAGAAAACACAGTAATGTCACATTTTTGCACATACCATTGACAGAGATGTAGCAGCAGTCGTGTTTTGACCATTTCTAGTGAAATGGTCAAAGCCTGCTTTTTAAAAAGCAAAAAAATCTGCAAAAGGCCAGAGAAGAGTTAGAAAAAACGTTTCTAGTCTTAGAAAGGTGTCCTGCTATGAATCATCAGGTGCATCAGTTGTCAAAGACTATCTCTGCAGCGCAAGCAGCGCTTGATAGTTTATCCCAGCTAGTTTTAAATGCCTTGCCCTGTGTGTTTGCCTGAAGAAGAGAATAAATTAATGGTGTCTTGAGGACAGTCTGACCCATCTTGACTACAGACTCAGACTGCTCAATTGCGTAACAAGATCCAGTGGCTAAAGAATAGTGGTAGCTGGAAAAATGATGCATTTCATCATAACAAATGCAGCTACTCATTGATACACAACTTAAAGCAAAACATAGGGTCACTGTGGAGTCTTATTAAAAATGAACTTATCTCTTGTAGCTTTGACCGATAAGCCGTTTGAGTAGTGAACTGAGGAAGGGTTATATTTGTATAGTAAGCTTTTCGGTAACGTTTTTGGCCATGTTGGGTGGCAAGAGATGTATCCAGATGCAGAAGTTCAGTTAGATCTTTCAGGTGCAGCAAAACAGGAGCTGAGCGAACTGGCAGTTTATGTAACTGGTGCTCATGTGTGCTTGTATGTTAATGCTGAAGTGCAGAGAATTGTGCCTGCTGTTGTCTAAAACTAATAAAAACAGTTGACAGAAACCATGAAACAGTCAACAGGAAGAAGTGTTCCAGCAGCTGAGGGAAGAGAAGGGCTTGTTCCTCTTTTGCTTATGTAGATGATTCTTGTTGCCCTAACTAGATCCTTTTCCTTGGCACATCTCTCATGGTCTTTGAAGAACTGACTGTGAGGGTTATGTGTGGCTAGAGGTGAATGGCATAAAGTCACATTTATTTGCAAATGCTAAGGGAATGTCAACAGTGACAAAATAAATGAGCAACCCATATTTTGTCATTTGCTTTAACTGGACTCACTGACTACTACTTTAGTATCATGCATGTGTATTTGTTTTTGAATATACAGCAGCGGTAATGTGAACTCACACTGCAAGTGAAATAAGATGCTGCTTACATCTAGTGGATTTTGTCTATTTAGTCCATGTATGTTCTCCCCCTTCTCTTTGTAGGAAAATACTGTGGGTTTGGCTTTCAAATGGATGGTTTAATTACTTCAAAAAGCAATGAAGTCACAGTACAGTTCATGAGTGGAACACACATTTCTGGCCGTGGATTTCTTGCAGCCTACTCAACCACTGACAAATCAGGTATTTGTAATTACTTGATAAATTTTCTGTGCTGCTAAAATAAGATCTCTCTAGTTAAGGCATAGAGCTATTTATTCTCATGTTCTGATAAATTAACTTATGAAGTGAAAGACTCTAATTGCAGCCTTCCTGATAATTCTGTGTAGGAAATTGAACAGTCAGATACCATAAATTGCCATAGTTTTAAAGAAATTATATACGATCGCAGAGGAAGAATCAGTTGTCTGTTATCAATTAAAGACCTGCTTCAGACAAAGGATGAAATACATTTTTTCAGTCTTAGTGGCAGGTAACTAACAAGTTTTCTTATCAAATTGTATGTATTTTATACAGACCAACTTAATGGGAAGTTTTATTTTACTATTAGTGTCCTCTGCTTCCTCAGGTCTTTAATTATGTAATCTGTTCACTGCTTTTTAGTCTTTTGCCGTTTTCCTGGGGTTTTTTGGTGTGGTTTTGGTTGTTGTAGCCTCTAATAGACATTGCATCTCCTTCCACTCATTATAAAGCTGAGTGATGTCCGTGGTCCACATGGAAATGAAGGATTGCCAAGGCAAAAGCTTGAGAAAACCCTTTGTAGAAATAATTCTAAAATGGGGAGAGTTTTGGTTTATAATTCTTATGTCATGGGTTTTATGACACTTTTCTCTGTATTGAGGTTGTATGTGGTTATACACAGGAGACAAACATGAAATTTGAGTTATCTGTAATGGATGCACACGGCACTCTACTGTTTGTTCCTTGTGCTTCCTGGCTTCAGTACTGTAGGACTGTTAAATGCTGAAAACACAGGCCTGTTTATCAAACTTACTGATTTTATGAAAAGAGAACATGCTTGTGTCTGATTTATCCGAGGCTCTCTGAGGTATAGGTACACATTAGAATTCATCTTCACAGAAAAATGAATTTTTATAGTTGTTTCTCTTCTTGTCTGTGTCACCTTCTTAGTGGACTTTCCAGTTACTCAGACAAATTATCAAGGTTCTACTGTAATACAAATATAATTGATGGAGAATTTACTAGTAATGTGGTTTTTTCAGTCTGAAGCTTTTGGTTAAGCCACAGAAGCTCAAATGTATATTTTTGTGCAATTTAAAAAGCATTCTCAGTCTTCTTGTCTGTGTCACCCTCTTGACCTAACATTTTTTCTTTCCAGACCTAATTACCTGTTTAGACAGTGCAAGTCACTTTTCCGAACCAGAATTCAAGTAAGACTTATTTTACCTGTTTCCCCTCCAAACTCTTTAATAGAAATAATTTTAGTGTTTCTACTTTATCTTACACTCAATGCAGCCTGAAAATTGGCTGTCCAGAGAACTTAAGAAACAAACTAAATAGAGTTAGAACTGAATAAATTTGCTCTTTACACTCCTCTTTTCTCCCCACTCTGATTTTTATTATTTACATGCAGTATACAGTAGAACCTCGTTAATTTGCACTAACATGTAGGACCTACTACCCCAATTCCCATAGAAAGAATTTTACTTTTGTAAACACATACTACAGCAGGTATGCACCTTAAATACTTAAATCCATATTACAGTTACCTAAGGAGCACTAAATTGTGAAACATGTTACAAACGACAAACTAGTTTTACCGTTTGGTGGGAATTAATGAGGTTCCCTGTCATTTCCCTGTGTTTTTCCTTCTCCTTTCCATCTAAAGCAAGGATAATCTTTAAAGCTGTAAACTGTTTTGAAGAAGATAAACTTACTTCTTGGAGAACTTCAGCTCTGGCATCATGAAATATTTCAAAGTGTAACCTTGGAATTTCTTTTCCATTTTCCCAAGTTCTAAAATAGGGTTCTAATTGTTAGTTCTGGCCTTACTCAATGTATGCTGAAGTATCTGAAATCTACTATTTTCACTGTATGTGCAGAGTTGCTTCAACTGTTCTTGACCTGCAGTGAATGTATTATTTAAAGATGTAAAACAAATAGATATACGGTCTCTAGTTAATAAAGGCATCGGTATTGATGTATTTTATTTTATTACTTAGAAGTAATATACTATTTCTGTTATAAAATACTGGCTGTATTAATTTTCTTATATTGAGACTTGTACTGGAGTTCAGCTGAGGAGCTCCCTGTTGAGGAAAGGATGAGGGAGATGGGTCTCTTTACCTTGGAAAAAAGGACACGGAGGGGTGACCCCATTACTGTTTATGAATGTGGAAAGGGTGAGTGTCAGGAGGATGGAGCCAGGCTCTGCTCTGTGGCATCTAATGATAGGACAAAGGGCAATGGGTGTAAGCGGAAGCACAGGAGGTTTCACATCAATATGAGAAGAAACTTCTACACAGTGAGGGTGACAGCGCTCTAGAACAGGTCACCCAGCAGGGTTGTGGAGTCTCCTTCTCTAGAGGCGTTTAAAACCCACCTGGATACGTTCCTGTGCAACTGGATCTAGGTGATCCTGCTGTGGCAGGGGGATTGGACTGGATGATCTTTTGAGATTCCTTCCAATCACTAATGTTCTGTGATTCTGTGATTTTTTTTACAAAAACTAATTCAAATGTCTATACACGTGGCAGTTCTCCCTGAAGAGTTTTTGTCTGATTTGATATGTCTTCAGTTAGGATGTGCCCTTAAATAATGGTGTGTGGATAACAACTTTATTGTAAATCAAAACTGTAGTGACTACTTTAAAGTATTGTAAGTGTTGTATTTGTGTATCTTGGCTTGACAATTTGTTGTTTTCTAGTAAATACTGTCCAGCTGGATGTGTGATTCCATTTGCTCATATCTCAGGCACTATTCCCCATGGATACAGAGATGTAAGTAAAAATACCTTGGGCTTGCATGGATTTTGGTAAAGCAAACAATATATTATTACAACTCAGTTACAGTTGTTCCTATTATTCTGCTGCCTGTGTTCTGGAATTTGTACCTCCTGAAGTGAAAGAGCCTGATTCTCATTATTTTGCACAGCTGCTAAATGGCTGATAGATGTTGCAATCTAAGAAGTGAAGTAGTGTAACACGGACTCAAACAAGGCCTGCTGAGAAGGGTGGATCAGTCAAAATACTGTTTTCTGCTTCCTGTTTTGTTTTTGCTGACTGTCTCAGATTGGGAAATTCAGATTTATAAAGAAAACCAGTTCTTTTAATGATTGTTTTTGACACTATCGTGCCTTTCTAAACAGAGAGTCTCAGGGTTTATGTTAGTCTCCTATGACAGCTTGAGAGATTAAGTGCTGTTTATGCTCAGCAGCTATAAAACCATTAGCAAAACTGAGGTAATATTGTAACATTAGCAGTTCTATATACTGGAAATTAAACTCTTAGTAACATACTGTTTATTTAGAACATGAGAAAAACATATACACTGTTTTGCTGATGTAAACTTTGCAGCTGAAGCGGCATACCTGCCATAGGATTGGAGGAGGTTAGCTTTGTTTAATTTTTAAATTATGATTTTTCTAGCGTTAAATCTATTTATCTTAAAATATGCTTAATAAACCATTTGATCTGACACAGATGAAAGACAATTTCAAACCATTAGTAAGCTAAGATTTTAGCATTAAATATGAATCTTGTCATGGGTTGAGGCTTCGCTGGCCGCTAGGCAAATAGACAGATGCTATTTAACCCCTCTCTCTCCACAAAAGAGAAGAGGAAGGGAGTAAGGGAGAGATTATGGATTGGAAAATAATAAGAATGGACTGAAAATAATAAGAATGAAAGTAATTATGTACAAATATAAACCAGAATCAGGAGCTAGATACTGGAACTGGATTCAGGAATGCACAGATTGAGATCAAAGTCAGAAGGGTCAGAGTCCTACTTGCACATTGTCCATTGGAAAGCTTGGCCTCGTGATTCCTCAGCTTTATCAGCTTTATTCCAAATATGACATCTACAGAATATCTTGCTGGTCAGCATGGGGTCACTTATCCTGTATGCTCTTCCCCACAGGTGTGGCCTCTTGCTTACTGCTTCCCCAGTGTGGTAGACAAGATCTAGCAGTGACATTGGTCTCAGTAGGAACCAGTATAAGCAAGAGCCTTTTTGCATCCCAGTCCTTGGCAGGAACTATAAAAATCAAGTGCTGTCATTGTCTCCACAAATATACTGTTAACTGCAGAAAGTGCTGTTGTTTAGAAGCCAGAGCTGAGAAGTAAAATTACTGAAAAGAATTAGTTCTATTCTAACTCTAACCAGGACAAACCATGTGTGTGTTTCTGATTTTATTTTCTCAAATATCTGTAAATCCTAGGCTACCTGCTGAAATAATTACCCTTTTGTAAAAATGTCAGCACAGTGTTACTGTATTACATGTTCTGGTCCACATTGAGTCCTCAGGAAATTGTTGCATAGCTAGTAACGAGATTAAGTTGATTCCCAGTTGGACTTATTTGCAGCATCCATAGTAGTTCTGCTTGCTCAGAGTTATTTTTGTAAAAATCTGGAAAACCTGTTTTCTGTGGAGGAAAAAGGAAAATTCATGAAACAAATGTCCTGTGACTTTCTTTTTGGATACTTTAGTTCTCTGAATCAAAAGACAGAGAATTTCTCAGGAGAAATCAAATTGTCCAGCACCTCAGACAAAATTTCCGGTAGAGATTTCGCACACATCTCTTGAGGACTTGTCGCACTCATTGCTGACCTCTTCTGGTGAGCAGGAAGGAGAGAGCTGCATCTGCACAGAATCTCGTGCTTTTACTTTTAAGGGAAAGTGGGAAAGGGGAGCTGCATGCATAAGTGAGACATATTTACATTTATTTAGAAACTTGTTTGGGGGTGGGGTTTTATTTGTGAATTTACAGTGGAGAATTAAGTGTGGACAACTTTTCGGTTTTTGATAGGTGGTTAAACAGTGTTTATCATGAGTTGAAATAAAAAATACACCCCATTGGCTAAAGGCTACAAAATACACAGTGCATCACTCCTTAATTGTGAGACAATTAATAAACATTCTTTCAGTGTGCTTCCTTTTCAAAGGTTTCCTATGCAGTTATGTATTTGGCTTCTGTTGTCTAACACAGTGGATTTATTGTAGGCTGAAACTCTAGTTGTCTGGCTTTTTTAGAAAGAGTCACCTTGTTGTTGGATTGAGTTTATTTAATCACAAGAATTACATTCCATATACTTCTGGATGAGGATACAGTGGAACATAGGACCTTCTTTTTCTGGTTTTATAAATTCTATAATAAATCAAAGATGAACAGTTTCTAAATAACAGAGATAATTCATAAATAAAAACAGTGTCTTAATGTAATGATAACAAAGACTCTATCTGGGTAATGTAGCATTTACTGTAGACTTGGATTATACTGGATTTAGAGTACAGTATTAAATTTTACTTTTTCCTCTCTCTGTTCAAGTCGTCATCCCTTTGTATGGCTGGTGTTCATGCAGGCGTTGTGTCGAACACACTGGGAGGTCAAATTAACGTTGTCATCAGCAAGGGCATTCCGTACTATGAAAGCTCCTTGGCTAACAATGTCACCTCAAAAGTGTAAGTGTACTTGCGATGTCCACCTGATCTTCAGCACCTTAGCACTTGGTATTGCCTCGTTGTGGGATTTGTTTCAGCTAATGGAGCTACAGAACATACAGGCTCTTTTGCTACAGTGTGATTGTTTTACCAGGTATCTCTAACCTCTAGACCATGAAGATTGGCTTTCCAAATTCTGCAAGGAAGTTTTGTCTTCCAAAATGCTTGGCATGACCATAAACTCCTGATTGTCTGTGGAAAAATAATATTGTAATGCCAACCTTTTAGTTGCACGGAAAAGAACATAACTTGACATTTTATCCCAGAAGTGCCAGGAAATAAAGCAGTCACAAGGGAGTGATTCTTGTTAGTATGATTTGATTAATTTGAGAGGGGGCGTTTCAATGAAGCCTTGCGTTTTGCTGGGCAGGAGCTTGGTTGAAAGCCTTGAACTCAAGTAATGTCTCTGGACCAGACTTCAGTTGAAAAGTTTTGGAAGTGGAAGTACTGCAGTGCAGTGACAGAAGCGTTACTTGGGCGTACATGCATGGGTTTCAGCAGCAGGCAGTCAGACTGGAGAAGTAAATTGAAGACAGTTTGTTTCAACTTTCCTCACCAAGTACTGCAAACTACATCTTCTTTTGTTCTCTGCAGGGGCCCATTATCTACAAGCCTCTTCACATTTAAGACCAGCGGTAAGCATTGTGATCTGTATTACATGTTGATATGCTCATATGAATTTTGAGAGCAGAAAAAGTGTATAGGTATGTAAGGCATTTGAGACAGTCTCACACAGCATCACAGCATCCTCGCAGCCAAACTGAGGAGGGAGGTCTGAATGATCAGGTAGAGAGGTGGATCGTGAACTGGCTACAGGATAGAAGCCAGAGAGTAGTGGTCAAAGTGACAGAGCCTAGGCAGAGGCTTATTCATTGATGACTTAGATGAGGGATTAGGGTGCACTGTCAGCAAGTTTGCTGATGACACAAAGCTGGGTGGTGTCACCGACACCCCTGCAGACTGTGCTGCCATTAGCAAGACCTGGACAGACTGGAGAGCTGGGCAAACAGAAATTTAATTCTTGGCCACAAGGGCACATTGCTGGTGTAATAAATTGTTTCTCTTGCTCTGAAGGGCATCTCTTAGACCTTACTTTGTTCCTTTGTGGCTGCCATGTTTGGTTTTGTAAAGTGTATCCAGTGGCTGATGGGCATAACAAGTTTTGCTCATTTTTAAAGCTTTTATTGCTTTGCTTTTCTGTCGTGGACTGGTCTTTCAAAGAGAATAGCTGTGTTTTTCTAAATGGAAGCTGGCTTTTTGCTAACATGCTTTAGAGACTGCCTTTGAATGGATGTTTCTAATTTTGTGAAGACAGTGGATTTTCCTTAGTCTCTTTAACTGTTTTAATAACTATGTAAAACCCCAAACAACTAACAAAGGCATTGTGTGTTTAAGGGTAAATTTACAAAAAAGGGGGGAGGACAAGGGAAAATAATACACATACTCCTCAAAAGTAAACAAATACTTGTCCTGTTATTCAGACACAATGCCAAATGTGTATGTTAAAGGCAGGAATCTGGTGGGCAGGAGTGTTTGGAGATGAAAATGTATACAAACAAGCAAAAATTAGAAAATATGATCCACAAAATACTCAGATAATTTCTGATTCTGCAGTTGTTGGGTTTGTACCTTAGCACAAAACAGAAGAGCATGTTACTAATGCTAGAGGTGTGGTCAGAGCAGAGAAAGATTAAACTGTTTGTACAGGAAGATCTGGTTGATGTTGAGACTTGAGTAGTAGAAATTAATTGTAGAATCACCAAGCAGGAAGTTTAAGCTTGGTTATGAGACTGGGGCATTTCTAATTCAGACTGGCAGCATGTTAGATGGAAATGACAGGAGGAAAGCATTTAGTTAGTGAGGTGTCAGTGTGATCCTGTGCTGTAACTAACAAACTGCCAATTCCATCACACAAGACACTGTCAAGTGTGATTTGGGATCCAGTCACACATACCTGCTGCCACTGGCACCTGGAGGGATGAGCACAGGACCTTTGATGCGGAGGAAGGTTTCCCTCACAGAAGCAGGAAAACTAGGCTGAGTTGTTCAGGAGAAGGTTGTTCTCTACTGTTCTGTGCCAGGAATGCAAGTGTAGGGGAGGAAAATGGTTTTGGCAGTATAGAACATGATTTTAACTGAGTACGTGGAATTCAGGAGATGGAGTTTAGCCATCAGCAGAATGCAACCTGGGAAGATGCTTGCATCAGGGCTGTGTTTGAGCTCAAGGTCTGGATTACGACATGCTTTGCTCTATTGTTCAAAATAGTATGATACTGGGACAGGTTTAAAACCCACAAAATTATAGGACACATAAAAGGAATAAATGATCAGGTATTCTATTTCCCACTCCTGCATAAACCGTGCATATTCTTACAACCATAACAGCTCCCTCCAAGCTTCTCATCTGCTCTGTGTAGGTGGTAGTTGAGAGAATATACACCCACATTGTTCTTGAGCAGGCATAAATCATGGAGTTATCATGACCAAGAATTTGGTCCTAGTGTGGCTGTTAGAAAGCATAGGACAGGATGTGTTTCCAGTGGTGATATTATGGAATAAATTTAGTTGGCAGTTTAGTCCTAAATTTAGATGGCATGCTAAGTCTTAAAGCCTGAGAAGGTAAATTGAATGTGTGACTTGAATGTTCATTTTGAATCTTCATTTTTGTTCTGTTGGTCAGGTTGCTATGGGACACTGGGCATGGAATCTGGAGTAATCCGTGACTCCCAGATCACAGCATCATCTGTTCTTGAGTGGCCTGATCAAACAGGATATTTGAACATTTGGAAACCTGAGAATGCCAGACTAAAAAGAGTTGGTCCTCCTTGGGCTGCTTTCATCAGCGATGAACACCAGTGGTTGCAAATTGACTTGAATAAAGAAAAGAGAATAACAGGTAAGCGAGCTTGCTGTGGATTCCAAGAAGCAATCCAAAAGTTTGATTATTGACATCCTTTATTCCAGTCTAAGACAGAGTCCAGATGACATTTCATTACCATTACAGCAAAGTCGTTTCCTTGTCCTAGCTAATGAGCCTATTGAACAGGCAGAGTTTTGTGGCAGAAAATACCTCTTACATCAGAATTTGTTGATGTGTTTCCTGTGGTTGTATTGGATCCTTGATGCTTCACTTTTCCTGTCACTTGCTTCCTCAGAGGTGCAAATCCACAATCCAGTCAGCCCAGTCGGCTTGTACCTCTGATGCAGGTGCACTGACTTGTGCTTCTAGGTTTTCCTTGCTGCTGTAACGGCTACAGAGAATTCAGCAGTTTGAGATAGGAGCAGTTGTAATGGGATGTAAGAGAAGCAGCAGAGTAAATGAGGTGGCAGCCTCCCCTTCACCTCCTTACCTGAGATGGAGCTTGGGCTGAGTGCTGGGGCTGCTAGGTCCCTCAGCAATCCAGTGCTCTTCCTCTCAGCAAAGACCAGAGAAGGCACACTGATGCAGAGTCTGGATTAGGCTCTGCTGCTTCACAGGGATTGTGATGGGCCATCCATTGGGATGTTAGTAGATCTGTTTATTTGGGGACACAGCTGTAGGTACTTAAGTATGTTCTTGGAGTTGGGTCCTCTGTGCTGACACTGCTCTGGTGTCTGTTTTAATTATACAGAGGTGATTTCTTCTTGTTAATTGGCACATTTGCAATCTGACAAATCCAAAATAAAGTGGCTTTGGGTACAGTGCTCAATACAGTCCTGGGCTCTTAAGACTATAATGAAATATCTTCCTTTGATCCGTTTGTTTCTTGATCTGTTTGTTTCTTGATCCATTTCTCAAGTGCAAGAGCTGGTCTTTATAAACTTGGCTGTGCTTCCTGTTATCAGCAGCTTGGCTTCCTTTCATTAGCAATGTGGCTTTACCAGCAGCCCCTGATATTACCTCCCTAGGGACTGTTTGGGTTTTACATCACTCCTCTAATTCCTGTGCTAATAAGCTTTTACAAAACCACTTTCCTCTGTGGGTTGTTCTGCAGCGTTCAAGTGTCACCTCTAGGAAACTACACATTCTTAAGTTCTTTTCAGTAGTGTTTTAGGTTGGCACCTAAAGCCAACTGCAGCACCAGAAGCTCAAGGAGGGAGAACAAAAGCTGGGAAGAGGGGTGCTGGCTCCACCACTGGAGACAGGAGCTGGGCCATGGCCAGATGAGCAGGCTGTTTCTGCCAGGAAATGGGGAAGAAAGATGATCAAGCTTATATGATAAGAAAGTATAAAAGTTGAGTTATATTGTGTTTCACACCCTAGCACCTTAGATAAACCTGTGTGATTTGATCTAGGGGATCCTCATCTAGGAGTGTAATTGGACTGGATGATCTTTTGAGGTCCCTTCTAATCCCTAATATTCTGTGATTCTCTGATTCTGTGAAAATGTAGCTGGACCGGTGGAGATTGCAGCTACGTAACTGATCTTTTTTTTTTGTTTTATAAACTGGTACTGTATTTTATCTAACTGGGCCCCTTTTTTATAGGCATAATAACTACTGGATCAACCTTAGCAGAGTACTACTACTATGTCGCAGCCTACAGGATTTTATACAGTGATGATGCACAGAAATGGACAGTGTACAGAGATCCTGGCATGGATGAAGATAAGGTAGAAGCACCACACAGTTCCTAAGTGTGTTCTGTGACAATTTCACAATCATAAATATGACTGATTTTGGTATGGTGAGGAGGTGTTACATAACTTTCCTTTTCAGTGCAGTTTTGAACCATAAACAGCATCTCTGCAGGAGAATATCTGAAAATAACAAATATGTAAGGATTTGAACAGTTCTGGAATGCAGAGAGTATTTTTATTACTATTTAGAGGTGGATGTATTCTGTATCAGAAGCTTCTTGTGCCAATACTGGTACTCTATCCTTTCAAGAAAAATCGGATTTCTTTCAAAATAGGTTGTATATTTCACCATTAAGGTTTACATTCTTACCCTCTTGTGGATACAGAATAAATGTTAAGGGTTGTATAACTTTCCCTGTTTTTTCCATGTTTCTTCAGTCTTTTAGACGAAGTACTGATAAGGTGCTTTTTCTTGTACAGTAGAATGGCTCTTACAGAGGGAAGGGCTCTTTAAACTTTACATGCTATGCTACATACTAATTACATTGTGAACACTTTCCCACACAGAAAAACTACCTGTTGGCAGCAAGATAATCTTGTTTTCCCTGTGTTTACAGTTGTGCCGTTTAACACACAGTAAAAATTAGAACGTTAACATTGTACTTGATCTCCCCGGTGTTCCAGATCAGGTCTTTTTTTAACAAATGATAGGAATTTTTTATAGCCTGACTAGAACTATAATTTCCTTGCTTTTCCTTTTAAAGTCTCGTAATTTACTCCTGTCTTCCTGTGTTATTACGTACATGTAACACATTTATTACAATTTTTAGAGATAGATCTTAGGACCGGTAACTCTTCTGCTGTTTACTCTGAGGTATGAATGTTTCAAGGTAGAGTGAAGCACCATGTTGATTAAGCGAAAGATTGAAGTATTTTTTTATTAAATTAAAGAAAGTTTTGAGCACTGAACATAATCCCAGTAGTAAACATTTCCAAAAGGAGGATCATTTGCTGTTGGGGCTGGTCCATCTCCTTGAACTCACCCACACATGAAGTAACAGTGCGAGGTATTCAAGGAAACAAAATGTAACGTGTCTTTCTAGTTTTTGAGTGCCCTCTTCTGGCCATAAAATAAAACTTCAGCAAGTGAGCTGCCTAGATTTGGGCTTCATGTTTGATCATGTTCTTAGAAAATCTTTGCCGCTGTTGCTTTTTAATTTGGGTATGTTGTTGTTCTAGCAAGTTCCTGAAATTAAAAAAATGGTGGAACGTGAAGTTAGAGGCAACTTTTTTTTGTTTCGCACTCTTTTTTAACAAGATATGAGCCATATCAACCCAGGAGGTACTGCTCTAGTTAAATGACAGAGAGTTCAGTGTGGTTAATCTCTTCAGGTTCCTCCTGCTGTCTGATGACATCTCACTTGATAACAGTGAGTGTGCATGCATGCAGGCTTCATCCTTTGAGTGTTATATAATCACACACCAGACCAACCAGGAGGTGCTGTTCCTCTTTTTTTTTTTTTTTAAATATGTTTGACATTCATAATGTTGTTCAGGAGATAAAACTTTTTTGAAAATAATTTCTAGACATCAGCCCGTTCTCCAGAGAAGTTTTTCTTAAAATTCTTAGATATTTAAAATAAAATGTTTTTATTGAGCAAAAAATTATAAGGTTGCCATGACAGGCAAGTTTAGTTTGTCAGCATAGAGGAAAATGGGAGGATTTTGTTAATAAATGGAATATGACAGCAATTTCTTATAAAAACCTTCACTGTACTGAGCTCTGGAGTAATTTTGTGTTTATTGATTTTATAAAATCCTTTAGGTTGAAAAAGACCTTTAAGATCAAGTCCAACCATTAACCTAACTGTACCAACCCTGTATTAACCATTAAGCTAATTATAGTAAACCGTGTCACCAAGCTCCCTATCTATACAACATATAATTTCACCCTGGTGATGTTGTTTCAGCCACATCCCTGGGCAGCCTGTTTCAATGCCTGATGACTCTTTTCTGTTAACAAGTTTTTCCTGATGTCTAACCTGTGTGTGCCCTGGTGCAGGTTTAAATAAACAGAAAGTATGAAACTCAGGTAATGTTATTATAATAATGCTTGACATCAAAAGCTTGGCTAATAAAAGAACTTTTTGAGCAGCATAGGAGAAAGGGACCTGGGGATCCTGGTGGCCAGCAGGATGACTATGAGCCAGCAGTGTATCCTTGTGGCCAAGAAGGCCAGTGCCATCCTGGGGTGGATAAGAAGAAGGGTGGTTAGCAGATCTAGAGAGGTTCTCCTCCCACTCTCCTCTGCCTTGGTGAGACCACATCTGGAATATTGTGTCCAGTTCTGGGCTCCTCTGTTCCAGAAGGACACAGAACTGCTTGAGAGAGTCCAGTGCAAAGCCACAAAGTTGGTGAGCCTTCGAGGTCTCTTCCAATCCCTGATGTTCTGTGATTCTGTGAAAAGGCTAAAGAACGTCACTGTTAATCTTTATTGAAGACAATTCCATTAATGCTTCTTGTTGCTGTTACGTTCTTAGCCTTGGAAACCTGAAGTGAGGCTTGTTTTCAGTGTTGGACATCTTTTTGTCATCTGTAGCTTGCACCTTCTGTTAGTATTGAGCACTGGCATGGCACAGAGCAAACAAGGCTGCAGTACAGCAGTTTGTGCTGGATGCATCCCCACTGAGAGTCACCTCTGTGTTGCATTTTCACCAAACCAAGTACCTGCCTGTCACCTTAAAAAAAAAAAAGAAAAAAAGAAAAATTGCCCTAATTTAGGGAAAGGTGGCAGTAAATTTGAACTTGGTCCTTTGTCTCCTTGCCACATCTCATGAGAATGTGCAATCTGGGATGTGCAAACTGTGGCTGCCTTGTATTATTCATTTATTTCCGGAATAACACCAGAGACTTGCCCCTGCACCTAACCTGTCTTCATTCATTGGTAGCAAGTCTATTTAAGAACACTAAGCTTAAATTCAGAGCAGGATAAGTATCATTAGGGGCCATGCACTTTCAAGTGTGCACTGTGGTAAGCTGGGGAAGAACAGACACTGTACATCAGACTTCAGTACTATGAATGGGCTTGCAGTTAGTTTGATAGTGTTACTTGAGTACGCAAATGAAAATGCTAGTTGCTGCATTTAAATTACCAAGTGATTTGTTTCTCTGTGCCTAATGCGATTTATGTGTCAATTTGATCAGTCAGCGCTTTCAAATGGGAAGACTGTTCATGCCAGTGTAAGGACAAACCAAAATTCTTATGTGTAAGTAATACTAAAGGGCCTTCTGTGTCTTTTTGAGAGCTGAGACATGTTCCGTGTGTCAGGGAGCCCAAATGCGAGACCCATACAAGTCACTGGGGTTGTCTGAGGTTTTTGACTGGACAGCTTCATGGAATAGTCGTTTTATTTCAAATCTGTAGGGACATTCTAGTCCTTTTGTTACAAAAAAATTAAACATGGGAGTGCAAACCAGAAATCTCTTACCACGTGTAACAAGGTTGAAACTGTTGCAATTCAAACATCGATCAGAACTGTGCTCAGAACTCCTAGTTGCTCCATTTGATGCAGACAAATCAGCTGTTGCACAATACAGTGCTTGTCTGCAAGAGTGGCAAGATGCTTTGCTGTTTACCAAGTGGTGTGAATGAGCACCCAAAGCCTAACTGCTGTATGGAAACTTGGAGAGACAGTTCACTTCTTACCCAAAGCCATGCTGCTAAACTAGTCTTAATGGGCTAAAGCACAGGGCCTAGCTTCTATATTGAGGTTATCTGTATTATTTTGATTTAAGCAGCTCAGTGCAAAAGCTGTCATTGGCTGTTGGTCAGCTTGTTTATACTGCATCACACAGTGGCTGTCTGCTCTCAGTGGTTTTAAAACTCAGTCAGGAAAACCCCTTTTGCATAGTGACAATGTGATGAACTATTTGTGTGCGAGGACCAGCAGCGAGGGACAAGCTTTAGCTCATCCTTCATGCAAAGGCAAAACAGGACGGCTGCCTATGATGCTAGTGAATTGGGAGACAGCTGGCCCTGTGTTGTTGTTCAGCCCTTGCAGAGAGCAACCACTAGAGGGAAGGGCGAGCCCATCCTTGACTGCGTCTCAATGCTGTCTAGTTACTGCCACACCCGGGCAGTTCTAGCTTCGACGTTTCTGCATAGTGTGATGGATTAGGTCTCATGACCTCATTAAGCTGAGAGGAGAAATGGAAAATCTCGGAGAAAGATGTGATCGAGATCAGCATACAGGCTTCTACCCAGTCATCTGAAAGTCTGGGCAGTTCTCAAACCGTAACACGCAGATGTGTCTTTTTCTTTTAGCTATGTAATAGGGCCGAGGAAGCGGAGAGGTGCAGGCAGTGGTGAATTCGAAGTATTCTACACCACTTATTTTTCTTAAAGTGTCAGAATTGGTTGTAGCTGCACTTGTGTAACACAGTATTTCTCTCTTTTTTTTTCCTTTTTCAGATATTTCAGGGGAACACTGAGTTATACCAGGAAGTTCGCAATAATTTTATTCCACCTATTATTGCACGCTTTTTTAGGATTAACCCCTTAAAATGGCACCAGAAGATTGCACTGAAAGTGGAATTGCTAGGATGTCAGTTCAGCATAGGTAAGGCAACTGAAAAACCATTCAATAGTGCAAGATAAGCAGTTACATCATGGGTATATTTTTCACTGACAAAAAAGTACTTCTTAGCTGCATTACCTTTCTGTAAACGACACTTCTGAATTTCTGCCAAAGTTATTACACTTAACCTGCAAAATACCTATAGTTTAGGTGTAAACAAGGTAATTTAGAAAGTAAGTGCTTCAAAAGACACCAGTCACTCACTTTCTGTATTACTAATTCTTAGGCCTTTTTTTTTCTCATCATGTCACATGAACAAAAGCTTTAGAGGGAACTGTTTAGGTTGTCTTCTGAAAAGGAAACATGGGAAACAGCACTTCAAAAACCACTTACAGAAGCATTCTTTCCTTCTGAAAGGCCGTGCACCTAAAATTACTGTGCCACCCCCACCACCTCAGAACAAAAATGACAAGAAGAGCGATGGCCTCAGTGATGAAATCATTCATTCAGTGAAGACTTTGTTGCAGACAGATAAAACAACTTTCACACCTGAAATAAAAAACACCACGGTGACTCCAAATGTAACCAAAGGTACCCACTGTTTAGCAGTAGAAGTGTTTGGGAACTCCTTAGAGCATTTTGGCATGTATTTATTATGTGTGCTTTCTGAATTGACATGTTCTCAACATATAAGATAAAGCAAATTATAAGTGTTTTTTAATATTTAGTTGTTAATTAATATGCATAATTAAAACATACAGTTGCATACTGCATGCAGAAACAAGACTGGTTTTCCAAGTCATTGATGCATATATTTACAAAAAGTTCTGTCCTTCAAAACTTCATCAAATCAGCTGATTATTTCAATTACTGAATGAATTGTTGTCAGGAGTTCCAGCTTGGGCTTCCCTTCAGAATTAACCAGATCTGATAATTTCTAATGACAAAACAATTTTATAGAGCGGTCATTTTGGAACAAAATTTGAAGAATGTCATCTGCCATCATTTTTTTTCATCAAAATAACTTGTCAGAGAAGGGAGTGAGATCATTGCAGATGTGAAGTGCAGTGGTAAGGTGTCCTGTGGGTGGCAGGGAACAGGGTGGTCTCATGTCAGATGCAGACCCAGCATAGACTGATCTGGGATTGAGTGGTAACTGTGGTGTTTATGTCTTATATGAGGTTCAAACTTGTGTACTCAAGGGATCTTTTGATTTTACTTTATAATAATAAAATATGTTGTTCTAACAGGAAAAAAAATAGTTCTATCAACCCTGGACTTCAGGAGGGCCAACTTTGGC
>VXBP01001547.1:209-25076 GCA_013400115.1 Rhinopomastus cyanomelas
GAGATGGACAAGGCAGGAGTTTCTTTACTGCCTTGACTGTGGTCTAGCCTCCCCTCCCTCTTTTCCTTTGAGTTACTGGCTGCAACCTGACAGGGGGTGGATACAGGGGATACTTGAATCCCGGTGTCTGATAGTGGGTAACCCTTTCTTTCCATTGGGGCTGCCAGAGCCTGGTACCACCTGTCTACCTCGTCTTCTGATTCTGATATTTCTAAGCCCATGAATCGTTCAACTTCATCCTCCAGCTGTGCTGCTCCTCTCAGCAGGAAATCTACCTGTTCACAGCGGATACAATTCCCTGGTACAGAGGAAAGACTAAGGCATTCAGTGCAGCCTGTGGTCTGTGTCTTAGCCTGTTTCATTCCACCTTCTGTCTGCGTTCCCATCTCCATCTTAGCTGGCACCAGGAGTCTTCCCTTCTTCTGCTGAGTGGAAACCATTATGCTTACCTACTGTGGCTAGCAGGTTAGGGTTTGGGTTGTGGTGGTTTTTTTAATAGTAAAAACAGCCCGCCCCTATACGTCAGCGTGCACGTAGCCACACACACATGCAGCCTGCAGCTCCTAGCACGTAAAGTGCGGAGCTTACCACTACCACTTAGTTCAAATTCTCCCGCGATCCACGGCAATCTCCGCTCCCGTAAGTCAGCACGCACGTAGCCACGTACACAGGCAGCCCGCGGCTCCTAGCACGATAAGTGTTGAGCTTACCACTACCACTTAGTTCAAATTCTCCCGCAACCCGCGGCAATCTCCGCATCCGATGAAGCGGTTCAGGTACTATCTCAAGAATCCAAATTAAAATCTTATCAACCTCTAGCTGCATGCAGGTGTCGACCACAGAGGGCATTCCTGGAAGGACTTCCACGCAGAGGTGGTGGTGTTTCAGCATGTGTAATTGCAGTGCCTGAAATTATGCTGCAGAGAAGTGCAGGGAGTCCTCTCACCAACACACATCCGGCCCAAGAGTCCATGCTGTAACATTGAGGTGGCCCAGGTGAGCCAAGAAGAAAGTTGGGGCCATAAAACAAGGATCTACAGTCACTTCAGGGGCCAAACTAGCAGGCTCCTTTAGTCCGTGGTGTGTTAAAGGGCAGAGTAGTAGTGGTAGAGGGTCCTCATGGGGTCTTTATGGTGCAGTTTCTGCAAAACCTTCTTAAGTGGCTTAAGAGATTTTGAAAATTAATTTATTTTCTGCATACAATATTAATAAAGAGTACTTACCCATTTCTGAAGGCTTCTTTTCCTCCAAGCCAAACAAAAATTCATGTTTCGCCTTGGCAACAGTCTTAGCATGAGCAGATACATCATTATCCCACACAAGTGCTTCTGCCTGTAGAGTCAAAATAAACAAAGCTTCATTTTAGTGAAAAAAATGGCAGCAGGAAGATGAAATCCCTTCATGAGTGCCGTCAGGTAGAATTCTTAAAGCACTCATTTAACTCTATCACCACTAAGCTCAACGAGGGCAGACATGGGCCAACCCAGAATGCTTTTGCAGTGCTCACCTTTGTGTTCGAAACCAAGCGTTTTGTAACAAGCAGTGATGTTAGAGCACCCAACCCTTCACATCTTTAGTCAGCATACATGCTGCAAGGCCAGTAACATTGTGCAAATGTCTTTGATGCCTGGTGTTCTTCAGGAGTCAGTGCTGGGTCCACTTCTATTAAATATATTAAGAAAAAAACCTGGATATGGGGATAGTGTACCCTCACCAAGCTCAGGAGTAGTGGCCATGTTTGAGGGCGTGCTGTCATGCAGTGTGATTTAGACAGTCCGGAGAACTAGGCAGAGAGAAACTTGAGCTTCAACAAAGGCAAGTGCAGAGTGCTGCATCAGGGAAAGAGCAACCCCACGCATCAGTATAGGTTGGGAACTGGCCTACTTCAGAGTAGCTCTGGAGAAAAGGAACTAGGGGTCCTGGTGGGCCACAGGCTGACCATGAGCCAGCAATGTGCCCTTATGAGAAGAGGTTGAGAGAGCTGAGGTTTTTAGCCTGCAGAGGAGGAAACTAAGGAGAGATGAGATCAACACAAATATCTAAAGGATAAATGTCAATAGGAAGGGGCTGGACTATTCTTAGTGGTGCCCAGCAATAGGACAAGCGGCAATGGGGCACAAACTGGAACACAGATGGTTCCATTACAAGTAAGGAAAAACTTTCTGACTGTGAGGGTAAGAGAGAACTGGAACAGGCTGCTCAGAGTGGTTGTAGAGTCTCCTTCTTTGGAGACATTCAAAACTTGTCTGGCCATGTTCCTGCTCAAGCAAGGAGGCTGGACTAGATGATTTCCAGAGGTCTTTTTCATCCCCTACCATTCTGTGGTTCTGTGATCTAAGTAATACCTATTAGAGTGAAAATTCCTATGAAATAAATATTTGAGTATGGATGTCTCAAAACTGGGACCCATGGGGAAATCATAAATGGGGCAGCCTGTTTTTCTGTGAGAAGACTGGGGAGAAGAAACAGAGGAGCAAGGGCTACAAGGATGATCAAAAATTGGAAAAAGGATAGTTAGATATGCAAATGTGCAGTGGGTATTGGCTGAGGGTCCCTGCTGTGCAGCCAATACCTGACCACCAGCATCTAGATCAAGACAACAGTCCAACCTGGTTATGTGACACTACCATGCAAGTGAAGCCTGTTTTCATGGCCAGGAAGCGTAAAGGAGACACAGGGTTGTCTCCCAGGCTAACAGGAGAGCAGCTGGAGGGCTCAATAGACAGATGGATCAAACGTAATGATTACACTCAGGCCGGTGCTACCAGCACCTTCCCACTACTTTCTACTCACAAGGAGCAGTGTGACACAGAAAAGGTCCAGATCCTCACAGGAGAGAAAGACTGCAGGACTAAGATTAAAATCAGTTTTCTAAACAGGTGGGGACAAATCAAACCTCCAAGATAAAGCACACACCAACAACAAACTGTAGTGCAAAAACTGTCTGCGGTTGACATTACATTTCTTTCCCCCTGGGAAAGACAGAGCCAGCACTTCTTCTGACTGAAGTGACAGAGCAAATAAATTATTAACTCTATACATTCTTTTTAAAAAGATAAACCAGATGGAACATTCCACTCCTCAGGACAACAATAACTTCTATGTACTTCCATCAAATACCATAGAGTAAGCATTAGCTACAAACAGAAATTCAAAGTACAGGAGATACATAATTCACAGTAACACAGGTTCAAATTGGATGGATGGAATCACAAATCACAAATAAGCATCTTGTCCCATGCCTCAGAAACATATTTCTCCAGATTTGCCTGGCCATTAATCCTCTTTTCTTCCACCATCCTGCACAACACCGGTTCTCCAGTATTCAGTATACTCTTCAATGACCTAGATAAAGGGATAGAATGTACCCTCAGCAAGTCAGTTGCTGATACAAAAATGTCAGGCCCACTAGAATTCTGCACTGCCATTCAAAAAGACCCGGACAGACTGGAGAGCTGGACAGAGGTGAACCTTTAGAATGAAAAGCGTAGTGTCCTGCACCTGAAGAGGAATAACTCCATTCACCAGTACAGGCTAGGGGGTTGTCTTCGGGAATGTCCAGTGAACGTCCTGGTGGACAACAGGCTGACCATGAGCCAGCAATGTGTTCTTGTGGCCAAGAAGGCCACAGGAATTATTAAGTAGCATTAAAGCAAGTGTGACCAGCAGTCTGGTAGATGTTCTACTCCCCCACTAATCTGACTTAGTGAGGCCACATTGGGAGTCCTGTGTCCAGTTCTAGGTGCCCCAGTTCGAGGGAGATGAGAAAGAGAGATGCAGGAAGTTCAGCAGAAGGCTGCAAAGATGATTAAGGTACTGAAGTCTCTCTCTTAGAATCACAGACTGGCTTAGGTAGAAAGAGACTTCAGAGATCATCTTGTTCCAACCACCTTGTAATGGGCAAGGTCAGGTCACTTCTTACCAGATCCCGTTGCCCAGAGACCTGTTCAACCCAGCCTTGAACACTTCCAGCAATGGGGCCTTCACAACCTCCATGGACAACCTGTTCCAGTCTCTCACCACCCTCATAGTGAGGAATTTCTTCTGAAGCTCTAATGTAAATCTCTGCTCTTCAAGCTTTAAACCAGTACCCCTTGTCCTATCATGAGAGTCCTTTACAAAAGTCCCTCTCCAGCTTTCCTATAGGCCTATGTGGAGTGTGGGCGTTGCCCTGTTGATCCAGGGATGAATGTGCCTCCATTTTGGATCCCCCACGTGACTGGGGCAGAGCGACGGATCGCTGCCATTTTGGNTCTACAGCCCCCTTCAGGTACTGGAAGGCTGATATAAGGTCCCATTAGAGCCTTGTCTTCTCCAGGCTGAACAGCCCCAATTCCCTCAGCCTGTCTTCATACAAGGAAAGGCTGAGACACATGGGTCTGTTTAGTCTGGAAAAGACTGAAGGGGGATGTTATCAGTGCTTGTAAATATCTGAAGGGCAAGTGGCAAGAGGATGGGACCAAATTCTTTCCACTGGTGCTCAGTGATAAGACATGGGGCAACTGGCACAAACAACAGAAGAATTTCCACCTAAGCATAAGGAAAAAATTCTTTGAGGGCAATGGAGCACTGGAACAGGCTACTCGGAGATGCTACGGGGTCTTTTTTTTTTCAAAGACTTTTAAAACCCATTTGGACGCAACCCTGTGCAACCTAAAACTTCTTTGACAGAGGAATTACACTAGGTGGTTCCCAGTGGTCCCTTCCAACCTCAACCATTCTGTGATACTGTGATTTAGTCCAACACACCTCTGCAATAAGTGTGTGGTATATCTTACACAGGGCTTATGGTTATAGTTACTATTCACTGGGACAGCTACTAATTACTAAGGCTCCAATGGATACTTAGATGAACCTTCTAAAACTGGCCTAACAAATACTTCAGGAAAAAGGTGATGAGGCAGATGAAAGGTTTCTTAGCCCAAAGATGACTACTATGAGTCAACACAAGCTTGAAAGAAGCCTCCACGTCTCCCCTGCTTTTACAGGGCTGCCTTCAATCACATGACAGTGGGGCAGGGAGGTCAAGAAAAGGAACAGCTGATCCCAGAACACACAGGAAGAAACTCTCATTCTGCAATAGCCTGGATATGAGTAGCTTACAGAACCAGACACAAATTCAGAGTACCTAGATGGATGCAAAAGGATGGGATGGCTAAACACCTAGCTGGTGCCAAATCCCACTCGCAGACAAATGAAATGGAAAAAAAAATCTGAGTGGACAGAGCTGTTTAGTTCCGGAGCAGTCAGGAATTTCTGATCTACGCACTTCCGGGGCACATCATCTGCAACCCTCAGCCTGTTCTTTGAGGCTTCACACACATCTGCTACACTGAGCATCCCCAACAGAAAACACATTTTCCAAAAGTCTGTATTTGCCTGTACCTTACCATAAAGCAGTGAAAAGGAGACTGGTTTGGAGCACCCTCTGCATCATCCAGTGACAGGCAGAAATAAATACTTATTTTTCAGTGTACAGGGCAACATTTATGAGAGTTAGGTGTCTAAGTGGAGACTGTGCAAGATCTTTGTCTTAGCATCTGAAAGGGATAACTTGGTTTTCAGAAGTGTTCAGCACCACTGATGAGAATTACAGATGCTAGCTTGTGCATAAGAAAAGATCAACCTAACATCTATTTAGGTTGTCAGAGCATTATAAGGATATGTAAGGGTAAAGCATTTAAGAGCTACCAGATCCAGTCTTAACAAAAATTTACTACATTTCATCCAAACAAGAGATACTAAAAACAAAAGCAAGAGGGGAAGAGAATGAAGATGCTATGTAGTCAGAACTGGCTTTTGAGACCACTGTTCAAAAACAAGAGAAAAAACCAAACAAAAAACAACCCCCAAAAAAACACAACCCACAAAATCAAGACAGAACATATGCTTTCCCTTTCTCCTTTTGATCTGCCACTCACCCAAACCTTGTGGAAGTCATTATGTCCCAAAAACTGGAGCCCAGAGAATGCTGGACAAATGCTCATGGTGCTTTCCAAGCTGCATTAGCAAGGATTAAATGCAAGTAAGATTGGAAAGGACATAAAACTCCTGCTTGAGCTTTCTCCCTCAGCTCAGGAGAAGAGAAATCCGGATCAGCTCATTTTGTAACTGTTCTCAAACCACCACCTTTGATGCATCCTGTGTTCGTCAGTGCCAGAGCAGGTGCCACTTGCTCAAACGATCAATTCCCTTAAATCAGCCCAGCTGTACATACCTCTGTCTTGAGCCACAGGTACACAGGTTTTTCAATCCAGCTACACTCTGGACAGAGCAGCAGCAAGTTCCAGCCTATTTTTTCACCATTCTTGCAGCACTTTCTGTCAGTTTGAATGCATCTATCAAACCTTCTTCTCTAGGTCACGATTCTTGACTGGGAGATGAAGCAGCTACATTTGCTTCTATGGTGAATTCTGTATAACATTTATGAGGCTACTTGGACATGGCAGGCCTCAGCCCTCAGCCTTCCTACCAACACACTAGACTGGTTTCTCTCCACTTCTTAAAAGGCACTGGCATGGGTCACAGAGTCACAGAGCCACAGAATGTTAGGTGTTGGAAGGGACCTCGAAATATCATCTAAGTCCTACCCCCCCTGCTGGAGCAGGGTAGGCCTACAGTACTGTCTCAAGATGTCCTACATGGGGCTTGAACCCATGACCCCAGGAATTCAGGTCAACAGAGGTCTCATCCCACCAGGCTTTTGTTTCTTGCTGAGGGAGCAGTAGTTTCATCCTATCACAGGAAATTACGCTGCTAACACATCAGGGATCCTGATCCTCCAGTGATTGCTGTCAATCCTGGCATGAGGCATACACACTGCATCTGCTGCACACTGCTACCTGAAAAAGCAAACTGGAGCACGAGGTCAGTAGCTGTAAGGAGAAAACATCACCACAGTTCACATCTGAGAAGTGGCTTTAGGCAGACTCCTGATAAGAGTCAGCTTCTGCCTTTCCTGAAGTATATCAATCCCTGCATGATTTTGATTTCAACTCAAGTCATGAGCTCCCCTCAAACACACTCCCAAAACTCCAAGTGGTTTTCAGATAAGTACAGTCAGTCATTCAAGCCTGATGGACGTGTTTTTCCTTTCTCTGTGGAAGGAAAGCTCCGAAGAACCTTCTTTTCAGATTTAACTTGAGGTTCTGGTTAGGGCATTTTTCATGACACTTACTTCTTGGGGTTTTCACTGTTTTTCGAAAAATACCTACATCCCAGACTGCATTAATTGAGGAATATTGTTGCAGAATGGCTAAGAGAAAAGGGGCATGGATCAATAGAGGCTCTGTACAATCCAGGCTTTGAAGAGGGCTATGGGCATGAACAGTTAGAACCTGGTAGGGACGAAAGCCATGGGAAGCAGCTGATGTGATGGTTGAACACTGAAGATAGCATGGACGACAAGATTATGACCAAGGATGAAGCCAAGGACTCAGCAAAAGTCTTGCAACATTGTATTGAGCAAGGCCAAGGAGCTAAGACAGGATGCTTTTGTGACTTGTAGTCAGAACAGAGTTTGATTGTTTGTATGGTATCGGGTCTTTTAACCCATAAGTGCTTGGAATAGTTATGTCAATCATATAGCGATAGACTTAAGAACCAATAAGCTTAGAACACGCAGTTAAGCCTAATTCTATATAAACTAATGTTTAGGTATAATAAATCGGAACTTGCTTTACCACTCATATTTAGTTGACTGCTTCCCCGCACCGTAACCAGCAGAATATCAGTCTTATTCTCTCAGCACCATTTGCAGCTGAGTCGACAAGAGACCTGGGATCTATTTTTATGGATCTCAGTTGAAGGAAATTTTATGTCCACAGCTGCTAGGATAAGGAATGAACAGAGTCTGAACACAAAGAGCTGGTATGAACTTATGCCTTCTGAAGCATTCACTCTTAAGGTCATGTGTTTTCTTTGAAATCATCTAATGAGTAGGAGTGTTCAAAGCTGATAATTAACTGGCAAATGACAGCCTGGAGTTTCTCTGACCCCAAGAGGGCAGATGCTGTTAGACAGACTGACTCGCCACAGGAAACATGGGAAAGTGGTGCTTGGGAAAAAGCAGAATGGGATGGGTGCCCAAGCTTCAGCCTTCAGGGAGCAAGAGTCAGCTGAAATGCTGGACAGCAGACCAGTCATACTAAAGGAAAACATCAGTAGGAAGGTTTCAAGATTAGCTGTGAGCTAGGACAGAGAGGTCAAAAGTGCCCTCAGAGGGACCTGTGAAAGGTCTATTAATAAAATCGAGCCCCTCCTGCCGCTGAAATAAATATTACTCCAATTCTTCTAAGGTTACTGGAAAACCTAGAAGGAACTGGCTGGTTGAGGTGGGGTCTCCACAGCTAAGCCATACATACAAGAGGCAGACTCAGGGGAGCTCCAGTTTTGCACATGTGCAGTTCCTTGTTGCAGAGCTGACTGCCTCGACTGTGCAGCTGGTGGACACCACACCATACTTTCTGGTGATTTCACAGAGGCTGGTACGGTAATCCTGCAGTGGCCACAAAGGAGCCTTTGGCACTACTGACAGGAAGCAGGAAAAAAAGTCCGCAGGATGTCTGTGAAGCACAACCAACCGTGGAGGACTTCACATAAACAACCTGTCCATTTGTAACACCAGGCTATAGTTATTTTATTCTTGTTGCCTCACTGACATTTCTGCAAAAGGCCAAAAGCCTTTCTGCAGCCTGTCACATACCCTGATATAGCAAGTTTATGTTCTCAGGTGGAGTTAAAACATGTACCTTCATCTTGTCTTGCTCACATCAGGAGTTTACCCAGAGACTGAAACAAATACAGTAATGAGTAACAGAGCTAGAAAAAGAAAGATAGGGAGGTAAAGGGGAAAAAGAAAATGGGAAAGACTTACAAAGGTTTTCACAGATTTACAGCTTTCTCCATCAAGTTCCCAGCAGAGCAAAACAACAATGTGAGTGAAGCTGTAACACCATGGTGAAATCTTTACAGAATCCCACACTGAGAGCTGTGCCTCTGCTGTCGAGGATGGACAATCTCTATCAGCAGCCTTGCACAACCAGTGAGCAGCCCTTGCTTTGTTATCATGGGTGTGAGCTTAGCAAGCATCACTGGCTTCGACAGGTCATACTAATTGTTCTGAAAAGGCTATTTCTGTTCCTTTTTTCTTAAATCACTTTCCTAAGTAATGTAATGACATGCAGAAAGCTGGAGTTAAAATAAACTTGTTAGCTGATGAAGCTAGTGCACCAACAGCAGAGATAGGAGAGACAGTACTGGCACTCACTAAAAGACTGCTGGAAGATTTGTAGTTTTTATCTCCCTGTAACCTCATACACTACACTTTGTATTTGCCTCACACACAGCCCCCCACATGCTTTTCAGCTGAAGGAAAGAGCCAATTCAGAGAAGTGGGATTGGTGCATGCAGTCATACGGCGTCTGAAAAAGACAAAAATCTACTCTTTTAATACAAAGGAAAAGGAAGGGGAACAAATGGGAACAAATCTACCACATATGTAGAAATCATATACTTCTCATGAACCTCCCAAGGTGAGTTTCTCCCAGACACCTGCAGACATCCATGACCACATACATGCTCCCTAGCTAAACTGACACTGGATCCAAATCAGTACAGTCAGCCCCTCTCACCAGGCTCACCAGGCTTTGGCATGGCCCTGGACCATGCAGCCCTCAGGCTCAGTAGTGTCCAACCAGCTCACTCCTAAGTCTTCACCACACCATTCTCCACACCTTCAAAAAATGGATTTACCAACAGACACCATGGCACTGCAGGATTCCTATGTCACTCCCAGAACCAAGCGATGTGCTTACCCTGGGAAGCAGTCAGCCTGCAGACAGCACAGCTGTAAAGAGCACACACTCTGTTGGAACTGCTTTTCCAGCTTAAAAGCAGGCTTTGCAGAAGTTCAGTGTCTGATGAGAGGCTCAATTCAGAAATGAAGCAAAAGAGTTTTTGCTTAGAAAATGGCATGGGAACAGTGACAAAATCAGAGATGCCTCAGCAGCAGTATCAAGGTGTTGCAGGTAAAATTTGTTTTCAGTCTGCTCACTGTAAAGACATATTTGCTTAGTTGCTTGGTTGAAGTTATCAGGAAGCAGCCAGCTGTTATATTGAAATAAATGCTTTCTATTATGCAGAGGCTGACACTGTCTGAGCTGTAACTTCATGAATACCAGTCACAGCATATTAATTCAATATCTGTATGATTATAGTTTATCATTAAAGGTCACTGTGCGTTTTGTATTTGCCAAGTCAGTGGTTTTTGATGTGCACTGTATGGACCTCTGGACATCCACGCATTATTTCTAAGGTATGCTCAAGATTCAAGGCAAGCCCATTGAAAAGTATGCTTCAGCTCACTGCATGAACTACCACATTCTTAAACATAAAAATGATAGTAAAAAAGATCCCAAACCTTTAGTACAGTGCAAGTTTTTTCAGTATTTGAAGTGCAGGAGTTTTGTGTCAAACAGCATTGGGATGGGGGCTTGATGTAAGACAAATTGCACAGGCAGAATCTTTATTCAGAAATTTCAGTGGCGGATGTACTAGACATCTTGCATTTATTTTTCTTGCAATTTGTTTTTTGTTCAATCTGTTCTGAGTATATTTAGCAAACTGACACACTGCTTCTTTTCAACAGGTAGCGTACTTCCATTGTCTTCAGGTATCTCAGGAACCAGAACAGTGTTTAAACAGTCTACAGGTCTGCTTCATACGGATTTTAACTCTATGGCAGCTAAAATGTGGATAAGCCTAAGTGCTTTATAAGCCTAACAGAAGATGTCTTTGTATCTTTAAGCAATTAAATTTTTTCCAAAACTCAAGCCAATATCTGCTGAGCCTTAAGAACTTGCAGGGCACATCCTTTCTCATTCTCTACGTGCAGCTAAATAAGTGCTGGTTCTATGTATGGAAGTAAAGGATGGGATATCAGGAGAGCTCATCTTCCTTTTTCAAATCAGTATTACAAACAAGGCTTGAGACAGTATCCCAAAGGGATTAAAATGTTCTTTCCTCTTCAACTTCAGTAAAGAGTTACAAAACTATAAAAAAACCCAAACTGCTGTGTGCAAAAGCAATAGGAAAAATTTACATTTGCAAAGGTGTAAAAACTTGCAATTCTTCTGTGGCAAGGACAAACCACAGAGCGACAGAGCGTACAAAAAGGTGTACATACTGCTCTCTAGCTTGGGTATGTCACTGACCCTGCACAATTTTTTCATACCACATTGTCCTGGTTTGAGTTAGAACAGAACTAATTCTGTTCAGTGATTTTACTTTTCATCTCAGTCTCTTCTAAGTAACTGCACTTTTTGAAGTTAATGGCATATTTGTGCAGGAAGTGTCTGCTTCCACAAGCTGATGTTTACAGCTACTACCAAAAACTGGTATACAGAAAGACTCTTGCTTAGACTTGCTCTTGCAGAGTCCAAGGTCACTGCTAAATCTTGTGTACCGCATTGGGGCTGCAGTAAACTAGAGGTTGCACCTGTTTGGGAGGATAAGACAGAACAGATGACCATTAACTGACCAGCAAGACGTTCCATCCCATATATTGGGTATATATCTGACAGACCACAGGTCTCAACTCTTTTTCCCACTTTTCTTCTTCAAGGGATGGCATCCAAGGAGGATTCTGTCCCTTCTGCCTTCAATCTCAAACCATGCATTCCTGGTAGTCTGGCTTCTGTGTCCAGTTCCCATCTGCCAGTAAGTCTCATCTGGGACTTCCCCAACATCTGCTCACAGCATCAGTGGTGAAAGTGATGTAATTGTCATCAGGGTTTGCTATTGGTTATGTACATATTTCATATTATCATTGCTTTCATTAAAGCTGTTTCAGTTTTCTTTTCTCATCCGTAAGTTTTTCTCCTTTACTCTTTTTTTCTTCCCCTTTAGGGGAAGGAAAGGGGCTAACAAAGAGTATCTGTCATTTGTCTAGTGGCCAGCACAGCCTAAACTTGTGATTAGGAATTATTTAAAATAATTTTACAGCTTTCACCCAAATTGTTCTTCGAGTTCTTTGTTCCAGAGTTAACAGAAGCTTTCTAGGTTAAAATATTTGCAATAAGCCTGACCTAAGCCATCTGCTCCCTGACAACTGAGGCAGAAGATAGAAGTCAAATCAACAAATTTCAGGAGCCTCCTGTTACAAAAGCCCTGGGGGGCTAAAATAGTGTTGTAAGTGCAGACTTTTGCTCCTTAAGAAAGTGTACATTAGGAAGTTGGAAGACCACCATCCTCAGCCCTGCAAACAGTCAGTATCCATCAGACAGTTTCAGCTACGGCAGGAAGAGCAGAGACACTAAAGGGGATACAAACCCCACAAGCAGCACTGTGTAGGCCAGCTGGTACTAGTGTCCCACTAATGAAAAAGTTTTCCTTCACTAGGCCATAAGGAGTCTACAGACCAGAAAGCTGATGAAAACCATAATTTGCGGGTACTAGAACTTTTCTTTTGAGAAATGGCTTTCCTGGTAAGGGTCACTGCATTAATATTGACATGCAGCCATACCCAAAGCTTAAGTACATCTTGTCATCACAGTTGGCAATTTTTCAGCTTTGGTGATGTGGTTATTATGCCAACAACACTTCCCATTTGTACACTGCTCCATAGCTGGACCTGGTGACTGAGGTGCTCAGTGGAAATGGAAGGTACAGAGCTCCCCTCCAGACAGCTTGATGCAGTGCCTAGTCAGGTTTGTTTGCTCACAGCATCCAGGAAGTACACTCAATTCAGGAGCAATTCAGGCTTCAAAGGCCTAGGTAGTACCCAAGCTCCTCTGACTCCTGGTAGCAAACTAGCTTGTGCCCAGAGGGCTAGACCACACCCCACTGTTCTTTTAAACCCCATCCACAAACTGCCTTGCTCATCTTTGTAATGCAGAGAATAAATGGTCGAATGCATTAGCATAGCAGAAGCCTGTGGTCTCTGACAGGAGCTGGTACACAGCAAGAGGCATCTCAAGCAAGAAGGGGCTCTGCTCAGAAAGAGCACCCGGAAACCTACTGCAGAACAGTACCATTCCTGAGAGGAACACAATACTAGTATCGGGCAGATACTCAGGGCCAATCTCAAATAGCGTTTTTATCCCTTGGAAGCATGTAATTTCTACATGCACACACATACACACAAACACTGTCACACACACACACAAAATACTATCTCAGTGCAAACAGGATAAAATGACTGGAAATAGCCTCTGTTATTTGAGTGCAGGAGGACAGGAATCCATTCAGAAAGAGACTCAGATGTTTACTGCTCAAGACAAAAAGTTGCAGGACCACCAAGTGCAACATCCTGTACTGGGTTTGGGGCAGCACTGTATAATACTGGTCCCAAAGGCAACATATCCTGGAATGCATCAAAAGAAACATGTCCAGCAGGTTGAGGGAAGTGATTCTGCCACTCCGCTGTGCTGAGACCTCACCTGGAGTAGTACATCCAGCTTTGGACTCCTTAGCTCAAGAAGGACGTGGACCTGCAGGTCCAGTGAAGGACAAAAAAAATGACGAGAGGTTGAATAGGTCTCCTGTGAAGAATGGTTGAGAGAGTTGTGTTTGTTCATCCTGGAGAATACATGTTACTGTGGTCTTTCAGCACTTAAAGGTAGGAACAATCTTTTTAGCAAGGCCTGTTGCAACAGGACAAGTGGTAATGGTTTTAAATTTAAAGAGAGCAGGTTTAGTCTAGATACAAGGGAGACATTTTTTTTTTACAATGAGCATGGTCATAGTCTGTACGAGGTTGCCCAGAGAAGTGGGAGATGCCCCGTTCCTGGAAACACTCGGTGTCAGGTTGGATGAGACTCTGGGCAACCTGATCCAGTCAGAGATGACCCTGCTTATTGCAGGGGTGGTGTGACTAGATAACTTTGAGGTCCTTTCGAACCCAAAGCATTCTATGATTCTATTAAAAGTCCTCCACCTGTGGCCCCACCTCTCCACATGGCAACAATCTGAAGCAACAAGCTGAACAACCTCTCAGCCAAACTTCCAAAGGGAAGGACCCACACATAGTTTTACAACCACAAGGATGTGATTAACCCCCACAGTCACAGAGCAAGTCTGTGTGGGAGAGCCAGTCAGTGATACCTCTACTCCACCGAAGTTCAGCTTAATTATTAGAAACTGCCTAAGAGAAATGTCCCTTCAAGAAGAATGGGTGGTACATGTCACTAAGCCCAGGGATGCCATTCCCACTTTTCTAGCCAAGCCAACAAACCTTGTACCAACAAATTTTACCAGTTGCTGTACCCTGGGGATCCCCAGCACCCATCAAAGAGCTGTTATGGAGCAGAATACCCTGGTTGGTGGCTGACTGCCCTGACCTTTGGTTTTTGGCGGCAGCAGTTCACAGGTTTGCCCAGCCTCAGATGGAGCACAACAGCTTGAGAGACGGCTCTCCAGTACCATGGGGACACCCCTAATCTTAGCTCCAGATGTTATCCTCTTTCTCCCTTACTTGAGCCCTCTTCCCTAAACTACCTCACTGTGCTAGCCCTAAATTATCTTTAAGCCAGCACCCAGTAGTACCCCAGGATTTTTCTCAGGACTCCTGCAACTAAACACAAACTTCAGAGAAAAACATGCAACAGTATCAGAAAAACACCATTTGATCTCCCAGGCCTGCCAGCCCATCTCTTCATGGAGCAAGAATCATTTCAAGCAATGAACTCTGCTGCAAACCCAAAGACGGTTTGTCAGCCCCAACCAAAGCATCCCTTCCTTTACACCAATGGCCATGTGCAGGGTGTGACTTGTGCCACCACAACTGCCATTTCAGCAGGTGAGGAGGTAAAGTATTTTGAACAAATCAAGATCCTTCAGCTATGCAGAATGACTGCAGTAAAAAGAATCTTGTTGGGAAAAAAAATCAAAACAGCCAAATACATTAGCTGGTTCATCAGAATCCTCACACCATTTTCCTTCTCAGTTTAATGCTATAGAAATGGGAGTAGTAAATCAGACAATCTGCTCAAACACCATCTGCACAAGAGGACCACTTTCACACAGGCAAGTTGTGTAAATATTTTCTTTGTCTATCTAGAAGTCCTGATTCTGTTGCATCAAGTTTTGAAGAGAGCAGCTTATAAAGTTTTTGGGAATGGTTTTTAATTTCACCACTATTTGAAAGGAGTGTCTTATACTCTTTTTTTGTAGTGAACTAAGACTGGTGATTGACGGGGAGCATTTGCATGGGGACTCCTACAAGGTTCAACTTCACCTTCTCTCCCACTAGAGACATATCCCAAATCCCAACATTTCTACGGTCAAACTCTTGGTCTGCATAATCAAGAGTCAGGTCAGATTTATGGTTAGTATTGAACTGGTAACACCGGCTGAAATACATCAGCTAAGGGTATGACTTAGGAAAAAGCATCTGGAGTGGAAAGAGGTTCCTTTCTAGCTGAACCAGAAAGGTTTGGATGATTCTCAGCAGCCTATTACAACTGTTTAAAACACTGTATGGGCAACCACCAGCTTTGTTAGAAACACTGCATTTTATTTTCTTTTATTTTAATGGCCCTGTGCACAGACAGAATTAAAGAAAGACTAAAGCTGCAAAAGCAGCAGTAATTACAGCTGCCAATTACACACCCAAATTGCTTCAATAACATATAGCTCTGCCTAATAACAATAACATATCTCTGCCCAACAGTGTACTAACTGGCATCCTGTAGGAGCCAGGTAATTGTTGTTTATGGCACGGAAATACTGTGTCTGTATGGGAAGTCAGCATCTTCGGTGAGTTAAGTGTAAGTTCAAGCTCATTACAACTCTGTTTACGTTCCCATTCAGAAGTATAGCTCCAGTCCCTGGCAGCAAGCTTGAAGGTAACGCCACAACTGTACAGGAGCATTCCTGTGTAAGCTCATCGTTCTAAAACTTTATATCTTCAGTGAATTCATCTCAACACCACTCTGCACCTCCCCCCTGCCCCCAAAAGCACAATTCTACTAGTCAGCCAAAGACACTGGCTTTTTCACAGGCATTCCATTTAACTTGTATGATTCGATGAGCTTGCTAGTGCAGCCACAGCGCTCTGTGTTACACAGAGAGAGAAGCAAAACCAATTCTAGAGGATGCAGGCTCTGAGTCCCAACTCTGGAGTGCGTGTCCCAGTGCAGCCTCCCTGGTGCAGTTTGTTTCTCTGGGGATCTAACAGTAACAAGCACAGAAGAAGGCTCTGAGCCTTTTTTTTTTTTCCACTTAGGGAAGCGTGAAAAGAAGAGGGGGGAAAAAAGGAAGAAGGAAAAAAGAAAAGGGAGTGAAGAAAAGAGGAGGGAAGAGAATGGGGAAGTGGCAAAAGAAGATGAAAGGGAGAGGGGAGGAATAAGAAAAATAATAATAAGAAGAACTAAANACGGAAAAGCAAAAAAAAAAAAAACAAACACCAAAGCCATGGAAAAAAGAGACGGGAAGAAATAAAAGACGGAAGAAGTAAAATGGAAAAGAAAGGCAAAAGAAACAAGAAGCAGATTTGAAAATAAGGGGGAAAGTAAAAGAAAATTAAAGGGGGGAAAGAGAAAGGGAGAAAGAAAAGAGAAGGGAGGGGAAAGGTAAAAGTAAACGGCAGGACAAAAGTGCCCCCGGCCAATCGCGCCCCCGCGCCACACACGCCTCCCCTTACCGCACCGCCGGCTCCTTCCATCTCCCATCGCCGGCCGCCGAGAACGGCCGCCGCCNGAAGCGGTGTTGGAGGCTGGGAGAGGCACGCGGCGTGGTCTTCAGAAAGATTTTAAACGATAAAAAGGGTGAATTATTTCGAGATTAGCAGAGGAGCAAGGAGTAAACACAGTTCCGATCGCGCACCCGCGGCGCTAGAGAAGGACGCGGACACAGCCAAAGCCGCGAGGCCAGTACGTGCCGTGGTCTGCCCTGCCCCTAGATACCTTCAGTGCCGTTCGCAGCTGCTGAAAAAACTAAACAAAAAGCCCAAACCCAAGCGCCTTTTCAAGGCCCGGGGATTTTCTTCGCAGCCCAACTTCAAAAACCAAACTTGTACAGACGTCTTCGCAGTGACCCCCCCGGAACACCCGAAACTATCTCTTCTCCTTTTCTGCAGTTTGCGGGCAGTTCTCTCGCATCACCTGGGGTTTCCCCATTCAGAAGCTTTAGAAAATATCCCCAGTTCTCGTGGGCTCACTTGCAGGAGCTGGCTGCACAAGATGCTGTTAGTTCCCGTAGCTTCAGCTTATTTGCTTTCTATTCAGTAGCAGCTTTTTTCTTCTTTTTCCTTAACCCACCAAAATCGGAGACAGGCAGTAGCCTGGAGCACGCTGGAGCAAGTAGCAGGTCTCACTGAGAGCTTTATCTTTGTGCTTTCCCCTTCAATGGAAAGCAAAGCTGCATGTTAGGTGGAAAGCAAGGTCGGTTGTTTCAGCGGCTTTGCTCTTATGAAAGGCTTTGGATGGTCCTGGTCACCATGAAGACAGTGGCATAAGGGTACAACTCCTGGACACAGAAGCATCGTAGTGGCCGAAGAGACAGTGTAGTCCTGCCTTGCTGTCATTGGTGTTTCAGTTTACCACTGCATCCATATTCCCTGCCAGCACCAACCACCTCAGTCTTCTAGTTCTTCAGTACCAAAAAAAACCCCATCCCAATTTAAAAATCCTATTCTGTCAGGATACAGGCAAATCCAGTCATGATGTACCTTGGCCTGGAGCTTTCCATGTTTGTCAGTGAAACAGATGTAGCAGCACCATCCATGTTCATTTCCAATTCACCTGGAGGCTCCCTCCAGCAGCATCTCCCATGCTTCTCCCCACAGGGCTAAGGCATACAGCTCACAATGCTCCTACTTCCTCATGGAAAGGGTGGTTAGATGCTAGAATGGACTGGCCAGGGAGGTGGTAGAGTCCCCATCCCTGGAGACATTTAAGAAAAGACTAAATATGGCACTGAGTACCATGGTCTACTAGATTGTGGTGATGTTCACACATAGGCAGGATTTTAAGATCTTAGCGGTCTTTTCTAGCCTCAATAATACTGTGATTCTGTGATACTAACCTGATGTCCCTCTTTCTCATCATCTCTGGCTTTCTACTTACCTGAGCAGTACTCTTCTTACTTTTCACTCATGCACCCTGCAGGAGACTGCACTTCCTCTGTCATCTGGTTGCCTCAGACTTGATGTACCTTTATCTCAGAAGGCATCCCGCTCTTCACCTACAACTTCACCTCTCTCCATCCTAGTCCTCCCATTGGGTACCCAGCACTGCAAACTATGCTTATAATGCATCCCAGGAGCTGCACAGGATCTGCCTCTTGCCCTACTCCACAGCCCTCCAATCCAGTAATTTCTGTTCTTTAGGAACAGTTGAATGACAACCTAATTTTCCATTGCCCAAAATGTCTGGCATGAATCCTAAAGAGGTCCCTATGCAGACCACAGGCACAGTCTCATCCACTTCTGCTTCATGTGCCAGTGCTGAGCCTGGCACCCATGAAAGCAGTATATCCTTGTGATGCAGCCCCATGCCAATCTCAATTCATGACATAGACTGCAGTGCCTTGGTAGAGCAGAGTGATGTCCTGAAGAGCTTCACCCCTCTCCTCCAGCCAGGACTGCCATGCCAAGCATGCTTTGCTCCACACAGGGTTTTGTTCCATCTGCTTCTAGTACCTCTGAAGCCCCAGGAGCAAGCACAGGGGCACAGGCTGCAAATTGTGTATCTGTGCCACATCTGAGCGGGCTGTCAGAACAGAAGAAGAGGCCACCTAGTGCCTGGGTCTCCAAGGGGATGATATGCTCTGCCTTCCTCCTTCCCAGAGCTGAGGTAATGCTGCTGCAGGCCAGGAGGCAGCTGAGAGCAGAAGCCAGGATTGAGGGGAGGATTGGTGCTGCCCCTTGCAAGGCTGCCCATCACACAGCCCTTGGCACCCAGGTGTCAGCCATAGCCACTGCACTCCAGTTTGTTTGGCTTTTTCTTCTATTTGTATTGAGCTTAGAAGTATTTGACCTTTTCTGTCTCATCTATGCATCTGGCCTGAGTCACCCAGACACTTAGGTTGCCCAGAATATGCTCTATGTGGTAGGTCTGGGCAAGGAGAACATTTGCTAGCCTGAGGGAGGATGATCCTGTAAGCTTCTGCCACGCTGGCATCTAGCTGTTGGTTGGCTTCACTGAAAAGGAGGACGGCACACCTCTTTTGGGTTTGGCACACCCATCTTTAGATTTGAAGAAGAGAAGGCAGTAATTCTTGTACGATCAATCATAATTTTCTGCACAAGGGCCATATTAAATCCCAAAACATTACAGTCAGTCAGCAAGGAAATGGGGTGAGTTTAGTGCATTTATGAAGGAAACCTGTGGCTTTTAGCAAAAAAACAGGCATGATTTAAGTTTCCCATTAGTTACATCTAAAAAAATTATTCATCCAAAGCTGACACAAAAACTGGTTGCTTGCTAACTAATGAGGGCTTGTTCCAGCTCCAGAGGATTCCAAATAGCTACATAGGGCCTGTATTTTGACATGCCCAAGCTAGAATAAAAACATAAAACCATTAAAGGCAGGTACCCAGTAGTTAGACTCTGCGAAGATAGCAAACAGTCAGGTCCACAGGAGTGCCCATCCTGGTTCAGTGGCTGAGCTGCTGCAAGTACCCTGGCCCAGGGCAGGTATGGGGAGCCAGGTGCCTGGCTGTGGATAGTTTGAGAATTGGAGCCTTCTAAGACTGGTGGTGTTCTGGTTAGCCTATCAGCTGAGATTGCGCACGTAACAGGGTTAAAAGTACTGAGTTTGGGTATGCCATATAGCAAAACTAGAACAACAAAAAAAAAGCAAAAACTGTAATTATGATGGACTTCTTGTTTTCAAGGAGACTTGTGCAAAACAGGAGGTCAAGAAACAGGAAAACAAGTAAGTTATGCAGTGTCAAGAGGCTATTGAAGAGTGCATGTCAAGCAGCCTGATACCTGGTCACTGGAGTGGGAGCAGAGCAGCAACCCAAACACATTTATGTGACCATAGTACATGGATCAAGACTGCATTTGGTCACAACATGGGGCGACAGGGTGCTTTGTCTCATTAATAGGGCAGCATCTGGCTGGGTGGGTGGTTTTAGCATCATAGCACTCCTGTGTCAGTGCCTGTTCCAGGCAGCCAGCACCCACCTCTACTCGCCACTTTCTAAGACATCTATTAATCATCTGGGTCAAAAATTTATAGCTGAAAGTACTTTCTTTCACCAACTTATCCCCTCAGGGCTAAAAAAAAAACCCCAGTATGCAATTAGTCATCTGTAAAGAATAACCTCTGTGAACTTTAACCCATAAAGGTGCCATCTTCTTCATTATTTTCCTCTCACATGGAGATGAGAAGCATACAGAGACTCACAAAACGTTCTACTTTCTGTTACCAGTGGCAGAAGTTCCTTGCCATTCATGTGCCTTGCCAAGGAAGCAAAAAAGGCCATAGATTGTTTTCTTGGTGATTCAACACCAGCGTTACATCTGGTCCCCTTGAAATCCTGCTAGCTCTAAGTAGACTCAATTTTCTTTGCTAGCAAAGGGAAGAGGTCCTAGTTACCAAAGGGCAACTCTTTGGTAAACATCCAGGTTGCTGCCTCAACATCACAGGCAGAGAAGGAATTATGCAGAAAACAGCTGGACCAAGACATGACACAGCATTCATCCTTGTTCACTCTTTACTGAGTTTTTGTCAATCCTGGCATGAAATTCTCTTTGGTATGTGGGATGGCTGAGCTTCACTGCAATAGGGAAGTATTGATATTTGAAGCCCTCCAAGTGAATGATTAAACCAGTTTGACCAACACTGCTGGGACTCACAGATTTTCCTAATGCCAGGCCACTAGACCCTGCTGGGATGATTCTCTGTGTGGTGTGTTTAGATGTATACTCCTCCTCCTTACAAGATTCTTTTTATGTGTGTTACTGCAGGAGACATCCACATGGAATCACTACTTACTGATATGACTTTTCCTCCAGGCTGGAACTTTCTACATAATCAGCTTCCTTTAGATATACCGGCCAAGAGACCCTCTAATCAAAGCTTCATACAGAGCTGTACAGGCTTTCTAACAAAAATAAAAAAGAGAGGGATTTGGATTTTTCTGGTTTTAATACATTACATTGTAAGAGAGATCCCTGTGCAATAACAAGCACAGAGATCACTGCTTTTGTGTACTTTCTGAAACAGTTTGAGCATATTAAAAGATCAACACTGCTTGTTTCTACTCTTTATTGAAAAAATGTGTCCCACATGGGTAGCAGTTAACAACAAGAAAGATGTTATTTTTTGTAAAAGGGAGAGTGAGCACTGATGTAAGGTACGCTTGCAAACATTCTTCACATTGCATATCCACTTAATTCATATCTGTCCACATGCAGTTTATCTAGGTACTACATTCACTCATGTGTTAGCACAAGTGCTGAGTTAATCTCACGACTCTTGCTGCCTATTACAACTTCAGGGATTGCTTTGAGGGCACACAAATTGTCTGCTCTGCTCCCAACCCCTATCTTAGCCCATTGGTTTATTTAACGGAGCTGTATGTGTTCTGCACATTTAACCTGTGTTTACCATAGGTCACTCACAGGTAGATGAAGTTGTCCAGTCTTCATTTCATTGCACCAGGGTTCAGACTGGAAAGACACAGCCCATGATGGCACTAAGCTGGACAGCTGCAGTGATTAGCTCAGACCTGCAGCTTGTTAACCAAAAGAGGAACAGCACCTCCTAAATTTTGACAGAAGATGTACAACAGGGGAATGGCTCATCTTGTAGTACCAAGAAAAGCAGGTTTTCTAGGGCTTGAGTGAAGAGAAGCTAAGGCAGAAACAAAGGCCTATTATCAGTACTCATTTCAGTGCAACTCCGGGCAAAGGAAGCCTTGAAAGAGGTTATCTACAGGGACTGGAAGAAAGAACTTTCCTAGGCAAGTGGGACCAGACTGTTTTTCTACAGGAAAGACATTATTATCTAAGTAATGCATGAATAATTAGGAGAGGTGAGTTGAGAGCTCAACCTTGCTTAGAAATTTCACTCATTATTTTAGGCTTTTTGCTGATGAAAAGTCCTCCAGGACTTAATATCAAACTCAGAAATTAGAGCAGAGAAGCTTGCTCACAACAAAAGAGCAACAAGATGTTCTGCCTCTAACTCCAGGAGGCCAAACCAGCCATCATGGAGTTCCTTTCATTAAGACAGTCATTGTGACTTTTGCTGCAGGCTGTGTGGGTCAATGTCATAAGCAGTATTACTGGTATTACAGTGGGTCAGAGATAAAGACATAAAGAACAAAGTACCTAGAAATTACATGCTTACTATTGCCAGCATTGAGGTTCTCCACCCAGGTTAACATGGTCCACGGTTAAGCAGCAGTGCTTCCTGCCTCACTGGGCATTGCAAGAGTTTGGCTCAGCAGTGCAGCACAGAGAAAAGGGGCTGCCTGGTCAGCCAGGGCTTCCCACTGGCACAAGCACAGCAACAAGAAAACATGAGGGGATGCACTCATCTGAGAGAGGCCTGCTAGCTTTCATTTTAGCTCCAAAAGAAAAACAAATCACCCAAGAAAGTGAAGTAGCCTTCCCTGCTGTCTTCTGCCTGCTTAGAATGAATTATCTTTTCCATCTCTGGGCTGGGCCTGGCATGGCACTGCAAGCTAAGAAGAGGCTTTTGCCAGGTAGCTGACTTCTGTTGGATTCCATCTTCTTTCATATAAATCTGATGCAGTGACTGCATTTGCTTGTTTTCACTGTCACATAAAGCCTCAAACAGGTTAGCAAGCACAGTATTTTTCCATCCTCAGCTGAAACCACCTTGGATTTCTCAAAGTTAAGCATATTCAGGTCTGTGTGTAGAAGACTAAAAACGAAACAGAAAAAATACCTGCCCATGGAATGGTGTGCTGGCCCTGAAAGATAGAACTCTGCCACTTGGCTTTACCTACTTTCATACTAGAGAAGTTAGAGTCTCCTTTAAAGCAATAGTTCTCTCCTGTTTGATACTCACTTCTCTGCAAGAAAAACTGGGTTCAGAATGTAAGTGCGATGTTGGCTAACTCTAAAGAAAAGATCACTCTCTCTCTCCAGAAGGGTTCATTTTATACAGAAAAGAGCAGTGAATAAGAGAAAGCTGCAGGAAATGTTAACTTAAGGGGACTGAAATATTTTATCAGCATGCTTTCAGGCCTTAATTTTATTGGGGAAAGTCTTAACAGCTGGTACCTGTGGAGTAAAAAGTCAACTTAGCTAGGTCTTCTGTGTGTAAGGCTTCATCTCCATAGTCATGCTGCCTCATAGTTATCAGCTTTAACGTGCTTGAAATACCCACAGTGGCAGAAACCACCTTATGTCACTCCATCTGTGAAAACATACAAGCAGAGCATTTAACTTTTGACTAATAAGCTAAAATGGACTTGATTAAATTAAGTACTTCACTCTCAAATTTCAGAAATGTCATTCACAAAACCCAAGTAGATACTATGAGAGGGACGCTTCAATTGCAGTGGCAAAATAACAACCACAAACAATATAGTTTTTAAATACTTTGGGTTTTTTTAATCAAAGGTTTGGGGTAAAGCCATTTGACTATACAAAAATCACAGAATCACAGAACGGTAGGGTTTGGAAGTGACCTCTGCACATCATCTAGTCCAACCCCACCTGTCAAAAGAAGGGTCATCTAGAGCAGGTCACACAGGAATGTGTCCAGAAGGGTATGGAAAGTCTCCAGAGACTCCACAGCATCTCTGGGCAGCCTGTTTCAGTGCTCTGTCATGCTCCAAGTAAAGAAGTTCTTCCTGTTTTTGGGATGAAACTTCCTGTGCTCCAAATTCTCCCTATTGCCCCTCTCATCACATTGTACCACTGAAAAGAGACTGGCCCCTTCTTCTTGACACCTATCCTTCAAATATTTGAAGACATTAACAAGATCCCCTCTCAGACTTCGCTTGTCCAGACAAAATCGCCCCAGATTTCTCAGACTTTCCTCACTGGAGATGTGTTTGAGTCCTTTAATCATCTTGGTAGCTCTCCATTGGACTTTTTCCAGTAGTTCTGTTGCAGTTTGAGAATTACCAGAATTTCCAGGTGTGCAGAAGTAGTGCTTTCATGATGAACAAAAAGTTACTCTCAAGAGGAACCCTTCCCCCTGTTACCTGTCCTGGGAACCTTCCCAGGAAAGGTCTGTCCTGGGGACCGGAAGGGGCTGGCTAGGTCAGCCTGTAAAAGGTGGAGCACGCTCTTTGTTCCTTCTCTCTTTGGGGGCTAGGGCCCTGAAGTGAACACCCCACCATCACCCGTTCCCAGGGCGGTGTGGGAGGGGCAGGAAATACAGCTCCGAGAGGGCCCCGGCCTGACCCCACCACTGGCGCGCACCTGCTGCCACGTGGCCCTGAAGCAGACCCCCCCCCGCTGCCGCACTGCAGCCTGGACCGGAGAAGCAAGACTGGTGCAGATTTCCCATCATGACTCCCCCCCATGGAGTACCCTTCAGCATCGCAGTGAGCTGGGGTACTCCTCTTCCTCCTGGAGCTGAAACAGGAGAGGGAGAGGAGGGGAGAGGATCTTTGGAAGACCCTCTTGGCCACGTGTGGATTGTGGGGAGTTGCAGCCCTGCTGACGCAGCCATGCGGTCTCCATCTTGGATCCTGCACGTGGCTATGCCACCACCATTTTGGAGAGACTGATCAGCAGGAAAAGAGACTGTTTGTAATTTCTCCCGCTGAGAAAGACTGGGGCGCTTGAGTTTTGGGGGAGAACTCCTTCGTGCTTAGCTGAAGAAAGCAAAAGGACTCGAGACTCCTTAAACCTTGGATCTGAAAGACAGAGACTGGGTTCTTTGTTTTAAACGCATGCGGCTGCACTGAGGGATGCAGGTGTGGGC
>VXBP01001547.1:26934-42637 GCA_013400115.1 Rhinopomastus cyanomelas
CCCGACTGGACAGGTTCCTGTGTGACTTGGTTTAGGTGATCCTGCTGTTGCAGGCGGATTGGACTAGATGATCTTTCGAGGTCCCTTCCGATCCGTAATGATTCTATGATTCTATGATTCTATACCCAAAAGGTATCTAAGCCAATCTTAGCTTAGATTGAGCTGTAGAGAGTCTTGCTTCCTCCAGCCTTGCTCCCTAAATTCCAGTGTCTAAAATTCCTGAAGTCTGATTTTAGTCAGCAGAGAAGACTGAAGCAAAGAAGGTATTCAGTATCTCTTCCATCTCTGCATCCTGTTACCAGGGCTCCCACCTCATTCTGCAGTGGGCCAACACTTTCTCAATTCTTCCTTTTACCACTAATGTGTTTGAAGAAGCCCTTATTCTCTTCCACTTTCTCTGCCAGACTTAACTCCAAAAGTACCTTGGCCTTCCTTATTACATCTCTGCGTACGCTGACTATGTTTCTGTAATCCTCCCAAGTGACCAGACCCTTTTTCCATCTACTATAAACTTCCCTGAATCCTTCTATTCCAGTCCATCTCTTCATCCAAAAATTGAAGTAATGAAGAGAATATAATTTGTACCCCAGACTCTTTCACCAACCATCCTAAGGCCTTGAAGTCTTTCTTCATTCCCCTCAGGCTACGGAATACAGCTTCCTCCCTACCTGCCTGGAAGAACAATAATGGGTAATAGTCAGTTGATTTCACCAGGTTAGGGAATGTCCTAGTGATGTCTCTGATTCAGGCTCCAGGTAGACTGCAAACTTCCTTATGATGAGGGTCAGCACTGCATACTGGGCCCTCAGTTCCCTTCAGGAGCAAGTCTCCAATAACTACTACCCTTCTCTTCTTTATGGAGGATATTGTCATATTCCTGGAAGACCCATCTGATTTATCCGACAGTGCTAGGACCTCTGGAATAGGTTACCTGTCCTCTATATCTCTATTAGACTGACTGTCTTCCAGGAGGGGCTCATCTCTATTTCTCAGAGGCACCAGGGGAGGTAAGGCAGGCAAGGGGTATGCTCGCCTTCTGCCAAGGCTTTGCGCTTGCCTCAACTCACCTCTTCTATTTTGGCTTATGCCTTCCATCTGAGAGGTGCAGGATAAAGGGGGTCCTTGATTCTGGCTGTTATTTGGCTCTTGCCCATAATGCATAGCCTGATTCCACCAATCTATCTCTATGTCAGCCTCCCTAATGCTCCTGAGCCTTTCTACTTCAGCTTGTAGCCTTTCAACACTGTCTTGCAATCAAGCTGTGCTGCTTGATTAAGCAGATAATCTACCTGCTCACACTGCACGCAGACTGAGATCAGTGAGAGGCCATGACATTCCCTGCAGCCTGTCACCTGCACAGCCTCATCTTGCTGGGGGACCTCTGTTTGGGTTCCCACATCCATGTGCACCGGTGACCATAGCATGGTCTTCCTCTGCCAGGTTCAGACTTACACCATTACAGAAACCACTTCTTTCCCTAGGAAAAAAAAAAGAACAAATCAACTAACCATGCTTCTAAAATCTGTGTCTTTTTAAAAAGAACAGAGAAAACATTTAAATGTTTTCATTTAACCTTAGTTCAAACAGACATAGTATCCTGGTTTGTGCTACAGCTAGTTGCAAGATGAATGTTTTGATACAGTAAAAATTTATCTCCTCCTAGGGCTGGTACAAATAATGTCATAAAGTATCATGATGTCAAATATCAGGCATATATGTGTTTGAAAATCAAGCAGTATGGACAGCTCTCTAATTCCCTTCCAGATAGCCATAAGTGTTTGCCCTGCGCTTTATTCTTTTCTTGTGCAGTTCTGAAAGGCTGCAGTCTCTCAGTCAGGCCAAGACAGCTGATTGACTCCACCCTAGTGTGGTCATGGTCTGTGTCAAATGTCTGCACATGTTTGGATTTGGAGTGGATAAATCCAGAGTGGACAGCACAGGCCTGCTTCCCAGAGAGATAAAGCATTATGTTGTTCTTCAACTACATTCTCCATCAAAGCAACAACATGAAGCCAGCTTTCTTGATGCTCATGCATTGCCTGTAGGGCACCTCAGTGTGACTTTGGTTGAAGCATCTCCTCAGATCATGGGTACAAAGTACTTTAATGTGACTCTTACCACAGGTCAATGCAGAGATGGCACTGGTTCTTGTAAGCATTGTGTGGCAGTGCCACACAATAAGCATTTATAATCAATGCAGACTATTTTAATGGGATGAGGAATGCAAAGTGGCTAGGAAAAACAGGGAAGAAAACAAAAAGTTTGATAAGCAGTTATTCAGACTTTCATATGGAACACAGGAGATATGGAGCTTAGGAACATGATTTAGTGGTGGTACAATTTAGTTAGTGGTTGGACTTGATGTTCTTGAAGATCTTTTTCATCCTAGACAATTCTATGTTTCTGTATCAAGAGAACACACTCACCTTGGAATGTTGCCTTGTATGCAAACCTGGAAACAACCTGTTGTTTGCTCACGCATCAGCAGAACCTGATAGAAGTTCTCACCTGAGAGATTTGTGAAAAAGTAACAGTGGAAATCCATGTGTTGCACTTAAGCTAAGCAAGCTCACTGCACACCTTTCTTGAGCCTAACTTTCTCAGGCATTGCACTGTGCAACGGAAACCCTACTGCAATTGAAAATGAAGGGTGAGTTACATCGTCTTGTGCTTTTGAAAATGGCTATTTTGAGGAATGAACTTAAACGGAAGGATTTATGCAGAACTAAATGAAGCTTTGTTTTTTTCTTCATGCAACAGCAAACTGAAAGCTGTGATTCACAAATGAGAACATTCCCCCTAGCAATGGAACAGGTAGTGTCCTTCCTTGTTTTTCAGAACTCTGAGTCACTTTCTGTGTTTAAGCAAACATCGCAAACAAAGTTTAAGCTGCTCTTGAAAGCATTAAGTCTTTTGGCACAGATGCTTACCTTTCTTTCACTATCACCATCTCCATTCAGTGTACAAAGGAAATAAAAAAAATAAATCCAAGTGCTTGCCCAATTCACAAGTCACATATAGATCTGATTAAATGTGTTTCCTGTTATGTGGAAGAATGAACACAGAAGAAAATACAACAAGTAGAGAAAACAGCATATACATAAGCTAACACACACCAACTGCCTTGCATTTTGTCTCCATGGATCTTTGGCTTCCATCAGCAACAACAGTTTTTAACAAACCATTTCAGCTCAGGCACCCCTGGCAACAACAGCTACATAAACTGAAATTTTTATTTGATTACCAAATGTTAAATTTCCCATTAAGTGTATTTGAAACAGCTACTCCCTGCCATTATTTCTTCTGTGAGATCAACACTGTTAATACGAGAAGGAACTTCTTCACAGTGAGGGTGCCGGAGCACTGGAACAGGCTGCCCAGGGGAGTTGTGGAGTCTCCTTCACTGGAGACATTTAAGACCTGCCTGAATGTGTTCCTGTCCGACTTGGTCTAGGTGATCCTGCTGTGTCAGGGGGATTGGACTAGGTGATCTTTCGAGGTCCCTTCCAATCCCTAATGATTCTATGATTCCTATATATCCAATAGTGTCTGTGACCTGTGAAATTTATGCTTATGAAGCACAGTTCCTGTTTACCACTCCATGTATCAGCAGAGAGACCTGCAAGTGGCAGACAAGAATTGAGTGTGCAATCCTCTTGTCTCACTACTGGCTGTGCCACATCCATGCAAAGCCTTCACAGGGTTCCAGTGCAGCTTGTGGTACATTTTAGTTCGGCATCTTCTGGACTGTTCAGATCAACAAGAACAATACTTGCTTTTTATGACAACTCAATTGAAATCCTGGCTCGTGCAGTCATTCCTTGTGAGACAGCAAACAGAAGAAAAACTTGAACAGTAAAAGTTTTTGAAAATGTGAAGGACAATTCCAGCACAACATGGCTGTGGACAGTATTCCTTCATAAATACAATGAGACAAACAAAGGAGAACCTTAAGTATTTCAGAATTTACCAACTGCCTTCAGCTGAAATACAATTTGTCCATCAGTGAAAGAAACGCCATATGTTAAATCAATATTAAACCAGTCAGGTCACATTGTACTTCATGTGTGCTTCTGCTGTAAAAATTATGTAATTCAATCATGCCACACTCTGGCATGTATCATGTTCATAATATAAGAAAAATTAATGAACAGAAGTACTGGCAAACAAACATATAACATCTACACAGTGCGGATACTTCATTCTTTCCATATAACTCCTACTGTGTTAGAACAACTATTCCAACCTCGTTTTAATTTATAAATTTATTCTTCCTGGGCTTGTCTTTAGCAGACATAAATTGTCTGTAATTGTGAGAAAAAGCCTGAAATCTTCATAGGCAGAAATCCATAATTTCTCTTTTCACCTTAATTTTATGTGGAAGTCCTCAAAATCAATTACTTAAGGTGGAGGAAAGAATGCACTGCCCATATTAAGAGGAATCATGAAAGACATGGCTTTGTCATTTCAACAGTCTTCCATAAATCACCCCTTGATTTTTCTCCCATGGGTAAAACCCTGGATGTGCTGATGCCAGTGGACTTTTTAGCTTTTTTTTTTTTTGTCTACATTTAATTTCACAAAATTATCTAGTGTCACCCATCATAAAATCCCACCCACAGGCAATTGTGTGGTAGTAAGAACTATCACAAAATTATAGGATGTGTTAGGTTGGAAGGGACCTCAAAGATCATCTGTCAGGGTTTGGAACTAAACCCTCTTTCCATAGGCACGGACACCTCTCCCTAGACTAGGTTCCCCAGGGCCCTGTCCAACCTGGCCATGAGCATTTTCAGGAGGGATTATGTAGACGAGTTCTTAATGGACTCAGTGCTGGACGCTGTGGACAACCCACACTGAGCCAAGAATAGCTACCCTGGGAACGGCCTTGAAGGTGATAAGCAGGGAAGAGCAGTGAAGTTCCAATTATAGAGGAATGTTAAGCAGAACATGGGAACCAGGGATGAAGGGCCGTGTTAGGGGGTGGCTGGAGGTGTCCGATGAGGTAGTTTGTCTTATGATGGCCAATGGGCTAGAGGGCAGCTGCACGTGATAAAGGCCATGTACCCAATGAGCAGACTCCCACCATAATGTGTACTGCCTCCTCTTTTATCTTGACCCATAAGGTCTCAGGCAGTTCTTTGTTCATCCCCAGGTATAGTTCCATGCACTCAGTTTTTCAACACCTTCTCTGTGTATTTACCATGTTATACACACCAATGCTGACACAGCTGAGCTGGGCCTCTGGCTTCACTCTGAACAATGGCTTGCAATCCCCATGGCCGTCTCCAGTGTGTTCAGTTGTATTGCCTTCCCCTTGGACCCTAGTTTAAAGCCCTGTTAATGACCTCCACCAGTTCATGAGCTAGAGTCTTTTTCGCCCTTTGAGAGGGCTGAATTTCATCAGGTACCAGCAAGCCTGGTGCCATATAAACCTCCTCATGATCAAAGAACCCAAAATTCCTCTGATGGCACCCGTCTCTAAGCCATGTGTTAATGAGGTTTGCTCTTCTGTTCCTCTCATATTCTTCCCTGCCATTGAATGGAATGAGGAAAACACGCCCTGTGCTCCTGATCCTTCTACCAATTGCCCTAGTGCCTTGAAATCATTTTTTATCACTTTTGGGGTTCTCTTACTGTTGTAGTTTGAAATTCTAGGTTTCATGCCTGAGGCATTAGGAGCTGCTGTGGCAACTTGTCATGTTTCAACTTGCAATTCCAAGCTGAGTTTTTGCAGCTGTGCAAACAGAAACAAAGGTCTTGGAGCTTATAGTTTTGGGTTTCTGGCTACTCCTACTTCACTGCTCTTTTTGTCTGTTGTTCAGAGAGTGCACATGTGCTGTGCTGAGTTTGGCAGCCAACTTGCACCAGGAACATGGAGAAGAGAGAGATAGAGTGATCTCAAGGATCATCAGAAGGAAGGTTTAGTCTGAATTGAATTGTTTGCTGAAATGGAGAGAGTTCTTCCCTTGTTCGTGGCCACAGGAATTCAGAATGCTGGAAATGGAGGATCTGCTAGGAAGCACATGGAACAGAGAACTGGACTTTTAAATGCCCATTGAAACTGAGACTCAATGGACAGCATGGACTGAATCGACTATGTGTTTCCTCAAGGAGTCATAACCTTCAAGGGGTTGGAGAGTGCAGTTTAGCCCAGTTATGTAAGAACATGTAATTAATCTCTGTATGTCTTTGTGTGGGGTTTTTAGGTGGGATGAATTCTTTGAGATTTTTATGTAAGGTGAATGAAAAGTGTCTTGTCTTTCCTGAAATCAAGTTCATTTCAGTTTTGCCTGCATTTTATAGGTGAAAGTCAAACAACTTTTTAAATTTTTCTTTGGCCCGTTAATTAGCACACTAACTAAAGTAACTTCTTACTTTCATCTTGGGATAACCCCCTGACACTCATTAATTTTGTCACTGCCTATCTGCAAAAGCAGTAAAAGGCAATAAGAGGGCCATTCCAGACTACGGATCTTCCTTGTAATATTCTTAATCCAAGCCCCAGAGAGGCAGCAGACTTTTCAGACTTCTGTGTTGGGATGGTATAGGCAACATATTAGCCCCTCTGTTCCCCTCAGAAAGGAATCTCCTACCCCAATCACCATTCCATCCCCCCAACAGCATCAGTCTTAATGTGTTGAACTGCTTGACTTTCCCTTGGCAACCTCCTGGGTGAACCTCTATCTATCTCCTCTGTAGCCTGACTCTCAAGTTCCAGAGTCTCATACCTGTTGTGTAAGGGCAATCAGGAAGGTAAAGGAGGCTGGCTGGTGGTTTGCCTGCCACCTGAAGCAGGGACCTGTTTCTGTTCTCTACCAATACCTAGGTTCCCTCCTTCTGTCTAGTGGTAGGAATAGAGGAGATCCTCAGCTCTCCATGTGCCAACTTTGTCTCATGGATGGTAGCATGTGGCTCCACCAATCTCACCCTCTCACACTTGCTGATGCTCCTCTCTACCTCCTCTTTCAGCTATGTCACCACGTTAAGCAGATCATTAATTTGCTTGCACTGCAAACAGATGTTGTCAATGCTGCCCTCCAGTACAAGTGAGAAGCTCTGATACTCCCTACAACTGAAGACCCAGACAGTTGCAAGTTTATGTGGGACCTCCGTTTGGGTTGCCGTGTTCCTTCTCACAGCAGCTTTTGGCCAAGTGGAGACCATAGTTAGGGTACTGAGAGAGTGATGACCACTAGTTAAATTTGCCACTTAAGCCAGGAGGTGGACTGCACCCTTTCCATTTGCCCTGCTTGCACTAAATGCAGTACCACTATCTGTTTTCGGTGATTGTGGGTTGCTGCACTCCCTAAGGAGAGCTCTTGTGCCTATAGAGATTTAGTTGCACTTGCTGTTGACCCTGTCCACAGTGAACCAGAGCTTGCCCAGCATATATACCAGATATTTAAATCTTTTTTAGATCTGCCACCCTCTAAGTACTGCACTCCATGGCCCCTGTTGCCTCTGCTACCAGTTCAGGCGACATGCAGTCACCATGTGTTAACTACAAAAAGCCCTAAAAAAGCTTTTGGTTACCCTATTTGTGGAATTGCATTACCCCAGTGTGGCTTGATGTGCACTGGGGCTACTCTCCTCGGCAAGCATGTGGCCAGCTATGCAGCTGGGTGTAAAGCCGTGATGGGGTGACGGCAATTGGCACAGTGCACCTACCGCTGGCACGAAGCTTGGATTCAGCCACAGAACGCTAAAGGCAAAAGCTACAGGACCTTCTTCGGAAGGAGGACTGCAGGTAGAGAATCCATATATTCTGAAGTTAGAAATATCTCAAATGCTGGAGGGCAAGTGCTGAAGTGATTTGCCCCAGGGCACCCTGCGAAGTACTTGGAATCGCAGGTGTCCCCAAGCGATCGGGGTACTTTTCCATCGCACTCCGCACTCCGTCTCAGAGATACAATGTTTCAGGAACTGAAGCCTGGTAACGTCAACAAACATTTCTTTTCAGCCCCGTGCGTGGCACCCATCCTTTCGTGCGCCCATCCTCCCCATCCCTGCGTCCTCGAGTCCGCTCTAGCAGAGTGAAGAAACCAGCCTTTGAACACTCTCGGCGGCGAGCCCCTGCACGGGAGGCGCACGAATCGGCGCGGGATGCAGAGGCCGCCCCAGCGGCCGCCCCGCCCCAGGGCCGTCCTCCCGGCCCACCCGGTCTTCAGCAGACGGAGCCGTGGAGCGCCGCACGTTTGCCGCCCGCCATGCTGCCCTCGGCGCTCCTCTGCCGCCCGCTCGCCGCAGCCGCCCGCCTCGCTCGCGCGCAGGTAACGGGCGCGCGCCGAGAGAGGAGCGCCGCGCGGCAGCGGCAAGGGCCGCTGGTGCTGGCGGGAGGCGGCGGGTGGCTGGTTCTGGGCTGAGCGGGGATCGGGGTGGACAGTGTATGGCCAAGTGACTCTGTCGCGACATTGGCTCGGCATCGCCCACGGTGGAGCCGGGTACTGGGCCGATCGCCGGGGCCCGGTCGCTGTGTTTGGAGGATCCGACAGGGGCTTGATTAGAAGCTATAACTGTGGAAGGTCAAGTGACGGGTGCCCCAAAGGGCTACCCCAAAGTGAGACGTTTGGTCTCGGCCTTCTGAGTGGCGTGGTTTGGGCTGTGTGATGGCCCTACCCGCTCACGCTTGTGAAAGAAGACACGGCCCAAGTCACCTCTGTGCAAACACAAGCTAAAGCCAAAAGTTTGGTTTGGCCTCAGGCTTTCCAGTTTTCTTGATGGTGAGCAGCACGTCCCGGATTGCTGAGGCAGTGGGAAAAGTGTGCGTGCTCTGGGGCATCTGTCTTGTATGAAGTGACAGCCTGTTCTTGACCAGCCGTGGAGGGTGAGGATGCAGATTTCAGCAGTCTAGTGCTGGAAGGAATCAGTCTTGCCCCGGGTGCTGGCATAATTTTTGTTTTGCCAACAGTATGTAATGTGCTAGTAGTGATGTAAGGTTGTGACGAGGGAGCAGGTTATGGTAGTTGGTGGTAGTTGGCCGGGCAAGGGCAGGCAGATGTTTCTGCTTTGGTGGCATCAACAAACTTGCCTTTGAGTAGTGTCTTTAGGGAACAGTCTTTTAATTGCTCCGAGTTTTTGTGTCCTGCTTCTGGCTTCCTGAGAAGGTGTGCGAGAAAAGGAAAATGCTGCTTTATATGAGCTAATAATTAAACAGTTGAGCACAACAAGTAAAAGAGATGCCACGGTCTGTTTCACTGCCTAAAGGCAGCAAACAATGTTGTGATGACTGTGTCCAAAGAAAAATTGTCACAAAGTAGTTTTGTAGTAGAGATCACAAAGAGCCCCCTCTCGCAGCCCCAGTAAAAAAATGCATCTATAGCATCTCACTCTTTGAAATAAAAGGATTAGAAATTAAGTAGAAGATAGTTTTCTGGCTTGAGAATTAGTTTATTTATCTTAATGTTTCCTCTCAGGTACTTGCATCTCTTGCTACAGGACCCCGGCAAAACAATAGCATTTTCTACGAAATTCGCACATACGATGTAAAGCCATCAAAGATGAAGGAATTTTTGGAAGTGCTCAGCAAGTACTTCCACCTTCGCACGGCTCACTCAGAACTGGTGGGATTCTGGTCTGCAGAGTTAGGAGCAATGAATAAGGTGGTCCACATTTGGAAGTATGGTATGGTCAGCATCCCTTTGCTCTGCTCTACTCTGTTGACGCTCCCTGTTTCCATCAGGAAGATGAGACAAATGCTTACCTGGGTTTTTTTTTTGTGGCCCTTATGTAAGAAGGTGTCCCCCAAAATAACTGATTCCTCTGCTGATTACTGAAAAGAATACTGCAGAGCCTGTCAGGATAATTTTGATGTGTTAGAATGAGGGACATTCAGCTGTTCTTAAACTGCTAAGAACAGTTATAAAAGAGGAACTGCAGCAAGGTGCTTTGTTCATGGTACATAGTTCAAGTTAGGGGCCAGTGCCTGGGCCACAGTGTCTTCAGAATTTCAAAACTGATGGAAGAAAGATTGAGATGTCTGTAGTTAGACAATACATATAAGTGCAAACAGCCTACATGCAATCTGTGTATGTTCATATGAACAGATAATTGTTCTCAGATTTTAGTGTAACAAGCACTCCCTTGAAACAAAAAGCATGTACTGTGCAAGATTAAATTCATGCAGCTGGGCTGTGCTGTGGTGGAAAACCACTTCAGCTTTGACTTCTCAAGAGCACACACATTTTATTGCTGCTTCAGCCCTGGTAGCAACAGGCTTCCTGTAATATAATTAACTCTTTGTGTTGCTGGAGTTGATGCTGACCTGGAAGGTGCTGGTAAGTGAAGAAAAGCTACAGTCATGCAAGGAACCAACTGAAATCTACCACTCTTAATTCAGTTGGTTTGTTTTTAATTAAGAATAAAAGAGAAGGAAAGCTTTAGATTTAGTGCATTTGATTCATTTTTATAACTGAGCAAACAAACGTTACTTCTACACATGTAATTTCAATGCCATTTCATATAAGCTTCCACTAAAATTTTTCTTAATTTCCTTTTGATAAGCTAATATTTCTTCTGAATTTTCCTTTTCATTTCTCTTCCTTAACCACAGTGCTTTCTCTGAGCCTTGGTAACTGTTGTCATGTCCAGTATCTGTGGATGCTGTATGTGCACTTGACAGCAACTTTGCTTGGAAAATTTGGTTTGTCTTGAAACCATTTAAGTCTGAGAGCTAATGCAAAGATTTCTGCAGAATTTAAGGGAAACTGATTGTTTTGAGCTAAGGTACTGTTTAAAAATACCAGTTCCACAGTTTGGTAAGTGCAGCTTGCTTTCCTATAACAGCATATTTTAGTTGAGTCTGGTGTGACATTAAATGTGGTTTTTAATGGTTTTCTTTTCTTCTCCTCTTCTTACAGATGATTTTGCCCACAGAAAAGCAGTGCGGCATGCACTAGCCAATGACAAAGACTGGCAGGGGAAATTTCTTTCTGCTGTTCTCCCCATGATAGAAAAGCAGCACAATGAGATTGCTTATCTGGTACCCTGGTGTCAACTTGGGAAGCCTCCAAAAGAAGGGGGTGAGCTTCTCTTCTCCTGATTAAAGTTACTGATGCTGACAGACTAACAAAAAGTGGCTTAAAGTTTAAACCAGGTCTTACATGGTTTATAGCCCTTACGTAACAAGTACATGTACGTACACCCATGTGAAAAAGGCAACATAACACAGATCAGGCAGGAAGTTTTTAAGGGGGATTTTACACTGACATCAATAACTGACTAGAGTCCTGTCAGGAGGAGTGTGAGTTGCCTACATGACAATACAGAAGTAGTGGTTCAGTGCAGTCCTCCCAGACTTGCTCTTTCCAGCCATCAGTGAGACGGCATGTACTAAAGACAGTAAAAGCACTATTTGTCCTCTTCCCTAGAGTTTTTTCTCTGTGGTAGAGAAATCATGGAATCATTAAGGTTGGAAGAGACCATGATCGTCAAATCCAACCATCAACCTAATGTCACGATTGGAAAGCCATGTTTTCTAATGCCACATCTGCAAGTTTTTTGAACACCTCCAGGGATGGTAACTCCACCACCTCCCTGGATGACAGCCTGTTCCAATCCCTGACCACTCTTTAAGTGAAGAAATTTTTCCTGATGTGTAATCTAAACCTCCCTGGCACAACTTGAGGACATTTCCATTTGTTCTTTCTCAGTTTGCTTTAATGTCACTGCTTCTTTTGCAAAATAGTTCTCAGAAGAACTGAAAAAATCCCTCATTTAAAAGACAGGTGTAAGCCAAATGTACTTTTAACAATCACAGATTAAATCCTGGCCTTGAATTTTCTCTGCAGCAATTGTAGTACTGATAGCATTGACTGTTCCCTGATTTTGCAGACTTTGTTGCATGGAGTGACATCACAGGGGCCTTGCTTTAGCTCTCAGTGTGTACGTACAATACAGTCATCTTTGTTCTTTATTTCCTTGTTGTTGCAATTGAAGTTGAAAGCAGCCCAGTTTTCTCTTAAAACTGTACAGCTGGCATTCCAAACACTTCTTTTGTGCTTTACTTGGGCCTGTTGCTGGAGAATGAGACAAGACATACATTGCCATATGGCTAGTGTCTGGCTTTCTGTTACAGTGTCAGCAGTTGTGATCTAGACTAACTCAACAGAAAGGCAACAGATAATGTGTCCTGTAGCAAGGCCAGATTTTTTTTGGCAAATCATGCCATTTGTGTACAAACAGCAGAGATTGTTTGGCTCACTGTGCCAGTTCTAGTCTGCTGGTTATGCCTGCAGATCTTGCTGTGACCAATTGTCAGATGTCAAAGAGGGTTATAATGAAACACTTCAATGCCAGAAGACATCGCTGGTCCTAGAAAAAACCACCTGGTATTGTTCACTCAGATCCCAGTCCTGCAGACATGTATGAATATTTGTGATTTCTGCAAAGTAGTCTTAATCTCCCTCAGATTTCTGGGCAACGCTGAAAATTACTTAACGTTGTACTTTGTGTGAAGCCTTCTTCTCCTTAAATCCCTGGTACTTAGATTTACACTTGAGCTCACTCCAGTTAGCAAGCTGCTTACCTGTCCTTTTCTTGAGGTGTTGTGCATGGTGATATGCAAGGTCAATTTGATTTCCTGCTCACCCCAAATCGCAGGGAGTTACAGTACTGGTTTCACAATAAAATGTCATGGCCCTCACACACTGTTTGAGATCCATCATATTAATTTGTACTGATTTCTATTTCTTTGCTTCCATATTTGCTTTGTCTTCCAGGAATATATGAATGGGTTACTTTCCAGATGAAGCCTGGTGGGCCAGCATTGTGGGGTGAAGCATTTCAAGCTGCAATCAATGCTCATATTAATACAGGCTATGCCAAGCTGATTGGTGTTTTCCACACAGAGTATGGTTTACTTAACACAGGTACTATTCAAATACACACTTTGGAGGGGGAAGGGGTGAAGGGAGAGGGGCAAGTCCTTGTCCTGGGTCAGGATTGGTCAGCTTGATGAAAATGTTGGTGTGGACTCACCAAGGTCCTGTAAACAGTCCTTGAACCTAACTTTGGATTATAGGTTTAAGCCAGGTGCTGCTATCTTAAAAGACACTCAGATATTTGAGTCAAGCCTTTCAAAGGCTCAGCAAAGGATCATCCCACCACTTGTTTCTGCCAGTTGCAAGGCAAGCAGACTGCTAGGACTTTAAAAAAAACATGTTGCATTGTAGCATAGCAGTATTCACGTGTTATTTGTACTTTCTTAGTCCACGTGATCTGGTGGAATGAGAGCCCAGATCACCGGGCAGCAGGAAGGCACAGTGCCCATGAGGACGCCAGAGTGGTAGCAGCAGGTAAGAGAATTTGGATCTAGACAACTCACCAGTTACTTGCATGGATGCTGAGAAAAGTATTATTTCTCACTGGCTTACTGTCTTAATTAAATATGCATTTAATTTCAGTTCGTGAAAGCGTCAGATTCTTGGAGTCGCAGCAAAATATGCTTCTGATTCCTGTAGAATGCTCACCGCTGAAGTAACCTACAGGATGCGATTGATGGCAGAAAAGACAAGATGGAAGTACAGTCAGCAAGTGCCATTATGTGGATTGCCACACCCTTGTGAACTTGTCTGTCTTCAGCTTACACTAAACAGATGTAAACCTGTAAAAGTTTGCAGCCCTGAGAGCTAAACAGAAATTTATTATAAAAGTCCTTCCTTCCCAGAAGAGCCGTACCACTTGTAGCATTAACTAAACTTCATCTATCTTTTATTTTAATCTCTCTGCTATTAGTACCTTTCTGCGTTGTAAGCTTAGTAGGTTTGGTGCATGCAAATTTGGTCAGGCACTGGAACAGGCTTTCCAGGGAGATGGTTGAGTTGCCATCCCCGGATGTGTTTGAAGATTGTTTTGATGTGTGGAAACGAACTCCAGCTCTCAGAGAGAAAGAGCAGGTATGCTTTATTGCGGCGCTGGGCACATGGGGGAAATCCTCCAAATTGTGCGCACCGAAACACAGATGAACTGTTTAAGGTGTAACTGGCTGATGAACCATCACCACCAGGTTAACTGCCTTGTGGCAGTTAACTCAAAAAAGAAGACTATTTTTTAGAAAGAGAAACAGACTGAAAAAATGGGATGGGGAATTCACAGCAAATGCAAAAACTAAGTAGTTTGTTTACTGGAATAAAAAAGGGGGTTTTTAGCAGAGCTGTTTTTCCATGTCACCAGAGTTGAGAGTGAAGAGTGACACAGGATGTTAGAGGTGTGCTTTGTTCCAAAGTTCTTTTTTCTCTGACAAGAGGTTGATAAATGAAGCACATTACCCAAAGCACTAGCTGGGTACTACATTAAAAGAGAAAAAACAGGATATTTTAATTGCTGCCTTGTGTCTGGATGAATTTTCTGAATCAGTGTGCCTTCAGGAATTGGTCTGGTTCTGGAACATAACTGGTTGACAGTAGGACTATGGGCAGTAATAGGCAAAATTTAAATGAGTTTTCCTTTTCAGCAGTTGGACCTTTATTCTAGTTTCATTTGTAAGCTGTTGTTCAAAATCAAGCTATTATACACTAGAGTGATCTCCCTGTAATTTGGGAATAGCTAAGGTTTAGGTAAGTTTGGGATATTTTAGAGCCTGTACTGGAATGTGACATTGGGGACTGACCTGTTGGAGAGCAGTGTAGGCGAAAGGGACCTGGGGGTGGTGGTGGACAGCAGGATGACCATGAGCCAGCAATGTGTTCTTGTGGTCAAGAGGGCCAACAGCATCCTGGGGTGGATCAGAAGCGGGGTGGTTAGCAGATGAAGAGAGGTTCTTCTCCCTCTCTACTCTGCACTGGTGAGACCACATCTGGAGTATTGTGTCCAGTTCTGGGCCACTCAGTTCGAGAGGGATGTGGAGCTGGTGGAGGGAGTCCAGCACAGGGCAATGAGGATGATGAAGGAAGTGGAGCACCTCCCTTATGAGGAGAGGCTGATGGAGCTGGATCTCTTGATCTTGGAGAAGACTGAGGGGTGACCTCATTAATGTCTATAAATATTTGAGGAGTGGTTGTCAGGAGGATGGAGCCAGGTTCTTCTCAGTGTCATCTAGTGATAACGGGCAATGGTTGTAACGTTGTAAGGGCTAACAGCCTCAAGTAAGTATTTGTAGGCAGAAACCTACTTGGAATTTAAATGTCTAGATAAATTTGTTAGCTCTTGAACTGGATTTGACAGCTTCAGATTTCTCAAGACTTGCTGGAGACTTTTCTGCTTAAAAGTTTTAGCAGCTCAAAGTACATTTGTATTTTTAAAGTTGCAAATGTTGTTTCTCTTCACTTCCTTGAGAATAGTCTGTGCTCCATACTGCTTTGTAGAGATGCTTGTACATTACAGCAGGAACTTCTTTACTGTGAGGGTCACGGAGCACTGGAACAGACTCCCCAGGGAGGTCGTGGAGTCTCCTTCTCTGGGGACTTTCAAGGCCCGCCTGGATGCGTTCCTCTGTGATCTGTGTTAGATAGTTTTGTCCTGCTCCGGCAGGGGGGTTGGACTCGATGATCTCTTTGGGTCGCTTCCAACCCCTAACATCCTATGATCCTATGATCTATCCTCTCAACACCCTCCATTCACATAAACATTAATGAGGTCACCCCTCAGTCTCCTCCAAGCTAAAGAGACCCAGGTCCCTCAGCCCTCCTTCATAAGGAAGGCATTCCACTCCTTTCATCATCTTTGTAGCTTGTTGGAGACACTGGGTTCTGTGGAATCATTGTGA
>VXBP01001550.1:0-104549 GCA_013400115.1 Rhinopomastus cyanomelas
CCGTAATGATTCTATGATTCTATGATTCTATTAATAAACTTCACCATTCATTAAGCCAGCTGTATAGGTTTCTCTCTGGGTGCTGCAAAATTCTTCAGGGTTCTCCACGTGAGCCCATGCAGTGAGAGACTGAAGGTGCAGCGAGCTATTTGTGCATCTCTAATCAGTGTAGTTCAATACATTGAACACAACCAGACTTATATGACTGAATTGGGTATCACTCAGAATTTAAACCCAGCCATCCCCAGCCCCTCTTACGATAAACTGGAACACAAGGAGGTTTATTTTCTGCCAAATTATTTTACTGTCTTCACACAATACTCTTCTAGCTGCAGAAACATCTCCAACGGGGAGCCGTGACCTCCCGCTGCTGTCACCCCAGGGAATGGAAAGCCTGCCTCCTTCACTGTGTGAGCTGCAGATACCAACCGTCTCCTTCTGCCACTGTAATTTTTTGGATACCAGCCATGGGTTGCTTATCATTGCTCCTGATCCCTAAAGCCAAGGTGTTGATTCTAATCTGTGGCTGCAGTCTGGTTTAAATCTTTATCCGCAGTCGGTGAGTCTGAGCGCTGAGTGTGCAGAGCCGTTATTAGATTATTAAATCAATGACACTCAGGTTATTAGTCACACTCATTCGCATTACCTGGCACTGTAATGATGTTCTATTTTTACTTCCAGCCTGCTAATGTCCCAGAGGTACTGAAATTATGACCAGAAAATTAATTTCTATACATTTGAACAAGAAATAGAAGTATGGGGAATAATCCCATATCGACAGTATAAATCCTAATGGAGATGTTTAGAAAAGCAGTGGGGAAAGGGAGAGGGTGCAGTCTTCCCTCTGTGCTGCCATGCCAAGCTCTTATGGATATGGTGGTTGCTAATAACTGGGACAGGCTATTTTAGCTTGTAACTCATTTGGGGCAATTAGGACTCCTGAGCTGGCATTAATGATTTTACTCTCAGAGCCAATACTTTCCTACAGAATCCCTCCACCAGGGTGTTGCAAAAAAAAAAAAGGGGGGGGGGTCAGGGGTGAAATCAAACCCAGTAAAGAGAAAAAGGGCAGCACATTGCAAGATGTTGTTTATATTTTCAAAAATTACTCGTTAAGCAAATTACCATCCAGCCCCCAGGTTGACTTAAGGAGGGAGGACTGATCTCATGGTGCCTGGAGACTGAATTCGATGTTATTTCTGCTCTGCGTGACTAACCATCTGCGAGTCGGGAAGAATCTGTTATCATGGAAAAATACCCTGGGAGATGTCCATCCCCAGCCTTGTCTGGCAGAGTGGCACTTGTGTCTCACCTCTGAGCCAGGCAGCTGTAGAAATGTTACACTCAGAGCTCCACTCCCCAGTTTGAAGCTCCCTAGTGGGAGCTACAACAGGGTATGGATGTGGGGTTGGGCTGGAGAATCACGGAATCACTGAATGTTAGGGATTGGAAGGGACCTCAAAAAATCGTCTAGTCCAACCCCCCTGCCAGAGCAGGATCCCCTAGATGAGGTCACACAGGAGTGCACCCAGGCTGGTGTCCAGAGAAGGAGACTCCACAACCTCCCTGGGCAGCCTGCTTCAGTGTTCTGTCACCTTCACCATAAAAAAGTTTTTAATTACGTTTCAAAGGAACGTCCTGTGCTCCAGCTTGCACTGTTGCCTCTTGTTCTATCGCTGGACATCACCGAGAAAAGCCTGGCTCCAGAAAGCACTGGTGTGAAGACAGAAACTGGAGCACAGGCGGGTGGCTGCGAGAGGCAGTGCCCAGCCATCTCTCAGCTGCTGTAGCCCTCCAGTGCTTTCACAGCTTCTACCAGGGCAAACCATGGGGAAGCATATGGTGAAACATCCCCCAAGGAAGAGCCATTCACACCTTCTCCCCACACCTCCCACTGCCCCAGCTACTTGCAATTCCCACGAGCTTATTGATTAGTGCACATCTCCATATTGCTTATTTATAACAATTCTAATGTGTATTTTCACAGTGTGTTTATTTCATACTTGCAAAGTGCTCACTGGGTCAGAAATGGAAGAGAGTGACTTTTTGAGGTCTTCACCTGGGGATTCTCCACTTAAAAAAGAGAAAGACCTGTGAGTATGAGTGTGGGAATAGGTATTGTTTGTACCTTCCAAATGCATGTTGCACGATGCTCCTGCGAGGGAAGTTTCTAGTGGAATTGTAATCAGCTCAGTTGTTTAGGTGTAATTAAAAGATGGGGTGAGAACTTGCACGGAAATCCTTTTCTCCAAGCTTTGGGAAGCCTGCTAATAAGACACAAACATTTAGCAGCTCAGCTGGAGTACCGTGTGCTCTTTGGTTAAACATTAAAGGGGCATTGTCAAGTGGGTTTAATTAATTAGCTAGGATGTAAATGAAATCAAATCAATTTGGAACAGATAAGCTCAAAATGAGGGTTGTTTTCACCTGGTGGGAAATGTCCTTCAAATTCTGAATGTCTTAAAGACAATGAAAATTAAAAGTGCCTGATGATCTGTTATTACTGTAATTGCTATGAGGGCAGTATGTATAAATTGAAGCCTTTTAGTCTATATCTGCTACAGGCAGCATTTACATGACATCTTCTAGACAGGCAGTACCTCAAACCATGTCAAACCTGGGTTATAGTGTCTTGAATATCCTGTGTTCCCTTTTATTACGGCATCTCGTGGTTAGCTTACACTAAGAGGTAAACAAGGAAGGTGGGCAAATCAGCCAGTTTGCATGGTTGCGGGCGGTGAGTGTGATTGGGGTGATTTATGCTCAGCCACCCGCATCTCTGAGCTTTCTACCCACTTTTGACCATTTTAGGTAGCAGGACAGAAATGTCAAAGATTTCAGAATTCTTACAGGTCTTGTGAAAATCCACAGCTGGGAAGAGGAGGGAGCCCAAACAAGTGCTGGCACTGAAGGGAGATGGATCAAGGTGAGACCAGAGGGAGTGATGGATGTAATCCAGCTCTGTGGTTCATGAAGGAGAGGGGTTCCTGGGTTTTTTTATTGAAGTTTTTGGGAAATGAACACTGTTCTTGGTATTGACTTTTTAGAAGGAAACCAGACCCAAACCCCAAAGTGAGAATGCAGGCCTGGCTACAACACTGTGTGTTGTCTTAGATGCTTTGTACTAGATTGGGGGGTGGGGGGAATCAACACAAACTCCCTGTGACACAACAAGCCATAACTGCTGGAAGCCCTCATGGGTTATTATGCAAAGCTGTTACGGTCTATTGAGTAAATAATCTACAGACTAGAGCTTGCTAAGTACACAGGAGCCTGATAGGTAACCAAAGAAGCCGTTACAGAGTGTGACATCAATAAGAGGAGGATTAAGGTCCCTTGCACTTGGTGCAGTGACCGTCTCTGTCTGCTGCAAACCAGCATTAACCCACAGCCATCAGCTTTACAGAAACATGCAGCTGTGCTCTGGGGCTGGGACAGGGGCTGTGGAGAGAGGCAGCTGCTTCTACTTTAATTTATTGCAGCCATGGGGCGATTGTGCAAATGAGTGATGGCGCTGAGTCTCCAGCCCCTCTGGGCTAACCTGCTTCAGGGTAATGTGTGGCTGGAGTCAGATCCATTTGCCATCGGGAAAGGAGCAAACTGGTGAATTTGGAGGTAGCTTCTAGTCTTCTTTATGGAAATAAGGCAGTGCTGTCTGAAGTCTGGGAGAAATGTGTGCAGAGAGCCTTGCTGTGAGGCAGCAGGACAGAAGGACCTAAAATATCCATGGAGCAGTGTGATTTGTGGGAAGCCAAGGAGCTTTCCTCAAACGAGAGAGATTTCTGCCTTTCTCCCACAACCAGCCAATTGCCATCCAGAGAAGCCACAGCAGAGCCTGAGATGCTGCTTTTCTCCCCCTTTCCAGAGCCCAGTTCCGTGCTTTCCCCAGTCCTTGTGTCTCCTGGGACCCTTCTTTTGCAGGGGCCTCCTGGCTAAGGCACATCCAGCATCTCCCCCGCCCCAAGCATTTCATTATTCCAGGCTTCCAGTTGCTCTGTTGAGTTTAATATGAGCTATGTAAATTCCTCCCAAGAACGATAGAATTTTGACAGCCTGATTTGCCTTGCAGGCATCCTCAAACCAGCTCATTTTCTCTTCCGTAGAATTTTTGAGTGGTTGGATGGCATTTGATTATCATTGGCTGCCATATCTGAGCTCTGGCTTTGAGCATAAAGATATTTTAAATTTAATAGGTTTAAGATGTCATTATTTCCATGCTGATGAATTTATACTTGCAACCAAAGAAACTTAGAACATTTAATGAACTTATTTAGGTATCATGGTGCAAGCTTTAAACCCAATCTCCAGTATAAAATTAAATCATGTTGGATAAAAACTAACACCCAGAAGGAAAAATGAACTGGGTAAATGAATGAATTTCAAAAGACAGAATAAATACAGACATAAGGCACCTAGGGGACAGATTTACTAAGAGTTTTTGCACTGTTTTCAACAGAGCTCATAATAGCATAAAAGTATTAAATCTGATTTACTAGGAGGATTTGTATAGTATTTCATCGCCTGCTTCTGAGTGCCAGCAGTCCCTTCCTTACCTCTCATAGCTTGGACACAGCCGAACGTGCCGTAGAGAAAGCTACAGCTCTCCTGAGGAGCACACAAGCAGTCTGAGAAGGTAGGAATGCAAGAGTTTGGTGACACAAACGGATCAATGATGTGATTCTATGAAAATCAATTCTCCTTCCTAACGAGCCAATATCAGACTGGCCCTACTGCGCCAGCTGGGAGATGGATGCCACACACTCACCCGTGGGATGGTCCTGCCTGCTCTCTCCACCACGGTGGGGCTTTGTGTTTTGCTGAAGTAAGTTTAAAATGTCACTGTTGTCTTCCTTGGGTTGAAGCTTGTCTGAGTATCTTTGAAACCTTACAAACTTCCAGAGCTCATGCAAAGACTCTTGGTGAAAAGTTTTGGCCATAAAGAGTTGGTTGTGTGTGGGGTGGTGATGCAAGGGCCAGGTTTGTACACACCAGAAGTGACCATTTTTAACTCTTCTTTTGTTTTGTAAGCAATTGGAGAGCTGAGGTAAGGAGAAGCAGCTCTTGGTTTATTCCTGAGGACCTCACTCAAGATGTAAGAACTGATGAGCTGCTCCAGTAGAGCTGTGGCTATCAAATTCAGCATACCTATGCAAAAAAATTCCTATCACAGCTATTTTTCATTTTCAGTGAAGAAGCTAGAAGAGAATGAAGAAACAGGTTAAGAAGAAATCAGAAAGAAGTAAATATAAAGGGTTAAAAAGGCTTGTTGCCTTGATGCCTACAACCAGAGACTGGTCACCTAATGTTTACCAAAAGAAGCATGCAAGTGCACCAGAGAGCAAGACAGCAGGGTTGAAGGAGCAGAGGTGATCACCCAAAAGCCTTAATAAGGCTAGGCTTTCATAAGATTAACATTCTATGGACTAGTAGTTGGTAGGAAACCTGCACTAGTAGTAAAGTTCTATGTCAGTGTGTGGAAATTGAAGTAGGAATCCTTCTGGGCCCTGTGCTGGACATCGTCAGCGTGTTCAGAAATGATTGGGGAAAAAAGAAGTGAGTCATGAGGTGGCAAAGTCTGCAGGTGACACAGAATTGTCCTAAAGCAAAGGTTTGCAGAAGGATCTTAGAGAAATAAGTGTCTGGGTGATATAAACTGGCAGGTGGAATTCAGTGCCAGTAAGTGCAAGTCAATGCCCTTGTTCAAACAGATCTACCTGCAGGTACCAAAGGATGGGCTCTGCCTGAACACTTACCCTTAGGCAGGAAACTGTGCTGGGGCCTTAGCGGCCGCTCGTTTTCAAATACTCCTGGCCAGAGCGAGGGTGGAAGAAGTCTTTGAGGGTGAAGGGCATTGCTAAGCCACGGTTAGGTCTCTGCACACCCACACCTCTGATCCTGTGTGCAGGTCTGTTTGCCCTTTGCTGAAAGGCTGCAGGAGAATAAGAGAAGGCACCACATCTCATTAGACATAGGCACTGCCCCTGTGACAGGAGAACCTCAATATGTTTAGGACCCTCGCTTGGAAACAACGTGGTTGAAAAGAAAAGGGCAGCGGTCTGCACCACCATGAGTGATGTGAAGGAGGATAGAGATGGGTGTTGCTGGTAATGCAAGAGTAGAGTGTCATACTCCTGGTTTGGGGAGAAGAGGACTTGGTTTTTTATTTATTAATTCATTTTGAAGAGCGACACTTGCCTGTATTGCTGAATGATCAGCTGCCAGTAGAGACTGGGCCCCCTATTTTCCAGCAGAATAGTTTTCCAAGCCACTTTCTGTTGGAAAATGCTGATTAGATGGTATCAAGATGCTCTGTGGGAACATGTCAATGCCATCAAAGCCGTCATCAGAAGCCAGACATCTGCCCGGCCTCTTTGCCTGCTGCCCAGCTGGCTGGCTCCCTGGGACAGCTGGGACCCCAGGCTGCAGCCAGCCGCCCATTTGATTTTTCTTTGCTTTGTCATTTTTCTATTTATATTGCAATTCCCTCCCCATTTTAATCTTTGTATTTCACATGCAGTGCAGTTAGAGCATTAGAAAATCCCCTGTTGCCCATCAGAACATCAGGTGTCAAATCAAAGTGCAAGACACTCAAAGAGAATAATTTATATTACCATTTAAGTGAGTTTTAAACGTGCATTTCAAGGCACAAAAATACAGAAATGTAAAGAACTCGTGTACGAAAAGGTCGGGTTTGGTTTTATCTGTGCGTCACATCAAGCAGCAATGTAAAGTCATGTTTTACTGTGCAAGAACACTGAGTCCATGAAGCCAAAATGCCACTTTACATTTGAATCTATTTCTAACTTGCTGGGATAAATGGAAATGGTGTTTTTGTGGGACATAACCTCAGAGTTTCGCTCCCTGGGCAATTCCAACATTTTGCTGCACTTGGTTGCTTCTTTTCACAGATGTTTCCCAAAAAAGCAGCAAAGATGGATGGAATGTTCTCTCTGTTTAAATGAAAATACCTGTTCTCAACCCAAATGAAGGCTAATGTGTCCCACGAAAAGGGTGAGTCAGATTTTAAGGGTAGGTGGAATGACAGTCTCATAGGGGGCAAAATCCCTTTCCCTAGTCAACACGTCACTGGAAATGATGGCAGCAGGAGTAAACTGTCTAAAATACCCATCTTTGTGATCCAAGGTGGGAAGAAATCAGAAGGAATAACTTTGACATGAAATGATTTCCAGCACTTCTGTTCTTCCTGCAGCAGCTAACACCAGAGCACCTAGATGAGTGGTGACCGTGGTGTGTATGAGGGTGTCACTGGCTGCAGGGGGTACCAGCCTTTGCTTATCTCTGGCTAACAACTCCTTTGCAAGTCTCAGCATGCTCGTACAGTCAGCCCATACAATCACACAAAGATTTAAAAGGTTGACTTGGAGGCTGTATTTCTGGTAGTCCGCTGTTGCTGGAGCAAGTTAGTGCAAGTCTCGTGTGCAATGAGCTACAAGAGAGTCTCTGCCCAACAACATCCCCGCACAGCAGCTTTTTGCCATTGTGGCCACCTCTGACTCCATCTCAGATAAAAGCAAAACCACTGTTTTTTCCAGCAGCATCTGCAACTCTCCCAGTGTTTGGTGTGAGTCTAGCTCACCAAGCCTATGAGACTACTCTGCCATCAGCTGGGTGATGGAGATAATGTTTCAAGTCATATATGGCCCAAAACCCCTCTGTGGCCACCCCACCATTATCTCCAAACCCCATGGTCACAGCCATCCCTTCTCTCTTTCTGGGGATGATAATTGCAATAAACTTGAAAATTTGTCTGAGCTAACTTCAGTGCACGGAGCTGCTGTGCCACAGGACACCATGAGCAGTTTAAGTTAGATAAACAATTAGCCTGTGACTAATTGGACCACGACTGCCTCCACAGGTACCACAGAGACCTCCTGCAGCTACTGTGCAGCACAGTGTTCCTGGGGTCAGAGCAGTGCTGGCACATTGGGATGCCTCTAGCAGATGCCAGGATCAGCAAGAGGACTCTGAGCTTCAGAGAGTTGTATATTTTGCCTTCAATTTCCCTTTTTTCTCATCTTCTTTATCAGGGTGCTGCAGGGATTAGGAACACGCTGTCTAATTTGCAATTTTTTCAATGTCATGGATCAATTCCTGACTCCTGACATGACATGAGAGTTTAGGAAACCAACCAGTTTTCATCACATGATCAATGTGAGAACCAATAGATATCCCTTCTCCATGGCACTACAAATGACATGTTTGAGGGCTGGACATTAGGAAAATTGCTTTTACTGAAAGAGTAGTCAGGGATTGGAACAGGCTGCCCAGGGAGGGGGTTGAGTCACCATCCTCAGAACATTTCCATTATGAGGAGAGGCTGAGGGAGCTGGGTCTCTTTAGCCTGGAGAAGAGGAGACTAAGGGGAGACCTCATTAATGTTTATAAATATGTGAAGGGTTGGTGTCATGAGGATGGAGCCAGGCTCTTCTCAGTGTCTTCTAATGATAGGACAAGGGGCAATGGGTGTAAGCTGGAACATAGGGGGTTCCATATAAATATCAGAAGGAACTTAGGGTGATGGAGCACTGGAACAGGCTACCCAGGGCAGTTGTGGAGTCTCCTTCTCTGGAGACATTTATAACCTGCCCAGATATCTTCCTGTGCAACTTGATCTAGGTGAACCTGCTGTGGCAGGGGGATTGGACTGGATAATGTTTCAAGGTCTCTTCCAATCCCTAACGTTCTGTGATGTGTTTTAAAGGTTGTTTAGATGTGGTATTTAGAGATCTGGTTTAGTGGTGAACTTGATAAAGTTATTGTCTGGATNTGAGGGGCGACCTCATTAATGTCTACAAATATTTGAGGGGTGGGTGTCAGGAGGATGGCACTGGGCTGTTCTCGGTGTCATGTAGTGATAGGACAAGGGGCAATGGTTGTAAGCTGGAACATAGGAGGTTCCGCATCAACCTGAGAAGGAACTTCTTCACAGTGAGGGTGACGGAGCACTGGAACAGGCTGCCCAGGGGGGTTGTGGAGTCTCCTTCTCTGGAGATGTTCAAGACCCGACTGGACAGGTTCCTGTGTGACTTGGTTTAGGTGATCCTGCTGTTGCAGGCGGATTGGACTAGATGATCTTTCGAGGTCCCTTCCGATCCGTAATGATTCTATGATTCTATGATTCTATGATCTCGAGGGTCATTTCCAACCTGAATGATTCTGTGATTTCTCTTTCATGCTCTGAGTCAGTGTGTCGAGCAAGTGCTGCTGGCTGCCATTTTCTCCTGCCAGGTGCTCTTGTTGGAAAGATCATCCCTTTTCATCCTTTCCCTCCTAACTCCCGCTTTTCTACACCGTGTGTTTTCTTCCTTCCCTCTCTCCTGGTCAGTCTCAGGATCATTTTCTCCCTACACACACACTTTTTTCCCCCCTGCTTCTTCCTCCTCTTCTCCTTCACTTTTTAAGTGGAGATGGGGCACTGGTGTTGTTTTCATCTTGTCTTAGAGAGTGCTTAGTTTGTGGCTGCAAGTACTTTTGAAGGTTCTGGGTAGTGCTGGTGTGTGTTTGCTTTATTCCTCTTTTCTCGGTTCTTCTTGTTCTTTGTTAATAAAACTTGCTATAATTTTTCTTTACTATAAATGTGTCCTGGGTTTTTGCATGTTTGAAGACCCTGGGAAATCAAAATCAGGATATCGTGTCAGCTTTCTGGCTTTCAAAATGATTGCAGCAGAAATCTATAAAATGAGGATGAGGGAAGCAACCTTAATATCATTGTAAATCTCCAAAATGGATGCAGGAACACAGCACTCAGATAGGAGTAAATAAAAGCAAGGAGAGATTCATTCCAGTTTGCTCCTCTGTAAACCCACTGGCAGCTTGGAATTATTCAGAAAGCAACATTTAACTGAGAAAAAGGGGACCCTGTAAAATAGTAAAGATTGTGCCATAAAGCTAAGCACTTGCTGTAAATCATAGCTGGGAACACTGCTAAGATATAGGAACATGCAGATGGCTGTGATTAAAGAGAAAGGGCCTCTCCTGTCTTGATGGGCCACGCTGTGCCATGGAGTACAGCTACAGTTCAAGCTGTTTTTATGGGGGGAGCCACAAAAGTGGTTTTAAAATAAAAATTTCCCACCAGAAACTGTGTGAGCTGTTCAGGAGGACTTGGGCTTAGTGAGAAACCACAGTGGTAATTCCAGGCCTGATTTACAGGAGACTCTAATAAGCCTCCTCTGTTTAGAATAATGCGGAGAAAATTAAGAGTTTAATGCCAGTGTATGTGCAGGGCTAGAAAAGCAGACTCAGGGCACTCAGGTATTGAGCGTGGTGTTACCCCCATTGCAAACAGCAACACCCCTGTCCACCCAGCGGGACGAGGGCTGCTGAACCAGGGAAGGTTCTTGGGGTCCTGTCTCCCAGCTGGTCTCAGAAGGGGTCAGAACAGATCAGTAGGTTCCCCCCATGCTCTGGACACATTCCTGTGTGCTCACATGAGGCACCGCTGCTGTTCCCTTTGGGATGAATTCATCTCGGGCTTCAACATGAGAAACAGCAGGGAAGATGCTAAAAAACAAACCCGCAAGGCTGAAAATAGCACATGCTGACTGCTGCTGCTGCTTTTGAGATAAAGATGTCACCAGGTGAGCTTCTCTCAGGTTATATATTAAGCTGTGAGTTGATACAGCGTTGAGACACCATGTAGCCCCCACGGGACAGTGCTGTCTATCTCAGATGTGTGGGGAGTGTAAGTGCCAGCACTCAGCTGCAGAGTGCTAGGGGGATGTAGTTGGGGGTGTCCACTGAAAAGGCTGTGCCAGTCCCCACTTCCCAGAGGGAATCACACTATCTGCTCTCTCACAAAAGCCTCTATGAGACTTACTCATAGAATCATTAAGGATTGGAAGGGACCTCGAAAGGTCATCTAGTCAAATCCCCCTGCAACTGCAGGATCACCTAAACCAACATGTGCCAGAAGGTTCAGACGTAGGTCTGTTGATTACAATATCCAACAACTCCATGAATCTACCCCTGTTTGGAGTCTGAAAATGTTTTGCCCCAAGCCACACTTACCATAGCTTCTGGTTTTTCCGAAGTCACCATCTCTAACAAGGTCAGGAGCCTCCCTCGATACAAAACAGCACAGCAGCTGAAAGCATTGATTTTAATTCCCCTTCTTCCTCTCCAACCTTCCCATTTCTATTATACCACCCTAACTTCCTTTCCTCACCATTTTTGCATCATATACCTGCAGGTGCTGCACAGGCTTGCTGAGCTCTCTGATCCCAAGGCCAGGGGCTTCCCAGGTGCCGACCCAGGCTCCCTGCAAGAGCTGCAGTTACGATGCTTTCCAAAAACACAGCCAGAGGAACTGCAGGTTTTCTTCTTCTCTGTCTCCAGGTGAACTCAAGAAACGCTCACTGCACCTCTGACAACTGTGTTTAGCTCTTTGACACAACCCCCTTTAGTGCTTCAGCAGAAAAGGCATCACCATCAGAAGCAATTTCTTTCAGTGCTGGAATTGTGTTGATTTTACTGGAATTGTACTCCATTTATCTGGTTGCAAAGAGACTGAGCAATTTATACTGGCAGCACTGAATGTACTGCAACTGGCAGCAGCTGGGCACTCGCAGCTCGTTATCCAGGAGAAGTTCAGAGCATGCTAATTTATCCCACCACGGAGCAGCAACAGGACAATCACAGGGTTGGTATCAATCAATCTTACATGAGTCACACTGTAAACATTTTAGCATTTTAAGATTGTAAAAGAACCAAAAAATCTGCTTTATGGTAAGGTCCAGTCCTTCCCTTCCATCACAGAAGCAACTTCCAGGTAATGGAAGGGATATTGCATTTGCTAGTCACAAATCACAGTTGGATCTATTATTTGTAGTTTTCAATGCCTGCCTGCTTGTGCGGTGTTCATAAATGAGATTAGAGGGATTTACGACAGTGTGAGATGGAACAAGGCTAGGAGATGTGACTCATTAAACATGATCCTGTGGCTGTTGGAAGGAACCCTCATTGCTCACAAGGATGTGCTTTGATTTTCCAAAGCGGTCTAAGGGATTTAGACGTGCATTTCAGGGGTTTCAGCATCAGCTGTCTGTGTTCCATCTGAAAACATGGCCCACCGTCCCAGCTTTTATCTGGTATAAAACCAATTGAGAAATTCATACGCACACTAAGAAATTCAGCTCCCAAATTTTAAACTATTCTTTAGGATACTGCTCTAAAATAGTGTCCCTGACACGCTGCATCACAGAGCTTTTCAAAAGTGAGAATAATACAAGCATTCATATTCAGCATGGGGAAATTGTACTCTGGTTTTGAGATAGTCATCAAAATTAATATTAGTTACAGTTCAAGTGCTCAGCTGCAGTGCTGCACTTAAGAAACAACTCACTTCCCTGGTGGACAAACCAAAACTACTCCAATCTATCCTGTTACAAGGTTTCATTGAGCGAATGGAAAAGAAATATGAGGCACAGCCCAGGATTTATTTTGCTGAGCAAGGACATGAACTCCAGCGGAACCCAGTCCACCTCCTGGAGTCACAACTGGTATTTGGAACAGATGAGTGGATTCCTGTCTGGAAATTTGGAGGGTGGTAATAGAAGCCCCAGTTTAGTTTCTCTGGCTGCTTGGTTTTCGCCTTCTGAGCACCCACATGGTTCTGCCAAACTGCTTAGTGCATCTCCCCAAAAAAATTGGTTGTCAAGAAGCAGCGCTTGCTTCTCTTCTCTCTGAGCAGACAGCATCTGTAACAAATGACTCACATGCAGTAATTGTGCTCTATTTTTTCCTACCTTGCATTCATTATTCAGATGTAGGAAAACAGTAGGAAAAATATCTCTCAAATAAGAGATCTGAAGACCCAAATATTGGGTTGTTGTGGGCTTTTAAAAATTTTCTTACCCCTTCCTTTGTTTTTCAGGTACTTTACAGCCATAGTGGACAGAGCACTCATAAACATCCCCTCCTGTCAGAGTCCTTGTAGTTCGTTTGCTTAAAGGACAATTTTGTGTCACCTCTTTGTATTTTAACAGTAAAAATAAACCTTGTGTCATAATTTCGCTCCTCTCTGCTGCCTGTAATGACTATCTGCATTTTTCTGATGGATGTTTTTATTTGTTTCCTATGATTTACATGACCCAACGTCTCCCATAATGAGCTTCCCAGTGCAAATGCCATTTTTTGTGATACTCCATGCAGCACTAATCTATCATTTGATGACCTTACAAGTGCTGGGGTCACAGATTCAATCAGTAAAATGTTTCAGGGCATAATTAATTAATCTTCCCCTCCCCGCAGAACAACTGTTCGCTTAAAACTTGATGAAAGTGATGTCTTGTCATAGCACTTCTTCAATATATCCAGCCTCTGCGGGTAATCAATCACGCTAAGTTGGGAAGTTCTTAGGATTCATGGATTTGTCATGGTTCAAGCCCAACAAATGTTTATTTTCCAGGATAATTTAATAGTTTAATTAGGCAAACAATCAGTTACTGTATTTTTGAAAGTACACTTGGGTTGTGCTTTAATAACTTGGTTCTGCCTTTGCTACAGCTTGGCTGGATTGCACAGAGCGGGCAGCAGGGCCAGTCCAGCTGCCGAGCTGGCCGCATCCTCATCAGTCTTGCACAATGCTGAGCTGAGCTGTGACTCCTTGTAACCCAGGATGGATTGGTTGGCTCTCTGCTTTGGGCTTCTTATCAAATGGGGAGTTTATGGTTGTGGTGGTGACCATCCTTTTCTCGCTCCTGCACTGCTTAAAACACTCATGCGAACGTCAGAGGTGAGGACTGCAGATAAAGACTCTATGCCATGGGATTTTCGTGCTGTGTGTCAGAACACCCCCTTGAGATCCATGGCTCAGTGCCAGAAGTCCATGCAAAACAGCTAATTAGATAATTGGATTATAGCTGACATCCCTCATCCTAGTATTGGCATCTTCACCAGAAAGACACTGGGACCTGCACAGTGAGGAGCATCCATGACTCCATGACTTGGTGCTGCTGCAATGTCCATCTGTCCCAGAAGCCCTGCTTGTGACCTTCTCCAAACCAGGGACATGAACTTCCTGGTACCTGAGGAACATCACAAACCTCTGTTCTCCACTCCTCCTACAGACCAGTTTATTCTGGACCAGACTTTTCTAATAAGCAAAATGTTTGTCTTTGTGACAGATCTCACCCTGGAGAATGGGAAATGCAAAAACCCAAACTTCTGCTGCTTTTCTGGAGCACTAATGAACAAGGAATCAGCATGAAGTGTTACCTAAAAGGCTGAACCATATAGGTGAGACGCATGCCTGCTAGCCCTGGTGTATGTTATGAAGAGTCTAGCATTTATCTCTGCCTTTGACTTTCTGCTGTGTTTTGTAGATTTTTAATAACAGAAGCAGATGTATTTTTGTCTGTATGCACCTAATAATGTGAATCTCTAATTTACAGATGGGTCTGGACCCATCCTCCAGGACTCTGTTGGGAGACTGAGACGTGATCTTTGCCAGCTGCACTCAGGACTAAACTGCTGAGGCAGCTTGGAAGGAGCAGAAAGCCTCCAGTGGCTTCAAAATTAATTCCTTTAGATGCTGTTAACAAATTTTCTTTCATCCTATCAAATTCTTGGGGAATCTTTCTATGAACCATTAGGGCAAAGCAAGAAAAAACACATTGAAACTGAGAACTGTATGTTTGTGGATGGAAATCCTATAACGTTGTGATTCTGTTTCTCTTCAGGTAAATATGATTGTTTCTGCAATTCTGCTTCTTGGCTCACTGAAGCCCACTCAGAAGACACAGATGTGGGAGAAAAACATAAGAATTGGGAGACTATTCCAAATCCACCCAACAAATTTGGCTTGGAATACGCACAGGTATGTCTCTGAGGGACAGTAGCACGTTAGGGCAGAGCAGTAGAATTTGGAAACAATACTGGTGGCATCTTTCTGAGGATGTAGCTTTTGAAGAGGACATCACACAAAAGCTTTTCAGAGCAAGGTCTTAAACCAGTGCTGGGAACATATTAGATGTGACCAGGCTGCCAACCCAGTCTCTGCTGTTGCCATCCTGAATGGATCTGGCCGCATACCAGCATGGTCTGTGTAGGGAGGAGGCTTTGGGAAGAATGTGTTGTATGGACAGAGGCTGGGAGATGTTTCTACAACATAGCTTCAGTCACTGCTCCATAACTTGCTAGACAGATCTCTTTCTCACAAATGCTGTTTTCTCTCCACTGGTTGGAACACACTGTGGGTAGTAAACCACAGGGATGCTTGGTGGGAATAGTGGACTGATGTGAAGTGGTGCGTCCACATGTTTTTTTCACAGTCCATAGCCATTACTTTGATGGAAATCATGCAGAAAATTCAATGGTCCAATGTGGTTAGGAGCAGAATCTTAGACCCATCCAGCTCCACATTGTGGCTCACGTCTTACAAACACCCATGCAAGGACTGGCAGAATTTAGGCATAATATGTTATCTCACCAGGAACTGTCTGCTTCCAGCAGGAGACCTTATCGGTGTCGAGGATCATAACGAGAGGCGCGCTGTGCAGGCTACAGTCACTGCTACAGCAGGAGAATCACTGTCACTGCTCAGGCTTTTTGCAGCAGCATTTGAGTTATCCAGGATCTGTTTTCTTTGAAACGTTAGAGGTCAGGAAAGACTAGTCTCAGCTAAGAACTAATTGCCTGGAGCAAAATTTCTCTGTAGTGAGAGAACATGGAAGTAGCTTCTGAAACTGCAAAAAAGTCCCTGTGCTTTTTGCTCTATCAGCAGGTTTAATGACGTTTTGAAGGGGGGGGAAATTGCTTCTTGGCTTAAAGCATGAGCTGCGTTATTAATCTCTGCGAAGGAGTTTCATAACTGAAACACCGCTGGAATGGCAGCTCTGCTAACTCAAATAATGACCTAACGGTATCTACCACAGGCACATATGAGGCTGCATGATGCTGCGTCATGATGGCAAGAGCTCCTGGTGATGTGGGCGAGTAACGCGGTTGATGATTGTAGCTAAAGTCACTTCTTTCGAAACTGTTTTTTTAGAATTGGGCCTTATGGCATCTGATTTCTGTGAGACGGCGTAAGGCCTGGCACTGTCCCGCAAGGTCCCGTGTACTGCAGGGGTTGTCTTTGGTAGTGTTGTCATGGTTTTTGCTGTCTACTGGTAAAATAACATTACCCAGTGCTGTGATTTGTATCAGGAGGTTTGAGAAGAGAAGAGGTTTTAGTACCGGCAGCGTCTGCGTTCTCAGGTCAGTAACTGGCCATTAGGAAAGATGAGTGTTCTCCGTCCTGCCTTCTTCCACCTCTCGACTAAACTGTGTATTCGAAAGAGAGTCTCTTGGCCAGGTTTATTGAGGGCCTCTTGGCCAAGCCACAGACATAGCTTTTCCCAGCTTATCCTGGTCTGCAGACCCTATTTTAGGTTTTTGCTCCAGTTTGTGCTGCCCTTAGGACACCAGGACCTCGCAGGGCTGGTGTGCTTGGGGAGAGCTGCTCTCTAAAGTGCAGACCTGAATGGTAATTTTATTCTCATTTATCTACATTTTCCTCTTCTTGAGGTTTAAAAGAAACCGAGAAGAAAGAGACATAAAAATTACTGGCCTCAGCCCATGCCTTTCTCAGTTTCTGATTACTACATCCCAACATGTCTTCATTATTGGTCCATTTTGTACCTACCCGTCAGATATGGAAAGCAACGCTAGCATCAGAAAATCCCAACCTCTTCTTCCCTTTGTTTGAAAATAGGTGAATGTATACATAAAAAAAGGACTGTGAGAAATAGATTTGGCTTTTTAAATAACAATTTCCTTCCCTAAATGGGAATGCCAATGTTTAAGTGACAAGAAATGCAGCGAGGGTGTGCTCTCCCCATCTCATCCTTTTCATCCAGCTGTCAGGGAAACTTTGGTGAAGCTGAGAGTTACAGAGGAGGTGGGAGCAGAAACATATGTTGGGAGGGAGAACTGGGAGGTGTTGGGGAGCAGCACCTCACCAGTGGGCTAAGCAGCAGAGAGCACTGCACAGGCAGGAGCTGCCACAATCCTGTCTGCAATCATTGAAGTAGAATCACAGAGCGTATTGGGTTGGAAGGGACCTCCAAATGTCATCTTGTTCAATCCCCTACAACAAGCACGGACCTCTCTAACTAGAGCAGTTTGTACCAGGCAGGTACATCTCCATGAGAAGGGCAGTGCAGGAGAACCAGAGCTTTCCTGATGCTACTGACCAGCCCAACTTGAAAAGCTCTTCCTTAAAGATACTGAAGAGGCATCAGTGCTACAGAGACCCATATTTTGCTTCTATCTTCTGATTCTCAGAGCTGAAGAAAAATGATGCCCTGGCTGTATCGACTGTTTAATAGTCCCCTTACCCCAGTCCAGCTGTGTGTCTGTGTAAAGCCATGGCCTATCTCATCAGCTTTGTGCTCTTGTCCCAGCTTCCTAGCCATCTGTATTAGAAATTTGGCAACCACACAGCGAGCAAGATCAGCTTTGGCATTAGCTGAAACAAAACAAACCTGTTAAAACCTACAGTTTTCTTCTAACAGATCCAACTCACTACATAGTCACAATTAAATCTTATGCAAGGGAGGACTCTATGGGATTGGACTAGATGATCTTTTGAGGTCCCTTCCAATCCCTAATGATTCTATGATTCTATGATTCACTTTTTGGTGCATGCAGTTCTTTGTGTGCCTTTTAAACGTTGCATTAAAATACAGAGTGGCACCAGCTTTAAAGAGTCAAGGCAGAAAAGCTCCTTTCCTGCTCTTGTCTCCTGTTGTGAAGAATTTGCAAAACTCTCAGGGAGGCTCTTGAATTACAGCTCTTCCTCTTCCTCGTGATGCACGGAGAAAATAAATGTATTATTAATCTGGCCACTGTCAGAGATCTCTGCTCTCTCTCTCTCTCTGTCTGTACACAAGGAGACCGATTGACAGGAACAGCAGACGTACGCAGAATTGCCTAGCGTGCACTCGGGCCAGTAATTCACCAAATGCTCAGGATGATGAGATGCTCAGTTTGAACCAGGGCTGCAGAGCCCTGAAGGGATTTGACATGGGAAGGTAACTGTGAGGAGCATCTTGGTCCTGGACCACAGTGTCCCTCAGATGTTTCTAAGAGGGATTATGTATATTTTTAAGCCTCTTGGTTTGGGAGCAGCCAGCTCGAGACACAGTGAACTGCACTTATAGAGGACGTTGGAGGATATCTTGTCTGAAGTGTGTGGGTGCAGTGCTTGCAGAGAGGGGAGCAGGACAAGACTGAGTGCAAATCCTGCACTCAGAAACCATAGCAGAAGCCAAGCTCAGGCAAAGGGAACATCCCATCTACCACCAAGCTCCCTGATGTGTGTGCAGAGCAACCCCAACTGTAGAGCCATCCTTGCTGGGGTTTTGCCTTCTTTCTGCTCCAGACCAAATGGTGTGGCTCAGTACTACTATCTATATCTAGGAAGGGAGGATTGAGTGGGACTACTATCTAAGGAAGGGCTCATTTTATCTTTGAAGGGTAAGCGCCAAGGCGGGAGTCGGCAGACATGAACGTGTCTCCATCATGACTCAGTCCCTGTGGGATGTGTCTCTCCCCCAGGGAAGTGCAGCAGAGTATGCCCGTGGCTTGCCAAGATTTCTGCCAAGCTCTGCCTTGGCTCCCAAATAAAGAGGAATTCAGCCGGGATGTGTAAACATGGGCTTTCCCATGGGGGCTGTGAGACGCCTCACCAAAGGAGAGCAGCACCAAAGAGTGCTCACAAAGGAATGAGCCTTAGGGAAGCAGGGAGGGGCTTGTTTAGGCCCAGAAGGTGCTGTCTGAATTGGTTACCCTCAATACACATTGGGCCCACCCATATGGATGATATCCCTTGGCCATGGTCTCCTTGGACTCTCCATCCTTCTTCCAGATCAAGGTGCCCAGCAGGAATGACCCAGTGATGTGTGTGGGTACCGTACGTGGGAATGTTGTGCGATTATTCTGCTGTTTCTCCCTCCTGTATGGACTGGTTCCTTCATCTATGCACAGCTCCAGCGGGAATGTTCTCACTCTTAGATGATATTCAAAAGAAACTGGGTTTACATCATACCACACAAACTCCTTGGTGGATTGCTTTTTGCAGCTTCCTTAGCTAAGCTGCAGAGCTTTACAGCTTCTAGAAAGCTTAGTTTTATCTGCAAGAAGAAGACCAGCATATCTCGCCCTCCTGCTCCCCCAGATTAGAATATCTTCTGTCAAAAAGCCTGTTGGACTATCTGGGCACCAAGCATTGCCATGCTGTGTAAAAAGAAGTGACCCTGTGTGTGTCATGCATATGACGTGCACCATGATGGCAAGGGGCATCTAGGGAGATTTAGCATCTCCAGTGCCTGTGTGTCAGAGACAATAGGAGCCCTCTCAGCCCTGAACTTGGTCATAGGGGAATATTGGCTTGTGGTTCTGAGCACCTTGGGACAGAAAGTTTTGCCTTTCCTGTGCCAAAGCACAAGGCTCGGGGTGAGCTAGTGGTTACAGGACATTTGGTTGCAGTGGGCTCAGAAGAGCCAAGCAGGGTGTTGCTCTGTGCTCATCCCTGAGAGAACAGAAGGGTGGGAGAGAAGTTCTGCTTGCCACGTGAATTGGTAATGCCTCTTTTATGGCTCATTTTCAGATTTGTTGCTCTGTTGTTATTCTGTTGGCGCTTTTTTAGTTCTGTTTAGTGCTTAGTGATGCCATCACACTCCTTATCGTGTGCAAAGAAATTGCTTTTTTTCTTCCAGAAGTCCTCATTTGTGTTTCATCCTGTTTTCCAAATCACTTTGGAGGATGTTGAGGGTCTGTTCCCATCCACAGGGTGTTGAGAAGAAAGGTCATTTGTATTTGTATGAGCAAGTTAACAGTACGGAGACACGTGTTGATGTGAACTGATTTCCTGTCTCTTTCTCGTGTCCAGATGATCTGTTCTATCACTGCTATAAATATCAATAATCTCCTGATGAAAGAACGTGGCACAAAGTGGTAGCCTTGTTTGCTGCATGTGCAAAGGGCAAGAGAAACACCAGCTGCAGGTTGTCTTGTACACTGTGAGTATCATAAAGAAACAAAGACTCTAGGGGGACCTTATAGCTACCTTCCAATACCTGAAGGGAACCTACTAGAAGGCTGGAGAGGGACTTTTTGCAAAAGGATCCAGCAATAGAACAAGAGGAAATGGTTTTAGGCCGAAGGAGAGTAGGTTTAGACTAGATCTTAGGAAGTTTTTCGGTACAAAGGTAGAGAAGCTTTGGAACAGATTGCCTGGATAGGCTCTGGATGTCCCATCCATGGAGGTGTTCAAGGTTGAATGAGACCTTGAGCAACCAAGTATAGTTGAGAGGATGGGCAGGGAGGTTGAAGTAGAAGATCTCTAAAGTCCCTCCCAACCTAAACCATTTTAGGATTCTGTGATTCTATGAAATAGAACCACTGATCCTGGGGAAACAGAAGTTTAGAAGGATGGTAACATATGAAGATGGTAAGAACTCTGATGTGAACTGGAAGCCCTGTTCAATAGGTGCGTAAGGTTGAGAAATGCCTGGGCTTTGCATTTGATGAGACCTCTCTGATAGTTTGATCTAGCCCAGAAATTGTGGGGAGAAGAGAGTCCCTTCAGTGAGTCTTGCAGTTAGCTAGATTTCTTGTGCTTGAACAAGGCCAAACCTATTTCTTGACATCTCCTGAAGTAGAAGCTCCAAGTATCTGAGAATTCATCATAGCCTTTGAGCTGGCAGGTAATTACCTTCCGTAATAAAAGCAAGGCTGTTGGGATTTGACCCCAGTCAGCAACTAAGCACCACACAGCTGCTCCCTTCCTGCCCAGCAAAGAGAACTGGAAGGGTAAAATGGAAAAAACTCATAGGTTGAGATAAGGATATGTAATAGTTAATTACAATAATAATAAAAATAATTTTAAAACTATAAATAAAGTCCAAGACAGGCAAACAAGGCAAATGAAAACAGCTACTTACTACAGACTGGATGATACTCAGCCAGTCACTGAACAGCAGCCACCCCACCAACATTCCCCCAGTTTTATGGCAGCACATTACGTCGTATGGCATGGAATGTCCCTTTCATATGTCCTCCCATCTTCTTGTGCCTTGTCACTGGTGCGGTGCAGTGAGAAGCAGAAGTCTTGACTACTGCACTCTTTCCACTGCTTGTATTAGAAGATCTGATAAAACCTGTGCTCCTTGATTTGAGTAACCTCTGAGGGATCACATGGTAGAAAGGGAAACACAAATTTCTAATAGATTCTCTGTCAATTAGCAGAACAATTTTGACAAACCTAACAACAACCCTATGCCTGATACTTGTCCAATTACTGTTGAGCAGATTTTCTGGCAAACAACCTTCACGGATAAAACTTTATGGGAATTCTCTGCTAGGTGGTGAGTAAAGGCTGTTCTGTGAGAGACAGGTGGGCGAGTAAGATGGTGCCGGGTGTCTACCAAGGTTAGTTCTATGAAAACATTGGGTGACTGGCTGTCTAATTTTGCAGAGCAGGAAAGGCCACCAGAGGCTGTTGTGGAGTTCCTGTGCTGATCCAAACCTAGTAGAGATGTTTCCACACACATCTCCAGTATGGTGCTCCTGACTGTTATGGAGTATAGATTGGTCTGAAGAAGCTGTGTGGAAGCTACATCCCACTCTGATGGCACCCAATGAGGTCCTAAAAAGAGCTGTACTTTGCAATTTTCTCAAAAAAGCATTCTGCTTCAGTTGGCTTAATAAAAATGGTTACGTTTGGAAGTCAGGGACATTTTGAAGAGCCTGGAGGAGAGCCTTAATCTGTGCGGCGGGCAGGGAAGGTAAGCGATATGGTTGTGATGTTGGGTCAAGTGACGAAAGGGCAGATTCTGGTGAATAAAGTGTTGAAGGAGGGTGAGATACTTCATGTCGGTCAACGTAGGGCTTTGAGAATATTAACATGATGTTTTTTCTCATTAGATTACATGTGGGATCAATAAAAGCAATAGTATCGACCCAGCTTACACAGATGTCTGTAAGCATTTATGAGTTTGCAAATTTTTGCTATCGATCAAGGATGAAATTTAGTCATTAGGGCACACATTAACTGGTTTAAAGATTGGCCAGCCAATGTCCAAAATGAAAGCTGTTTATCTGATTTCCCAGCGATCGGCTCCTATGCTTTTTGTAATATTTTTATTCACAGTATGGAAAAAAAAATATCCTGAAAGCACTAATAAGGTTTCCACATGATTTGAAGAGTGGAAATGTGGTAGATTCACTGACGAACAAGCCGAGCAGCTAGCTAAACCAAGGGCAAGCAGACAAAACAAGCTTTTCAAGACGTGCAAATGCGAGGTCAAGCATTTAGAAACAAAGAAGGTAGGTCAGGCTTGTGGAGGACAAGACTGGAATAGGAAGGAGGAACTTCGGAAAGGGATGGTGGAAAAATAAATACATAGGACTTCCCACTTGCGCTTGCAGCTGAAGGGCCAGCAAGATCTGTGGGCGTATGGCTAAGTATAGTAGGCAGTAGGAGTAGGGAGGTTGTGTTACCTCCGGGTTTGGCACTGGTGCACATCTGCTGGGTGCTGTGCTCATTTCTAGTCTCCACATTTAAGGAAGTATTAATCGAGTCCCTTGCTAAAGTCCTTTCCAATGGATGGTTTTGGGGAGAGCTTCCCTGCAGCAGCTTAATTGCTATATGAATAGTGTAGGACCCAAAGGGTTCCGCTTCAGTACTCTTGCAGGGATGCCTTCTTTTATTTTGGAGCTATTCATGCTTGTGTGCTAAATCCTGACTAAATGCTTCATAAGAAAAGCGCCAGCAAGGCCATGCTGATAGTTTTTCCGCAAACGGTACTTTTCAATGCATTGCTGCCTCCTCTATTGTAATTTCGAATGAGATATTGCCATGTTCTGGGTCATAATTACATGTGCATTACTGTGAGGGGTTTGTTGATTAAAAAGCTAGAATGCATTATTTGAAATGATCCAAATATTTTTTTCCATTAAGATAAAGGGATTATTTAGTATAATAGAATGTTGTTGAGCATTTCTACAGCATCCTTTCTCTTCAAAGCACTTAAGCAAATTTAATCTAGGGAAAATGTCTTCTATAAAAACTGGAGGAGACCACTGGGGTCAAGGGGGACAGTTCTCAGAACTGAACATTTTCACATCACTTGTTGAATGGCTGGAGCTCTTCAGAAAGGCTTCCCAACTGATTTTGTTCAGAAGAACTTTACCTGTTTCACATGCGTGCTACACAGGAAAATGCCCAACCCTCTGATCAAACCACCAGGAGAAAAAATTTCCTGTTTTAGAAAACCTGTGCCAAGGTTTGTCCCCAAAAGCTGAGCTCAGAGAGGCCCTGAGCATTTGGAAATGTGCTATGGAAGGATGAGCGCTGAGTCATCCTGAGCAAGAGGGGCCACAGGCTCTGCAGCACCTTAAAAAGGCACTGGGAAGCCTTAAAAAAGCTACCTATAATTGCTTTTCGAATTATAATCTCATTGTCCTTGGTAAATGGCAGAGTAGAAGTTGCTTCATACAACAAGCTATCTTCCTTTTTAAAATAAAGGTTAGTTTAAGCTTATCAAGAAAATTAATTGCTATTGCAGTGTACCATGGAAAAAATGCTTTCGCTCTATCCTGAAGACAGCTGTGAGGCCATAACTCTCCTTCTGGATACAAGAATAAGTTCTTTGCCAGGGTAGCAATTATCTCAGCATCTGTCTCTTCCCTTCTCTGCTTCTAGAGAACCGAAAGCTTCTAACAAGGTTTGCACATCAGCAAACACAGGGGAATTTTCAGTCTCTCCCCAAGGACCAACATTTGTGTCCTTAGCTCCCCATATGCTCTCGCTCCCTTTCCTTTACTTCAGAAACAGAAAGCACACTGATATCCCCTGCTCAGGAGGGGGTTTGTGAACCCTCTTTGCCATTGCTGCCTGGCTGAGCTGGCACATCACGGCTCCAGTGCGGGTTCCAGCCCTGCATGGTCTGTGCACAAGTGCTGGCAGGCGAGCTGTGTACATAGTTCCTCCTGGTTCGAGGGAAGCCATGGGTGTCCCTTGGGTGGTAAGGAGGTACAGAAAAAAAGAAGAATTTGTTTTATCAGAGTTTTAGCCAAGGTCTTTTGAGAAATTCATCCTTTCTCTGTTCAGAGGGTCATGAACAGCATGTGGGGTATTGCAGACAACCCCGCCACCCATGCTTTCAACTTTTCTCATGTCTCTGCTCAGCAGAAGGACAAAATGCAGGATGTTCTTGGACTCAAAGGAGGATAACAAAGCCCAGTTCTCCCTTCTCGTCCTCTACCTGTGCTGTGTCCCATCCATCCCATCTCTCAGAGACCCATGTCCTCACAGGGCAGTGTCACAGCTGCATTCCAGATCCTGGGCCAGCTAATCTTCACAGCTCAGTCTCTACTGCATGGAAACATGTCTAAATGTGTGAGTTCTCCTTACCTTTGATGTGTCACCCATGCTCATTCCCACACAGAGGATCAAAGCCTATGTAGCTGGAGGATTTGCCCACCTCCTCTTGAAATGCACCTCTTGTGTTCCCTGCAGTCTAGTGCTGTGTTTGAGGGATGACCTTTACTCATTGTGAGATGGGATGAAGCCCATCTTTGGTGGCTGTCCCTGTCACCATTTCATGTGCTCTTTGTGCATGTCTCTTCTCTCTCAGTCCAAGCTGGAGAACATGGTCTTGCATGTTGACAGTTCCCTTGTGACTATTTCATACCATGAACGAATTGCATTGCAGGGCTGTACCTTCCTCCCTCCAGGTTATTGATCACGCAAATTAATTAAACTGATTCCAGTATTGACTCCAATGGCAGTCTATATTTTGCAACCCAAATGGCTTTCATTTAACTACTTGTTTTCATCAATATCGCAGCCCGTTCTTTCTCTGCTCCAGCAACTCCATCTATATAACAGCCAATACCCACATAATGACCTTCCAGAACAGCCCTTGCCAATTCCTCCTCTTGTCAGAACCCTTATGGACAGCTTTTAGGGTGTGAGAACTTTTTTTCATGCTCCTAGTAGAGAAGAAAGGGCAGTGCAGTCCATGCAAAGGGTTACTATGTGGAAATAGTCCTGGCTGGGAAGGGGGAGACCCTTCCCTACCTGCACAGCAGTTCTCACCTTAAAAAGCAGCACTTGTCCAGATGCCTATGGCGTAGCTCCCCAGGGCAGAGCTCCCAGTTCCAGGCAAGAAACAGGCAGAGTCTCTGGAGATGCCGAGTGTACTTCTCTTTGGACAGTAGGGCAATGTCTGTTCTCTCTGATTGCACCAACTTTTTACTGGCAATCACCATGCTTGTGCCCGGCAGAGATGTCATTTTGAGACTGGATAATTCCCAGGGGTCTGGTACATCTGTCTTTCCCACCTCTGCCACCTCAAGAAAGCCTCTCTGCTTGTTTCATGATACTCTGCCTTGGGACTGACACTGCAAGATCTATTAATTTCTCATTGCTCTGAGTTTAAAGTGAAGACCCTCCCGTAACCCACTCAACCTTCATGGGAGAGTGGAGGATCCTTGCCAATTATCTCAGAGATCGCTTTATAAACTTGTTCCCTCCAAATACCTTTTACAGCAGGAATAATTCACATGAAAGAAGATTCACCTTCCTTTCAGCAATGTCACTGGAGTCATAGCGCATTCAGAACAAGTTGAAGCACTAAGAAGGAGACGTATGAAGTCACACACACTTCCTCCTTGCTTCTTGTTTTCCCTCTGCCATCCCTGCTGGCTGTGAGAGCCCCCAGTCACGTCTTCAGCAAAAGACTCTGCATTTCTAAGTCTTTGTGCCCTTTGACATAGTCAATTTGTCCTTCCCTCCCTTCAGACCAAAAACAAATGGGAGACTTCTTCATTATCTTTCTAAATGAGATGTGAAACTGAGGTCTTGACCACTTGTGATCATTAGAAAAATCCCATGGCACTTCTTGCAAGAGCAAGACCATTAGCCCTGATGTCCTGGCAGGACTCCAGTTTGGGTGATTATAATTACATTTTGCCTGCTTTTGTAGCTCTGAAGGGATAATACAACTTCCCTCCCTCACTATCTCAGCCTGTCTTACAGGGCAGCTGGCCGTGTTTCCCCATTCCTGTGCTGGGGGTTCCTCTGCGAGGGCAGGTTTAACCTGGGCTTGCTTGGCCCAGGCAGGGTGTGGGGGAGACAGGTCACAGGCAGCTTCTTTCCCAACTCCGTTTGCTTCTCTGGGTCTCTAGAAAGAGCCTTGTCTCCATGCCAGAAGCCAAAGGAACCACTTCCAGTGAGTGTCATAGCTGCCCAGTGAAACTCCTAAGGCTATGAATAGCTTAGTCAGAATTTGAACCATAGGGAGGTTCAAATTCTGAAGGGAGGGGAGGAGAAACAAATTGCAATGATCTGTTCTTCAGAGCTGCCTCAATGGGAATTAGGTGTCTCTGTCCATTTTAGGATGTGTTTTGAAAGCATTCATGGAGTACTGTGAGAAAAAACATCACAAAACTGGGTAATGAATCTGACACCCTGTTTGTTGGCTGTGTCCTGGGTGAGGAGCTTTATTAGGGAACCCAGGACGTCCCAGAGGGCCATGTTCAGATGCACGTGCGACCAAACAACCCCAGTGCAAGAATTGCCTCTTGATCATTTGCATTTAATGCAAACTGAGTTTCAGTTGGGTCTCCAAATCAGTGCTCATCAAAACATCCACAGGAGGAAGTGAGCTTCTTTCAGAAGAGCTACCAAAAATTATGACAGGCTTTTCTACAGAAAATACCAACTTCTTTGCAAACAAATGATTAAACGTCAAGGAGGCAGTGGGAGTTGGGAATCCAGTGCCTCCACAGCCCTCCACCCCTTGCAGGGGTGGGATGGCAGCTTGCTCCAGAACTCCTGCATGCCCATGCTAGTGCTGTGGCTGCAGGGCAAAGCCTGGAGCTCTGGATCTACAGTCCTCTGGACATGCTGGGAAGCCACACAGCTCCTTAAGGTCCTTCTTCTTTTTGTTGTAAATCCCAAGTTTTGGTCTGAGTTAATTTGGTCAGAAACTGTCTCTTTTGCCCATGTTTATTTGCCTGTTTGTCTGGCTCACTACACACTTCAATCCCCTGGCTCCTTCAGCATTTCCTTGAAGTCTGATTAGAGCAAACATGCGGAGATCCTTTCCTAGTGTGAAATTCCTGCTGCAAACACGCGGGTGCCAGCTTGGCTCCAAAGCAACCAGCCCAGCTTGTCCTGGGGAGTGGGCTTGCAGGGAGCTATGCACGAGCCAGCATCTGCATTGCCCGTTCGTGTTGGCATCACATGCAGACCCCCATGCCCCCACCTGCACCAAACAGAACTTCCAAACCACATCGTCTTCGCAGCTGAGCAATGCACGGACAAGCAGTGGCTGTGCTGGCACCTGGGAGGGTGCAGGATTGGTGCACTGGGCCCAAGGCAGAAACCAGCTCAGAGCTGGCACAGGCTGCAACATTCTGCACAGGCTGGCAAAGAGCAGCTCACAGTGGCTGCGTCCCCGCAGAAAATGAGCAAGCACTTCAGGCTGGGGCTGCCTCTCCCCCTCTGCTTGCTGAGGAGGCTCCTGCTGCCGAGGACTGCATCCCAGGCAGCCACAGAGAGGGCGAGTGTGCAAAGTCATGAGAAATTCTTCATCAGCCCCAGATGCTGATGCTCATGTTGTGCATTGCCACTCTGGCATGATTTCTCCCTGCTGCATCCTGGAGCAGCCAGATACTGCGACAGAGAAGAACTTGTAGAAACAAAAGGTGTTTGTCCCTAAGCCAAGTGTCACTGGAAGGGGCTCAGGCTGCAGTAAGCTTTCACTCCCCTATCTCTATTCATAATTAAGCTCTGCATTAATATCAGATTAAATTAATGCTCAAGGCTCATTCCCTTTTAATGGAGAGGGTGGTTGCTGCTGTGTGTATGTGTTTAAAGCAGAGTTGTACCTGCTGATCTTGATGAATGGGTCCTTTGTGCTGAGTCTTCTGTGGAAATGAGAAGGAGAGTACACAGCCCTGCTGCTGATAAGCAACGCTGTTATTTTGTGTTCTGTAGCCATTTCTCCAGGAAGCCGTTGCTTCATTTGTATTGCTTTTTTAACCTTATATGCTCAGTGGGCCCAGGCAAGGCTTCTTTCTTCTTGAATTAAATGTAATCAGGCTAAGCAGTGAGGAAGAAATGATGAATGAGGACATCATTTTGGAAAACACATATCTTCTGACTGCTTATCTCAATGACATAAGAGGACTTGAATACAGTATGGAAAATAAATGCAGATGGGGGCTCAGCATATCATGCTGGAGAATAATAGCTCAGAGGGCTAGACCTGGCCAGAAACTATTTATTATTTAGAGCATTACTGTTGTAATTTATAAAGGTTAATCACTAAAACTTTAATTCTCCTAAAGGAAAATGGCTGAAGAGCTGTGGCATTTGTCATGCTTGCAGCAAGAAGACACCATGGCAATGAAAGAAGCAACCTTGCAGGAAAAGCCAGTGCCTGTGCTGACCCCTCCAAGAGGACATCATAATCTTTCCTACCTGCAACCAGTTCCAGTGCTGGCCAGACCCACAGTGGGAGAGCTTTGGGGGCAAGGAGTTAAGGGGTCAGCGAGGCACAAGAAGACTTGTAGAATTGGAGTTACAGCAAGGAGCCAATGTCCTTCAGGGACAGCACTGAATAAACTCCCCCTGTCTGGCACAAAGCTCATTTCCTGGCCACCCTCCCAGGCTGGCAGCAGTGACTCAGAAAAAGTTGCAGTGCATGAAGTCTATAGAAGGCAACAGGAAAAGGGACTCAAAATAAAACTTCATGAAGTGGAAGAGTGGTGAGGTTGTCTCATCATTTCGCAGGCTATACTTTTAGCATCAAGTTGTGCCAAGGGAGGTTTAGATTGGACATTATTAAAAACCTCTGACAGAGTAGTCAGGTATTGGAACAGGCTGCTCAGGGTGGTTATGGAGTCACCATCCCCAGAGGCATTCAAAAACCATGCAGGCCTGGCACTTGGAAACATGGTTTAGTGGGCATGGTGGTGTTGGGTTGATGACCTTGGAGGTCTCTTCCAACCTTAATGATTCTGTGATTCATTAATGGCCTTGTAAACTGTGTGAATAAGGAAGAGAAGAAAAGGGGAATACTTTCCAAACAATTTACTTTTCAAACACCCCAATGTAACACTGAAGTTATTTATTTGTGATGTGACTTACTCCGGATATAAAAAATCTAAGAAGGTCTGGCCGTGTAGAACTAAAATAGCACTTGAGCCAGCTTGTTCGACATGGAGCAGTGTGTAATTATGGTAACATTCACCTTTTCATCTGGAGCAGAACAAGGCACTTTTCCACGCGAAAGAAGGAGGTTTTCTTCACTGATAGTAAGACTTCCACAAGAAACAAAGTGCCTTTGCTAATTCAAGTCATCAAGTCATGGTTGTGCTCTGGCAGGGGAATGCTGCTCAGCACGAGAACAAGGAGTATGACAAATCCCTCAACAAGTCCAGGGAGAGTCTACAGTGAGGGAGTATTAATTATGGTCAATAAAGATGGCAGAGAAGTCAGTGTTTAGAAAATAAATGGAGGGCTAGGCCCAGCTCAATGTCAAACAACCCTCAGACTCTGGATATTTGAACTTTGAGATTGGAGACAGTCTTCAGTGCTAATTGAAAAATGTTTACAAATGCAGCACAGCACAGTTTACCTGACCTCCATGTCAAGCATATTTCATTGCAGAATTGGCCTCGAACGTAAGGGGAATCCTGGCCCTCCCACCAGTGGACTGTGCAATAAATGAGCTTCCCCTGCAGCTCAGCGCCCAGGGAACAGCCAGACTGCGCAGAGCCGAGGGGAAGCATCTAGCCTTGCCCGGAAGGTTTGCAATGTCCACATGTGGGGAGAGAGGAGCTTTGCTTACCTGTGTGAGCTCTCAAATAATTTAAGAGGGTATTAATTAGTCTATCTGTTTATTGGCATTGCCATAGGATTTTCCCTTAATTCACAGAGAGGCTGCTTTTTCTTCCTTGTGCAAAGCAGGTATCAGAGCTCCCAGGGTCATGGGATGCAGCCCTTCTTGAGAGCACGCCTCACAGCACTGGTGTGCAGAACGCAGAAACGCAGCTGCTGGGAACACGTTGGAGGCAGGAAAGCAGGCGCTAAGTTTATGTACACTGGTTTTGAGCTCGCTCATTCCTGGGAGGCAAAAATTAGTGTAACCCCAGTGTGGTGGTATCTTGCCCCTGCCTATGATTGTACAGGGTTGCTGCAACCTGAATATTGTGAGCACATGGACGTGTAGTGGCTGAGGGACCTGGGGTTCCTTAGTGTGAAGAAAAGCAGGCTATGGGGAGACCTTATTGCTATCTACAACTAGATCTAAAAGGAGGTTGTAGAGAGTGGGGGCTGGTCTCTTCTCACAAGTAACGTGTGACAGGGTAACGGGAATTGGCTTCAAGTTGCACCAGGGGAACTTTAGGCTAGACATTAGAGAAAACTTCTTTACTGAAATGATCATCAGGTCTTGGAATAGGCTTCCCAGGGAGGTGGTCAGATCAGCATCCCTAGATGTGTTCAGAAGTTGTGTGGATACGGAGCTTAGGGACATGCTTCATGGGCTTGGTAGAGTTGGATTAATAGTTGGACTCCATGACCTTAAAGGTCTTCTCCAACCCAAACAGTTCTGTGATTCTATGATAAAGCATTGATTTGACCATGAGTAGCCTTTAAACCACATACAGTTTCACTTCTCCCAGGGATCACGGGGTGAGGTTAAGCCGGGGGCACTTTTGTCCAAAGCAACAGCAGCGACCCTCCAGAGCAAGGGTTTGGCATCCCTCCTGCATGCAGCCTGTGGTGGAGAGCTGGAGAATTTAAGTCAGAAAGCCTGCAGATCCCTGAGGAAAGGATGCTTGGACTCATTGCAAATTGATGGCTCAAGGTTTAGCAAGGCAAGTTGAGAATTGGAAATGAACTGGTTTTGGAAACCCTTCAATGGCCTCTTTACAGAAAATTATCCTTTTGGTATTTCTTTTCCCTACTTTTTTAACTTTTCATTTTTAAAATATATGATTTACAGTTGTTCTTCAGTCTCCCCTCATTTCTGATTTATTTCTGCAATTATCTTCTGCAAGTAGGACTACAGTGCCGCAAACCTGAGGTGGTGTTTGGTCTGTTGAAAAACCACCGAATCTTAAAAAATCACCACAAAGTCTAAAAACGGAGCAGAGACAATGGCTGGAGGAACGCTTCCTCAGGAGAGGGCTCACAGAAACCTTAAACGCAATGAACCCTCCACTTCTACAGTGATGTGTGACAAAGGAGAGAGTTGGACTGGTGCCACTGGACTCAGTGGCAGCAGTGCCCTGGTGGCATGCTGGCTACCAGTACTGAAATTCAGCCTGTGTACAGATCTGCTCTGAGAAAGATGCCACCCTCTTCCTCCCTCTCCGTCTGGAAACTGGGAATAGATACAGCATCTGCACATGGAAGTTGGGCAGAGGATACTTTCATCAATACTTATTCTGAAGACCACCGCATGGATACGGAGTAAAAGGCAAAGTGTAATGTACGGCAAAGGGAACCTCTGGCTTGTGAAACAAACCTTTTCAGAAGGAACCTGCCAAGTGCTCGTCCTTCAAAAGCAGCTGCTGTGTAGGCTAAGGGCTCCTCACCTGCACGCAAAAAAAGCCAGTGTCTACAAGGTAAGAAAGTATGAAGGGGAAATAGTCTTCTCGTCCATATTTGCACACTGGCCTTTAGATTGCATCATATAAATCAGCCTCACAAACTAAATGTGGAGTGTTCTGAAATATTGTATTTGCTTTGGATCAGTTCACAACCAGATTGCTTTTATTTTGTTTCATCAGAAGTTGAGACTGGAGATGTATGGACATGTTCCTCTTTATGTTTGCATCTGCCACCCTGGCAGGAGAAAAATGGTTGCTTGAGTTTTGCAAACGTTCTCCAATTATTTTCCTAAAATGCTTTGGATGAAATACTGTTGGTTCATATAATTAGCTGAAATAATAAACTAGCAAGAGTTTGTTTTTATTTCCTTTTGGAAGAAGAAATACTGCAATGAGCTCAACACCCTGTAGTGCAGTTGGCGTGAACTGTAACGCTGTGAACAATCTAAGGCAGATCACAGGCTGCGCCCAGGCTCAGTGGTGGTCCTGGGTGGAGGGAGCAGAATTCTTGGTCATAGGTTGAATTCCAGGTCATTCCTACGGCCACAGGTCTGCAATTCAAACGTGCACAGGCAGTCCTTCTGGCAGGAGATGTGATGTCCCTGCAGAATGGGAAAGAGATACTTCCAGGGAGGCTAAGGGAGCTGCAGAATAGCATGATGCTTCAGGTGTACATGTTCCTAACATGCCAGGCAAGGCAGCTCAGGCTCATCTTCTACTTTCCCTGCCAGCATCTTTGCCCAGACGGAAAACTTGCTCCAGTAAGTGTCAAGGACAACCCCCTTACGCATGCAAGCAAAAAGGATCGATCATCCCACTGTACAGCAAGTCATAGGCAGGAGAGCAGCAGCCCCAGAATGCTCGGGCAGAAATTCCTGGCATTATGGTGGATGGCTGTTCTCTCTTTAATACTTCTCTCAGCCCTTGAAGCATAGTGCACTGGGCATGTTTGGGTCTGTTTCTTGGGGTTCCTGCAGTCTCCTCATTGCAACATCTGCTAGTCCTGGGGACTGAACACAGAAGATGCCCTGGGGGACACACAAACCTCCTCTACTTCCTTTGCCCATGTTTAATCAGAGCAAGCAAGTGACAGTCTAAGTAGCAAATTCTGCAGACTACTAAAATAATCTGCTTTGGAAAAGATGTGTGTTGTTTTAAATGCTTTTGGACCTGACAGTACTAATTTTTATCCCTGACCTCTACAACAACCCTGCCTTCCTTGCCACCACTCAGCACACCCTCCTTGCGCAGTAACCTCTGCTCCTCCAGCCTGGATGAGTTGTGTACACTTGGATAGCTGATCAATCACCATAATAGCTGTTGTCTTCAAGGTTTATTAATGCTTTCCAACTGAATTCCTGTTTTCCTGTTAATAACCCTACCAGTGGAACACTTCTGTGGATATGCGATTATTCATGTGGCAAACTTGCCTCCCCGGTGCTGGTGGATAATTAGTAAGCCTCGCATCCAACCCAACGCAAGTCATTTTTAATGTCTGCAACAGGCTCAAAGCTGGGATTATTTCACTGCAGGACTGTCCTCTCTGCAAGCAATGCTTAGGAAAGAAGAGCAGCTGATGTGCATTGAGGGAATGAGAGGGGCACAGGTGCTACAAATAGGGAATCCACAGGAATTCGTTTGGCCCCACATGTTAGCCCCCCAAGTTCATATTAGCAAGCTTGTGCTTGCATTTGTAGAGCGCAACTGAAAGGAGAAGAGGACCGAAGTGGTTAACTCAGCAGCTGCTGGTAGGTATGAGGAAAAGCTATGTAAAAAGACATTCATCACGTTGCTGGAGCAATGGGGTTCCTTCTGTGGGTCAGGTTTTTGCTGTCTCTTTGAGCAGTAGTGGTTGGGCAAAGCCACGACAGAAGTGCTTCTGCAGCTGTGATGGGGACTTCAACTACAGAGAAAGCCAGGCTGGGTTTATTTATGCTCCTCTTGTTTAAGCAAAGTTGCAGGTATCACATCACTAGCTCAGCTAATAGCAGCTATCTGTCCCCAGCAGCTCTCTCTAGTTTTCACAGATAGGCAGTGCTCAGGACTAGATACAACTGCTGGGCACAGCTTCAGTTCCCTGTGGGAGCCATAGAAATAGGGCATATATGGACTGCAGATAGTACGAGGTCTTTTGCATTGTTATGCTTTGTCATTTCAGTGTATATTATATTTGGCAGCCAGAACAGTTGGCCAAGCTGGGAGTCATCTCTCTGATTCAAAATAGTGAGACTTGGCAGCTCTGTTTATTCTTTACTGATTCATTTCAGTGGAAGCTAGAATTTGAGAACTTTAAAAATTAAAAGGAAGAGTCTGTTTGCTGTAAAGTATGAGTTTAACTTGTGGCTTTCCTTTTTTCCCCCTTACACTTTCTTTATTGGCCCCAGGCATGATAACAGAGCTATCTATACAGGCAGTGTCAGGTTTTTTTATGCCTACTGTAAAAATACCCTGAACTATTTACTCTGAAGAAGACAGCAACTCCCTCAAATGCAGCCTTCCTGGGGCCAACATATTTCTCTTCCAGACAACTGAATATGGAGAAAAAATGCAAAACACACTGAAAAAGCAGAACCTGTCAGTCATTCCTCAGCAGCTGTCAGCACTGGAAGGGATGGGTGCAGAAGTCAAACAGCAATCTTCAGTCAGTCGCTCATGTGCCCTGCTTAGAGGTAACTCCTTGGGAGGTGGGATGCAAAACTTTCCTCTGGGATGTGTCTTAAGCTTTGCCTTTGAGCGGACACACCGCTCTGCTATAGGGTAGTGAGGCCATCACCAGCTTGTATTTGACGAGAGCCTGGGGTGCAGAGGTGGCAGGAGTCCTTTGAGTCCTCCCTGAGCTCCTCACCAGCAGTAAGACACCCTCAGGCAATGCAGGAGCTGAGTGTAGGGCTATCTGTGGGGAGCCAGGCATTCCCAGTGCTACAAGGCACTCTTAACTGCAGGGGCATCTGCAGGAGTTTGTGTGTCCTGGACTTGCTCTTGCCCCACATAAGGCTTTAGGGGTTGGTGGCTTTGGCTCCACACAAACAGGGCTGATACTGAAGCAGGTGTGTTGTGGTAGCAAGAGGCTGCTGGCAATGGTTTCCTTCTTTCTGCCTCGAGCACACATCACACCAGAAGGCTCCTGCGGGGCTCCGGTGACCCTACCAGCACCTTCTTCCCCATCCATCTCCTCCAAAGCAAGCAATGTGTGATAAATGCATCACCCTGCACACAAGGGTACAATCCTGGCCATTTCAGCTGGCAGGAAGCATCCATCAACCCACTGGAGTCACTTTAAACTGCTTTTATTCTATTTGTTTCATTACGCTATTACGACTCTCCTCAGACACAGCGCTAATTAACTCAATCCCATCTCAGCAAGTCCTGGCTTCCACATAATCTCCAGGGTTTCCAGTCCAGGGAATTGTAACAGGTTTATTCCATGAGGATCTAAATGGATGCTTTTCCATGATGGAGCTATAGGCAATGGGATTCATGATTGCAGAGCTGTGTTCAAGTCATGCCTCAGCAGAACACTGAATATGTAGCATCAAAACTTGTATCAGTTTTAAATAATTCATCACTTCAGTGTATTTAGTCATTCAAATTAGGAATCTAGACTTTTGGTCTGCAGAAATCTAGTGTTTGTCATTGTTAGAGGTTAGCTGCTGCCCACGTCCATGCAGAGGAGTTTGGAGAAATTAAGTCTGAGGAAGTGACTGACAACGAAACATACTGGAAAATCTACGTGATAATGCTGTGAGAGCCTCCAGGTAGCTGTGGGCATGGTGATGCTGGCACATGGTCCAGCAGGATGCACACTGCTGAGGTACTGGGTAGCTTAGTAAAGAGCATTGCCTGCGATCGCAGGGTGAGAGTCATTTGCAGAGTTTAGGTAAGGCCTTTTGAATTCCAACCCATGAGCTGCCAGTGCTTGGGAAGTTTTCCATCTCTTGCCTCCAGCTTGTCTGTGGATTGCAGTAAGATTCTCTTGCTCTTTGCTGTGTCCTGCCTGACATTCACGCCCATTAGCAGGCAGCAGCAGTGGTAGACTCTCTCAGTCACAGCTGGTAGAGCCCTGAAGATTTGCATGTTCCTAAACTCACTGCAGCATTGTCAAGTCCCACTGCAAAGGGTATGTTTAGAAAAACCAGGCCCAAACCTTTATTTCTGCATTGTTTCTGGTCTGGCCTTCTTCCCCTTTTCTGGACATAAAAGGAAGCATTCGATGCTGTCCTTCAGCAGTAATGAATTGCAAGAGGTCTGCCGGCAACATCTCCCAACCGATGAGATCTGCTTGGTGTGTCTGAACTTATCCCAGCCACAAAGCAAGCTGGAGCCTTTTGTCCAAGTGATTATTTATGAGAAACGCTGCTGTTCAGGAGGATGTTGATTCTTCAGTCTCAACACCTATCCATCTTTACAGGAGCAGGAAGCACTCAGCACCTTGCCTGGGACTGAAACCTTTTGTGAAGCCTGCAAAGGCTTTAGGGCACAGCTGGATGCCACCAAATAGAATCGCTATGGATTGGAAGTGACCTCGAAAAGTGCATATCTGCTGAACCGCTGACACTAGCTGCTTTAAAGCCCGTCCAAACGGAAACTTCTAGACAACTTAGAATGGGACAAACCATAACGGAATGGTTTCTCTTTTTTGTCTTCTTAACTTGGGTGCCTCAGTGCTGCTGTCAGAGATGATGACATGTAGGATGTCCCTTTGCCACCCTCAGTGATCATCTAGGGCAGTCTTTGCTTGGCTGGTTCCAAGCAGGTGGGATGTATGTTATGAAGTACGAAGGATGACCTAGACCATAACTGCCAGAAACGGTTGATCTCAATTTAACTGGAGAAACTGAAGAGGAGGACTGCAAAGCTACAGCTCATGGTCCCTGGATGCTTAGACTGGTGAAGAGGTGAGTTAACAGCAGCCTAAGAGTTCTGATACAGAACTCTTCTTGGCAAGGGCAAATGATGTGACAAGGGGCAACAGCAGCTTGGGGAAAGACTGCTTCCTTGTGAGAGAGATGGATTCCTGGTCACCTGCCAGGATTGTGGCATCTATGTCCTGAAAGGTTTTCATTCCCTGGCTAGACAAAGTCATGGCCAACCTTATATAGTGCTGATAATACCCCTGCTTTGAGGGAGAGGTTGGATGAGAGGCCCTTCCCACCAATGGTGCTGTAATCCCATGCTTCAGTATCAATGAATGAATTGAACCATTGAATGCAAACCTCTGCTCTCCATCCTGTCCCTCTTGGAGCAAATGCAATGTGAGCCATCTTGAGCTTTCTGTCTGCACAGATATCTGCCTAAGCACCCCTTTGGCTGCCAGCCTGGAAAATGCCAGTGGTGGAGATGTGGCAACACAGGGACAGAATCCTGAACAAAACCACTGTGCAAATTAAACTCAGAATTTAATTTGCTGCTGGGACTCACAGTACAGGGCTACTGACTACCCTGGAAATGAAATATTGGTTAGGAAAGGGATTCTGCTTAGATGCTGTCTGTTTTGAAGCTGTGGAGCAATTTTCTGCTGATCCCAAACAAGACGTGAAAGAGCAGGTGAGCGCATGAGTTCAGCTTTGTGAGATGGCAGCTCCTGGGGTCCTTCCCTGCTTCCAGCAACACTCCCTGCCTAAATCAGTACTGCAAGCTTGCTCAGGGCATGCTGTGCCTTATGGTTGACTTCTGTGGTATGAGCTCCACATCCCCACAGACTCAAACAGCTTTCTGCAAGCTAACATGGCTGCTGTCATACTGTTAATCCCAAACCAGCTCATGAAGAGGAGCTGACACAAAGCTGGGTGGAAATGGATCTATTTTTTGTTTTCTTTAACTGTAGCTGCAGCCTTCTCTTAAAAATCTCCACATTTTCAGAACAAGCTGCTGTCTGAAAAACAAGCAGTGTTTTCTAACCCTCTTGTGAGGACTTCTGTACGTGTTTTGCAGAAAACCAAGACTTTTTATACTTGAACTAGTTTCTGCTTTTCTGATGGAATGAAATAATTTTATCTAGGGATGGTTGCTGCTTGGAGCTGCCTGTTTTCAACAAAAGGTTGCTTGCTCATCTTTTATTTTTCTCCTCAAAATTTTTTCACTGACAAAAACTACTCCAGCTGCTGTGACTTGGCCAACTGGAGGGTCTAACTGATATTAAACTATTTACTCTTTTGCTTGTGGTAGCAGCAAGAGCCTTCAACCTGGCAGTCTTAGGTCTTGTACAGATTCCATTGCAGACATGGTGACAGTGTCTGGGGTGCTGGGGTGAATGGGGTGAGGATGTTTCTGGCAAGCACCCCTCATACCTCCACACATACAGCATGACTATGGAGAGGGATGCCAGCACAGCCTTCTGTGTCAGCTGTGCTGCTCCTGGGCTCTGCTCTGGAGGAGCAGTTGTGAGGATTTAGGCATGTTGGGCTCCTACTTTAGGAGGGAAATGTGTCAGTAGATCATAAATGTTCTGAGCGATTTACGTTCACCAGTGTGGGTGCTTTAGCCCTAGGAGTAGACAAATTGCGGTTTAACATTTTATTTATGTTTTCAGGGAATTTAGTGTCTCTGGAAAGCACTGGGTCAGTAGTCCTGGAGGGAAGTTGATTGTGGAGGGATAGATAATGTTTAGGAAAGACTCTGCCAGTGCCCCAGGCGGCTCCCTATTCCTGATCTGTACAAGGCACTGTGGGAGGTGTTGAAAAGCAACTTATTTCTTAAATTGTTTTAAATCTGAGTAGATGGTTTTAATCTGTTTCTATTTCTATGGGAGTTTGAAAGTCCTACGCATCTGAAATGACAGCAGATGGCACAATAGAGGGTTTAGCTGAGTTTTAGGTATGCTGACGCGTTAAATTAATTAACAGTAATCTCTTTAAAATGTATGGCACAGTAATACCATTCTAGTCTATACAAAGATTCTTTGGGACTTAATAAAGACCTGGGAGTAATTAATTATGCAATAACCCATGGTTAAGCAGATGGTATCAGCTAGTCAGTGGATAGAGTTTGGATTTGCCATTTTCCAAAGAGGATCCTTTGTGTTTGCTGTGTGGAGTCCATCTGTGTCAGTGTCTGCAAGGGGTGCCCAGAGTCTCTGAAATTCCAGTGCAGCACACGCTTAGCTCAAGGAAAGCTCCAATAGCATAAAGCATGTGGGCTCAGAGCTGGAAGGGAGAATGGAGTATTTTTTTAAGAATGGATAGTTAGCCTCATTACCTTATAAGCACCTATCTAAGCTCTGTTCCATTAATGAAACATGATTTAAAGCAAAAAGAATTGGTACCTATCAAACCACTGCACTATAAGCTCTTCTAATTATGCAATAAGATAACGTCCAACAGATTAAAATTTTAATTAGCTTAATTTAGACTTGGAAAAAGCATTAGATTTCTAGTTCTGGAACACCTAAAATGACCCCAAGGGGAGGGGAAAAAATTAAAATCAGTGAGGCATTGTGCATGCCCTCACGTCTGCTGTGTTCTGCAAGGCATCAGCAAATCCCTGTGGGTTTGGGCTCCTGGGTTTGCTTGCAAGAGGCTGTATGTAGGGTTTGCAGGGGCTCTGGGTGCTGGGGGCAGCCCATAGAGGAGCCTTTGGGTTTTCCCAGCACTCATTTCCAGCCCCAGCTGCCTGCAGTCCCTCTGGCTTGCTTTCAGAAGGTGGAAACATGCTGGCTATAATAGGGACTTTTGTTCTTTTTTGTTTTTTCTCTTTCCTTTTCCCTATTCATAGATTTAAAGGCCAAAACAGACCATTAAGTCCAACTAATCCTACATCCTGCATGACAAAGGCCATGCCGCCCATCCCCTAATTCTTCAATACCATGGCCGACCATGACCATGTGATTGTATATCCTCCTGTATATACACTGAGAGGCTCTGTGTGCTCCAGACAGAGAGCAGGACCCCACTGAAAACACCCAGTCTTGATTTAAAGACTAAGTGGCAGATGATTTATCACGTCCCTCATAAAACCACTCCAATGCATAATTACACTTACATTAAAATAAGTCATTGGGACTGAAAGCATGATGAGCCGGAACACGCAAAGAGCCCAGTGTACAGTTGTGAGAGAAAGACTCCAACAAATATCTTTTATGTCTTTTCAGGGAAGAAACAAAGAGGTTTGAACCATTTGCACAACATAGAAGCTCTGGAGCCCACATCTTGAAAGGGCAAGAGGTTTGCTGGGGAAGCTCTGAGGAGAGAGAGTAATAAAGAGAAGAGGCTTTTACCATGCAAGGTCGAATGGGAAACTTTTATTGGCGGGTCTTGGCCAACTCCTAGTCCCATGGGGGAAAGGAGGAATTTGAATGTAGTTTTTTTTCCCTTTTGGAAGGTCAAAGTCATTCCATACAACTGCAAAGTGGCATAAGAAAAACACTCTTATTCTTCTGTCACAGCTGGCAAAAATGAAGAAGGAAAGAAAGTCCCAAAAACTGCAGTTCATCAAAGCCCTGAAGGTAAAAATTATCTGCTTGCTTGAAATTTATCTTAATGAGCAAAATCTAGCCAATGGAACAGGGTGCAAATGAAAGTGACAGATGGGATAATTTAAAGTTTGATTCTTTGCATGAAAGAAAATAATACTCTTGCTAACTTATTTTTCTTCTGCTTGTCACAGTGCTCTGCATAGGGTCACAGCCTCCTATTGGCAGTCCCAGGTCCCTGGCAGCTTATCTAAAGTCTCTTGAAAACTCAAAGGGGGCTCCTGGAGCAACTCAACTCATGGCTCACAGTGCTGATCCAATGGCAAGTGGAGATAGTCTATTCAGCCAAGGTTTTTTTGCTAGGCAGGGACTACAAGAAAAGTACTTTAATCTCTTAGTTAATGGAGAGCAGTGGGGGATTGCTCCCAAAAATGTGTAAAGGTGCAGATCTGGTGTCGAAATGTACTTTGATTAAAGTCCTGTGAGTCAGGATGAGTAATCCTGAGTTGAACCAGTCTCAAGGAGAACCTATCCTGCATCAAGTTTCCCCTGCAGGGATGGCTACAGCAAACCTGGCTTCGGAGCTCTAAGACTGGACCCTGAGTCTGAAGCTTTCCAGGATCACCTCTCTTAAAATACAAGCAGGCATCTATCAGGCAGGTTGGAAGAGAGTATAGAAATACATCAATTTGTTTCTGAGTATTTTCAGACACAAACAACTGCAAGAATTTACCACTGCCTTATAAAAACATCACTTGAGACCTAGGTAGGTCCATAAAAGCTCTGTGTAGTTGTAGGATGTATTTCCTTGAAGGAGATCTGCTGAATGTTGATGCTGAGAGGTGCTATCACGCACCCATTAGTGTGCAGGACCATCTTGTTATGCATTGCTTATCTTTAGTAAGGAAAGATGAGCAGGTCAAGGAGTGGAATCCGCTCCCTGCATTAAAATAACGGCTGTCTTTACCATCTCTTTGTACATAAGTAGTTTTTGCTACAGTAATCTAGTGCATGCACATCTATGTACAACAGCAGTGGACCCTCTCACCTGTGGCAGGGCAGGAGTAAAACCATTAACCCTCTTTCTTCTGACCACTTATTTTCTGATTAGCTCAATTAGCAGTTAACTTTACGGTTCAAGATAAAGAAGAGGTCATTATCATAGAATCATAGAAGCATTAGGGATTGGAAGGGACCTCGAAAGATCATCTAGTCCAGTCCCCCTGCCACAGCAGGATCACCCAGACCAAGTCATAGAGTCATTCAGGGTTAAAAGGGACCACAGCATCATCCAGTTCCAACTCCCCTGCCATGGGCAGGGACACCCCACCCTAGATCAGGCTGGCCAGAGCCTCATCCAGCCCGGCCTTAAACACCTCCAAGGATGGGGCCTTCACCACCTCCATGGGCAACCCATTCCAGGGTCTCACCACTCTCGTGGTGAAGAACTTCCTCCTCACATCCAGTCTAAATCTACCCATCTCCAGCTTTGCTCCATTGCCCCTAGTCCTGTCGCTACCTGACATCCTATAAAGTCCCTCCCCAGCCCTTTTGTAGGCCCCCTTCAGATACTGGAAGGCCACAATAAGGTCACCTCCTCTTATTTAAGCTGTGTTAGGCTCGGTTTTACAGTCTACATGGCAAATGTTTGATCGTGCAGAGAATGAAGCAGTCCCGTGGGCATCAGATAGACAAGGGGTAGCTGAGGCTGTGGCAGGGTTGCTGCTGGTTACCAGCCATCCCTCCCAGGATCCTGCAGCATCCCAAACCTACTCTAAAGTGCTGAGTAGTTGGCTCAGGATAACACTGTGGCCAGTTTCTGCAGCACAGTCTTCACTGGCCAAAAAGGTGCTCGTAGCGTGAAGTGGGTACTCAAACATCCACTTCTCCCAGCCAAGGCCAGGACGGATCCAGCCAGGGGACACTAACATGTGCAGTCCCTGCCACAGCTCAGTGTTGGCTGAAAAGAGAAGAAAGGGATTGCAAGAAATTCTTCACATTTATTCCACAAGTAGATGAAAATAGCTGCTACTATTTTAATCTGGTAAAGTGGCAGCTAAAGCACATGCAGGGCTGGCAGCTTCTCCCACAGAACCAGGACTCAAAGAACAGCCTTTGCCTTTAGTTATGCAAATGCAGCGCTGGCCACAACCCCCTGGGAAAGCTGGCCCCAGGCCAAGTGACCTGATGGATAGAATTTAGGATCAGGTGGTATAAATTCATTCTTGTTTGCCGATAGTTACTGCGAAGTGTTCTCGTGCTGTGAACCCTAAATGTTTTTGGGAAACAACAGGAAATGGCAGCAGCGCTCAGTATTCTTCCTTCATATCCAGCCCAGCTGGGGATTTTCTACCGAATTCTGTTCTGGTGACATCTCTGTTTCGAATGTTGGGGTTTGTTTTCTTATTCTAGAAGATTCAGTGTAATATAACACAAATAGCCTGTTTCCCTGTGGACTTGTGTCAGCAAAGGAGGGGGCTACAGAGAAAGGTGAGCTTTTTCATTTTCTAGGCATCCTTCCACACGCGACTGGGAAGTGAAACTCGCTGTGTCCCTCGTTTTTATTTTGTAGAGCGATGTTTGCTGTAGGCCTTTTGCAACTGGCAGAACTACATTTCAAGTAAAGGAAAGAAAATTTATCGCCACGTCTTCAGCAACTGTGAATTATTTATTTGCTATCCCTGGAAAATCTGCTTTTGCACAAGCGCTCTGTGAACTGAGCATTTCCTTTGTTCCACAGGTCTGTGGGATCACTCCCTGAAGATCTGTTGGCTCTGTGGCCTCTGTGGAAAGAAGCTGGGCTCAAAGCTTCCGTTTTAAAAATTATTTGGTAATGCTTGGGGTTAATTTTGATTCACAATCATTTATTCTGCCATGAATTTTACAAATTAGGTGACTGCACCTGTGGAAATGCTAAGGCTCTTTCCGCCCCCCGCCGATTCTTTTGTTTTGGCTTGGTTTGGTTTCTTTGCACCTATATCTGACCCCCTCCCAAAGAGGCTAATCCCATAAGGCTGTGTTGCCCAAATTCAGCGTCAATTTCAGTAGTAAGTATTTATACAGCATCTGAATTGCAGTCTATATATAGAATGGCACCAAATTAAGTTAAATCAATACTAACTATTCTAGGATTGAAGAGTGTCCAGGCAAAAAGGTGGTACCGCTTACACTGATTTTGAAATAGTTAAATAGTTTAGTTAAATTAAACTGGAATAATTTCACTGTGAAGGGCAGATTTAGTCTTTCAGATTTCTGGAATTCCTTTGGACCAAATCCCACCATATTTACTCCACAGAGGAATGAATATTTACTGAGATAGAATTAGATTATTGTGCATTTCCCCCTGCTGCTTTCAGGGCTGTGTGTTTTTAGGAAGATGCACAAATACTTGTAGGAGCCCTTCAGCAGTCTTTTCCAGTGTGGAAAAAGCTAGTTCTGAAGACCACTCCATATTATCTGCAATAATCTCTTACCTACCTTAGTCAGGCAAATGCTGTGGGGTTTGTTCCAAAGCAGGTCAGATACACCAGGTTGGCACTGTGTATCTTGGAACTGGGCCTGCAGCCCTGGGCTTCACTGGCTCACACCCTTTCTAATTCCTCCTAATCTGCTCATAAGCACCTCCAAAAGGGTGCTTCACACACCTCACCAGTCATCTCAATGCCTGGTTGCTCTTTGGCTCTAATGCCAGATGGCATTAATATACCCATCACTGTAATTATTCAGACAAGGAAACAGTGGCAGGATCAGTCCCAACTTCTTGCTTTTCCCACTGATTCAGAGGCATATTTGAAAGAGCCCTTTCATCCCCATGGATGCTGTTCCTTGGAGTTGTCCCAGGCTGTTCTCATCAAAAGGGAATTTGATGTTTCAGCAGTTTCTCAGCCAATCTCACGCTGGGTTAAGAATCAGTGGTTATGGGACAGTTTCCTTTATTCACTCTCTGACTGTTGTCCAGAAGCTTGGTATGCATCCAGATGCCATCCCCATATCAGGTCCTCCTACAAAACCTTTCACAGGATTGAGATCTATTTGTGAAATGGAAACACTGCTGATGGCTTGTAACTTGAAAACCAGCCCATCTTTTGTCTGGCTTCAAGTGATAGTGAAAATCCAAAATTTGCTGCAATGAACAGCCTGGATGGATGGGATTGGATACCATGTGTTAGGAAGGAAGTTATTCTAAAAGCTTTCTGCACTCCACAAGTCCTGTGCAAATACCTCCTTCCAAGTCCATCTTCCCATATGGGATTTCTACAAAGTTTATTTACTGATCATAGAATCATTAAGGTTGGAAAAGACCTCCCAGATCATCAAGTCCAACCATCCAATCAGTCAACAGCAAAATCAAACCACTGGCATTATCTTGCAAGGTGGGCCCCTCGGATATCTTTGTTTCAAGCTTTTACAAGCTGTCCAGTTTCTCACATGCCCAAAGCCTATATTTATATTCAGGAAGGTAAGATCTAGAAGTAGAGGTAACTGCTAGTTCAATTCAAGCTAGAAAAACCAGATGTGCATTTGGATACTTCGGGCTCTCCAAGATCCATCATGTGCTCCAGGGTCAAACATTCCACTCACATTAATATGTTTGGTTTTAGGAGTGAGCAGCTATGATGCTATGGCAACAAGAAGCAAGGGTTTGATGTCCACGTCACAAAGAATAAGCAAACCTGAATTATTCCTTGATTAGCTGCATTCTGATATGTCAAATCCAAGAATAATCAAGCCTCATTTTCTAATTACTTTTACTCACCACCCTGCTGCTCCATGCCTTTGCTCATTTGCTAATCCTTTTTCTAGATAAGGGTCTTTATTTTATGAGGTGCTAGCAGAGCTTCTGTCCCTCTCCCATCAATTGGTCCTTTGATAGCCATGTCCTTGCTTTTGGTCTCCAGTGTAATGACCATCCCACTGCTCTGCTTCTCCACTCTTCCTAAGCCCTGCTTCCTCATGGAACTGGAATGTCCTTGTGCTGCCTCTCTGTTGACCAGTGATATCTTTTAACTATAATCCAGTTTTACCCAGCCATGACAGAGAAGCAAAATTATCCAAGTACTAGGTCTGCACTGGTCTTACGGGTGCGGTGGGGAGAAAGGTCCTCCTATACAAAGCTGTAGTGTCCAGTCCGTCACTTTGAGAACCTACAATGGGAAAAGTTTTTTAATGGCCTGGATGCAAAACTCTTCAGCTATGATCTGCTCCAGCCAGGAGAGACAATTCCATAAAAGAAAGCTGCAGTAGTTGGGCTGTGTTTATTATCTGAACAAAAATATGTATGGGGGTTGCTTATTCCATTATCTTCTCCTCCTTCCTGCACAGGTAACAGAAGAAGAATCAGATTACTAGCAGATTTAGCAAAGTAAAGTTAATGACTCATTTGCATTTCTTTTAATGAAGTTCTTCTAATTGTACTATTGTGCAAATATAGTTTCCCCTCTGATTCGAAAAACACCTAATCCTCCCAGCATCTTTGGGTGCTCCAGCAGTCAGAGTTACCTCAGCCCAGTCCTGCCTCTGCCCAGTTGGTAAGAAGCTGCCTGAGCCCTGCCCACAGCTCTGCAGGGCTGTAGACTCTAGGAGCTGCCTTGTCGGAACTGACATGTAAACCTTCATCTTTTCAATAAGCTGGAGGTGTTAGTGCCTAGTAAAGCTCAGTTTTACACACCAACAGCCTGCTTATCTCAAAGCTGATGTGTGCTTTCTTTTTGTAAGGGCCAAGCAGTCACCATTTGCCAGCCAAATGCAGAACTGAAATTCAGATGCTGTGGACCGAAAGATCTTCAGAACATGCACAGAGATGTGATTGCACAGCCCTGTACGAGGTGCAAAAATCAGTTTAGGGATTGAGGCATGAGGTGTTGCATTGATCTCTCTTGAGACAAATAATCAGTGCATTGCACAACCCCCCCCCCAACTTTCCAAATGTTTCTGTGGATAAATAAGAGGTTCAGCCTAAGATGAGATCCAGCTCAGCTTGACCCTGCTGTCAGACCCAGAGTAGCAAGAAGGGGCTGGGAGTAGAGGCTCAGCTGCTGGTGGGGTGAGGTGCTGAAGGGACCAGCTGGCAGGAAAGGATGCTTGTCATTGGGAGAGAAGAGAAGCAGAGGGCATACCCCTGTGTTCATCCATGCATGCACATATGAGGGTCTGGAGGTCCCCTGTGTCACCAGAAGAGAGGGATGGTGTGTAGGGAGTAGAAATAAGGAACATGTGTTTGAGCATTCTGGGGATTTGTGTGCCGAAGGGAAGGCATTGATTATTCTTTCTGCTGGTATTACAAGGCACTCAGTATTTTTGCTTGACCTTTCAACTTAAACCAGCTGCTGAGCCAAGCAACAAAAGTTGCCCATACTGTAAATCCGCAACAGCTCTGTGCCATCCTACTTTTCTTGTATTTGGGGTGATTTTTTTGTGTCCCTGCATCAAAGATAGAGAGCATCATTTACATACAGTAGGTAAGAAGGAAGCAGACTGGAGACCATCACTCATCAGTGAAAGTATTGTTTAGCCCATGCCAAAATAATGGCTCTGTTGGGAACACCAATCCAGTATGCATCATATCTTTTATAGTATATATTAATTTAGTGTAGACATTAGACCATCATTATTCTCTCCTTTTAATTCTCATGTATTAGCATTCAGGATTGGTTTTGACCTAGCACACATCTTTGTGTTTCATAATGTAAATAAAGCTGGAGGCAAATGTATTTTCTCTTATATATAAAGTACTGCAAGAGAGTGATAGATATAAAGCGTAGAAATATCTGTCAAATTTTATGGCTGAAAGTTCAGAACAGAGAATTTTCATTAAATGGTGCAATCCATCTATTTTGGAGATACAAACAGAAGCAAATTAACTCAGTAGTTCTCATGCCTAAAATCTTTGTGCTAAAATTGCCTATTATTATGAGCATAAATGTTTTCAAAATATTACCACCAACTGGGAGGGGAAAAAAAAAGGAAAGACAGGGTAGGTTGCTCAAGGTTGAAAACATCCTCTTGAAGCACCACATGTACGTGGTGAAGTTACTTAAAGTGAATTGCTGTGAGAGCAAGAGAAAGGAGTCAGGCCATTTAAATATTTTTTTCTCATTTATGATGGATAAAGGTCTGGGAAAGGGTTTTTAAATGATTTGCTTTGCTGTCTGCTGTGCATGAGAAAATTCAGCTCTTGGATGATTGGCCAGGCAGAGGAGCAGTGGCATTACAAGCAACAGGAAAGCAAAAGCTGAGGCACAGCAGCAAGGAGACCTGCTTCGAGAGGAAGGAGCTTAAGACATTCCCAGACCTACCTGGAGCCGTGGGGGAAGGGAAGGAGCATCGCAAGATGCTGCACCTGTGTACGGTCTGCAGCTGAGCCCACCAGTTAAGCGCATCAGTTAAACTGGGAAAAGGACAGTTGGACGCTGAGGAGGGGTTTAAAGCCTCCTTTAGCCAGAAGCCTCATTTTTTATTTTGCTTTCCAAGGCACTTGCAAGGCTGCTGGCACCAAGGCATTAACTGGCACAAGAGCAGCTGCACTCAACAGGGAGGGAATAAACCCAGGTGCTGTGAGGAGCTCCCTGGCTCTGCCCTGCTCCCAGCTTGGCTGGGTGAGCAGTTCTGCCTCACGGACACCATGCCAAGAGCTGGAGGGCAGAACGTCGGCGGGTAACTGTACAAAGGGCTATCAGCGATAGACTGCAGAGCGCCCATTGTGCAGTTTTCACAATGTGCTGATGGAGCCTGCGCCAGTAACTGCTACCTGAACCAACCGAAACCACCTGGGGCATCAACGAATCCAGTCAAAGCGCCCCGACCCGAGGTGCTGAGTGTATGGTGCGGGGAGAACGTGCAGCAGTGGAGGCGCGGGTGATGGACGAGCTGGATGGGAGGCTGTTCTCCGGTCTGGGAGACCAGCTGCCGCGGGGAAGTCGGGGGTGTGGAATGGCCGTAGGGACGTGCGAGGAGCCCTGAGAATGCGCTGCTCCGCAAGCACCGCTGCGGGATCACCAAGCACTCCCCTGCCTACCCCAGCACCGCCGGCCCCTCTCCCACCCCACTCGACCACGTGCAGGCGCAGCGCGGCGGGGGCGGTCCCGGCGGTGGGGGCGGTGCCGCGCAGCGGGAGGCGGCGCGGGGGCTGCCGGGAAGGGCTGGCGGCGTTTGCGGGCGATGGCGGCGGAGCACGGCCCCCCGCGGCGGTGGCAGTGAGCGGCGGCGGAGAGCGACGACGGTGAGCGGCGGCGATGCGCGGCGCTCCCGGCCACGATGGAGGACAGGTCGCACAAGGTGCTGCTGGCGCTGGTGATGCTTTTCCTGTTCGCTGTGATCGTGCTGCAGTACGTGTGCCCGGGTACCGAGTGCCAGCTGCTGCGGCTCCGCGCCCTCAGCCCCGCCGCCGCCGACCCGTACCGGGCGGAGGACGACACTCCGGCGCGTTTCGTCCCCCGTTTCAATTTCTCCGCCGGCGACTTGCTGCGGCGGGTGGACTTCAACATCAAGGGGGACGACCTGATCGTCTTCCTGCACATCCAGAAGACAGGCGGCACCACCTTCGGGCGGCACCTGGTCCGCAACATCCAGCTGGAGCAGCCGTGCGAGTGCCGCGCCGGGCAGAAGAAGTGCACCTGTCACCGGCCCGGTAAGCGGGAGACCTGGCTCTTCTCCCGCTTCTCCACGGGCTGGAGCTGCGGGCTGCACGCCGACTGGACCGAACTCACCAACTGCGTGCCCGCCGTGGTGGACAACAAGAAGGAGGTGCGGCTCCGGCCCTCTAGGTGAGCCTTTCCCGGGGGTTTCCGGAGTCTCCGAGCCTGCCCCAGGATCCCCTGGTGGTGGGCGATGGACCCGCCGGGTGCGGTCGCGACGGGGATGCGCTGCGGTGGAGCGGGGAGCGGAGCTTAGACGGTACCGGGCGCCCCGGCACGGAGCAGCTGCAAACCGGGGGGCACAGGGGGCTCCGTGCGCCTAACTGGCCCAGGTGCCTGGTGCGGAGAAAAGGAAGCCAGAGCCCCTTCCCCTTCTGCAAGTTTAGCGCCTTGGATGGGGTTCTGCGGGCTGGAACTGCCAGTGGGCAGAGCCTGAGGGGTGGCGAGCCCGCTCCTAGGGTCGGTAGAGCATCTTGTAGGGGACACAAGACCACCAGGCCGCGCAGCCCGCAGTTTGGGGAAGCCCTGGCATGGCTCCTGGAGGGCTCCCACAGAGCACGGGGTCTTGCAGTCCTTGTCCAGAACTCTTCCGTAGCTGGCAAATCGCCCTGTTGTACTAACCCCCTCTACATATGGTGCAGCTCCTGTGTGCACCGGGAGCAAGTGTTGGGTTTAGGGGTGGTCATGAGCCACTTGCATTGAAGTTTGGCTTGTGTGGACGGCAGACTTGTAAAGTAAAGGTTACTCTTAAGCTGAATTACTTGCAAATATTTGCATTGTCCTTAAGCCTTAACCTTGTTTATTTTGTGTTTGCGTTTTGAATTTTAGTGACACTGCCCTTTTCATCTCTGCACTTTCCTTTGAAGTTGCTAAGGTGTTCTCTCTGTAGCTTGGTGGTTGCCCAAATCCTGTGCTGGCCTTTCGAGAGCTCAGCTGGCAGCTTCTCCTGAACAGTTTGGACCTGCTTCATCTGCTCCTGGAGCCCTTTGATGCAGCCTACCTTCAGGTTCACAAACTGAGCAGCTTGTCCATGGCTGGGTATGCAGCAGAACAGCTCAGGGTTTTGGTGTCTCCTCACATGGCTCTGCAGGGAAGCTTGAAACTAGGGTATCACTCCTACTGCACTGTTAGACTAGTGGCAGGTCCCGTTACAGTGAGGATACTGTTATATGTCATGGTATCCAAAATCAAGTTTAAGCACAGAATCACTTGAAATAGAAAGCCATTTCTTTCTAGAATTCCTTTTATGTAGTACAACACTACACTGCCATCTAGTAGAAAAAGTATCAGTGTCATTTTTTCCTATTCATGAGAAGCAGCTCTTTGTGAGACTTTGCTACTATGAATCCTGGTCTTTTGTTTTCTCTGCTGCTTTAAAATTTAATTGTCTTTATTTTTGTGACATCCAATTTGCAAACGTCCGGAAACAGTTCCTTGCCCTCAGAGCTTATTAGCTTCCTGGTTTCAGGATGCTGAGCCTTGCAGGCTGCGTACTTTATTTTACCTGTCCTATAAATATATTGTTTGTCAGCAGATACGGAAATTGTGTAATAGGTTCCCTCTTCTGCTGAGCAGCTTTCAGTGGTCCGCCTTTCTCTTCCTTCAGAGATGTGTCTGGCCTGTGGAGTTGTAGCTGTTCCTTCCCCAGAGATAGCTCTGTGCTCCTGGTTAGTCGTACTCTCTAGAACACCAGGGACAATTGTTGTCCTGAACCCACCACCTAAGGCAGAAGGGAATGCCAGGTTTCAAGAGCTAGTGTTTTGTCTCTGTAGCTCATGGCTTTCTATGTTGGCTTTTGGTGGGTTTTTGTCCTGTGAGATTGTCCAACATGCTTTTTTCAGTTGAAGCAGAAGTGTTTTGTGTACCTGCCCAAATTCCTCCTCCAAAACCCATATATGTAATTGTAGCTGACTTGTGAGAGGCCTCTAGGACCCGTGATTTGGGACTGAAGCCAGAAGAGTTAGATGAAAATGAAGCTGTGGTGATTTTCTGTTAGGGTAGAGGCCTACTCAATGAAAGGCTTCAAACTGATGTTATATTTTTTAATAACTTCACTACACAGCTTGCTTAACAGCTATAGTTACCCTCCCAAGTAATATCCTGACAAGCAATTATTTGGACTGCAACTTCTAAATGTTTGAAAATACAGACAGAGGGGAAGATCTTAAAGGAACAATAGTCCCTTCAAGTCTTCCTGCCCATTGTAGTACCTTGTCTTTTAATGTTATTTCGAGTTCTCAATTTAGCGACATTCAGCTGACAACTAGTTAATTAGCAGCTATTCCTGGTGACAGTAACAGACGCTAATCTAAGCACTTTCTGGACAGATAATAGCTCCTTTCAGAGCAGCAGTAGGTGTGGGATGAAGGTGTCTGAAGCAGAGGAGCTCTGCTGGCTCTGAATGGAGCTACCCTCACTACTTCTGTGCTGGAATTTTTGGAGGGAAGCCTGACTGTCCTGGGTTGTGTGTGCTGGGTTAGTAGTGGTGAGGAGGAAGAGCACAGCACTGGTGTGCAGGTTTATAGAGAGAGAGGAGAGTGCACAGCCCATCTGGGGAGCCTCTTCAGGGTAGGGAGCAGGATTCAGTCAGGAGTAGAGGACAATTTCCTCAAGTAAAGCTTGGCTCGAGAAGGGTGGAAATTCCTGCTTTTCTAATCAAGGTGATTAAAAAGTGAGGTCTGCCATAAGATCAGGTTTGGACTGCTTGGTAGCTGCATAATGCAATCTGTAGTTATTGTCTTTGGACTGCAGTAGCCTTGTCTGGAAATAGCCAAACGAATGCTCATTGTTCTGGCAAACTTTTTAGCTTATACTTGATTGTGATCACGTTGCACAGAGGTTTGCCTTGAGGGCCATGGAGCATCTACGTGTCAGACTGCTGAAGAGCTGGGTTCTTCTGTAGTGGCCTTTCTTCCATGTAAAAGTTGTGCCTTTGGTAGTCTGGAGGATGTTCTCTCCTGCATCCTTTGCAGTTCAGCACGAGATACAGAGCGTCAGTGTGAAGTGATCTGAGTGGATCAGCCTGGAGGGTGTGCCCACGAAGAACCTAGTTGCCTGCAGTATGGTTCTCCAGCCTCTGCCCTTAATCTCACCGCTAGTCTGCCTCTAGTTTTTTTTTGAGAATTGCAAGGTTGAACGGCAGATTCCTGCACTGGAGCAGTCAAAGTACTCAGGGTGGCTGTTTCAGATGTAACACAGTAGTGCGAAATTCCCTGTCTGTGGACGTGCAGGTTCTCAAAACTTGTGTTGCTCTGTATTGGTGGCTTTTGCTCCTTAATATGAAGTACCTAAATGTTCTCCCTCGCTTTCTTCACTCCAATCTCACCTTAGAGGAACGTGAGTTTCTGACTGTAGGGAGGGATGTTTTATCTTCTCCCTGGGTCCCGTTTAGTACATTATGCTCTTTCTGTGCTTTTTTTTTTACTTTCTTACTGTAGCACCTGCAAAACTCAGAAGAGGGAAGGGGAACGTGCAGGCATAGCTGATGTTTTTGAGTGCTGTGATTTGCTGCTCAGGAGGTTGGTGGAAAGGGCTGATAGTAGTGGCAGGAAGGAGGGGGTTGTCTTAGCCACTTGGCATCTGCGGTGAGAAAGGAGAAATGTGCTTTTTTTGTAGTCATGAGTGACTGACTTGGGTCACTTGATTGATTGTCAAAGCCTCAAAGCTTTTGGCACACTGAACAGAGGCAGCATCCAAAGTAGCTGTGTGTGAGAGCATCACAGAACTGAGATTTCACTCAGCTCTGGCTAATTATTATGGGAAGTATCTACCAAACTTGTCTGTAGCAATAAATTCAGTGGTACCATTGCAAGAAACAATAGGCCTTAGGGTTAGGCTGGAAAATGTAATGAGACATGGGAACAAGTAGAGATACCTACGTTCTTAAGTGATGTTGTGGCTCTGTACCCTGGTTGTGTGAGTGACATGGCGGTGGGTTAAGGTCAGACTAGTTGGTGTCTGTGCTGGCTAGCATTAAAGGAAGGAGACATCCTTCCTTGAGAGGAGAGTAAGCTAATAAGCTTGCAGAATTGCCTCTGGAGCCAGAAAGTCTGAGATTGGAAGAAATGTTACTCTGCTGGTACAAGCCCATTGGACCAGGATCAGGGATGGTGCCTACTGACTTTTGGAAGGCCTGGTGCTGGAACCATGTTCTGATGTAGGACAAAAGCCCCTGGCAATGTATGAGTGTGCCTCTCTTGTCTCTACATGTTAAGCTCTGGGTTAGATTTTCCTAAGGCATAACTTGGAAAAGATGCATTCAAATATTTCACAGCAAACTGGAAGTGTTTACTGTGTGTGGCTCTGTTGACTGAACAGATTTAATCCTCATGCTCCTTGGAAACAGGGTGAGATTTTCATCTGCAAATCTTGCCTGCTCTGTGATCAGTCGTGGTGTGCCCAATTCCTTGCAAGCTGAATGTCTGGCAGAGCCCTGGGAAGAAGGTGGTTTTGCAGCAAGTGTTGCTTTGTGAGCTCAGGCTGGGCCCTGCACTTGTGTTTTGCCTGCTTCTGTGTGGAGAGGGTACGTCAAGGCTTGTGGTGGATAATAAAGGCTTCAGCAGGAATTGGAGAGTTTAAAACCTTGTGATGCTGTTGGAGCAGACACCATTTCCAAGGATAGGGTTCCACCACCACTGCTGCTGCTTTGGGGGCAAAGCCTGGCTGGGGAGGGGGGAGGTTGCTGCTTGGGGAGAGAAGGGAACTAGCACAGCTGAGCTGGGGGCTGTGAGTGAAAGGATGGGGCAACCTGTAACCTGGGTCCTGGCCAAAGCACTGGGAGAGTGCCTGCCTGCCCTCAGAATATACATCACTGAAACTCCTCAGGAAAAACACTGCAGCAATTATAAAGCAGAAGAAAACCAAGTACAGGAGCAGACACGCTGCCAGGCCCAAGCGACTTTGTGCTGCTTCATTTATCAGCGGGATTTCCTAATGACCCTGCTCATCTCTGTGGTGGCTGCTGCGGCTGCCGGATGAGAGATGTGGTGAATATTTCACCACCTGCAAATGTGTCTGTGGCAGCTGAATTTCCCCACCTGGTGCCTGGTGGGACTGAAGCTGGGTTTGGTTTTGGGGTGTTGGAAGCAGTGGGACAGCCTGCAGAGCCAAAAAAGAGGCTTGAGAGGAAGGTTAGGGGATTATTTTCATAAGAAGAAGTGGTCTCTTCACCTAATCCTGTTACAGGGCCTGACCTTGAAAGTCTTGGTTATAAACTTAAGCATGGGTTTTTGTACCATTGGCACCATGGGACTTGTAAAGCTCTCTAAATTGATATCACTGGTTTAGCAGATAAAGTTGCACTTCTTTAAGGACATCTTAAAGGGATTTAAAAAATAATTTTCCATATTAGGGCTCTTCAGTTCTCCTGTAAATCTTTATTAAAGTACAAATTGACTTTTAGTTACTTAAAAGTATCTATTTCCTACTGTCCTTTATTTTAAATTTGGAGATTTATTTTGTGGGTAGAGAGAAGATGTTAATTATTGCAAAAATAAATCCCAGTGATTGCAGCAGAGCAAGGAATGAGGTACAGGAATTACTCACGACACTGTTTATTCCATCTATTATCGGCCTTGGCCCACTCTAGAGAAAAGAGTGGGGATATTGGTGCTGTTGTACTGAGACATGATTGCTTTTTCTTGAAAGGTGTCTTTCTGTTATTTTTTTCTGAGAATTTATAAATATTAAAATGGCACTAAATACATGCTTCAACTGTGTCAAAATAGATACAGATTGTGCCTTGTGATAGCTCTTCAAAATTTTATAGCTTTTAATAAAGGTTATCAAAGCTGCTTGAGAGTCAGGTGTCACTAGCAGGTTCTTGATTTTTATTAAAATCCAGATTTTTAAGTTTAACAAGTTGAGCATCAGTTCAGAGATGCATTAACAGAGATTAATTTGTCCCTCATTTCTTTTAATCTGAATTGTCAGGAATCGTGTTCTCTAGTGATGTAAATGTCCACAAAAATGACTTATTAGTAGATCAGATTGCTTTTTAAATTTAACTAGCAGAGATGCGCTGGCATACCGAAGAGAATTGGTCTAGGTTTTGTGAACAGTTCAGTGCCTAATGAATCACTTCAATGTACTTTTCTGAAGGAAAGCGGAGCAATTTAAATGTGCAGTGCATTGATTTACCTCAAATGGATTAGGCCTCTGTGTGCAGTCCTCTGCATTAATTTACTTTTTCCACAACTGTAATAATAAAGGCAGCATTTCTGTGTGGCACCAGCCCAAATTAGCTCACGGAACTTGCTAGAAAGCAAAATAATTAATATTTGGCTGAAAATGGGATGCGGGAATAGATCTTTTTGAGAGAGCATGGGTCTTAGTAAGAGCTGCCAGGTTTGAGATGGCTGTAGGAGCTGTGCTGAGGACAAGGCTGTGGGGCTGGAGCCCCCCATGAGGGCTCTTTGTGTGACCTGACTGCCCCTGCAAGCACTGATTGGCTCTGAGCATGGGAGAATTCGGTCTAAGGTACGGATGATTCATTGACTTTATTATAGGGGGCAATAATTAAAATGTATTTGTGATTTGGCCCAACTTTAGGGGATTCTTTGAATGTGGCCATGTTTGCTTTTTTTGGAAGGCAACAGCACAAAAATCTGTAACTAAAACAGATTTGAGCACATTTTACTGTTCTAGTAACTTTTCAGTCCCCTCTGTCCCTCTTTCAGCTCCAATCTGCTGTATGCTCTGTCCTTGCTGAGCAGCCAGTTGTGAAACTGTGGGCAATTCTTTATTTTAACCACTTAGCTGCAGATATGGCATTGAGGCTTTGTTTCGCTCGGTGGGGATTACTGTGGTCGAGCAGCCCTCGTGACTTGCGGCCTTTTTCGGAATTACCATTGTAGGCTTCTTACATACTTGTGAGGATTAATTTCCCCATCCCAGCTCAATCGGCTAATTCCCACTGCTGGCAGCTGCCTGCCCAGATGTAAACCTACAGAGAAGTGAAGGGATGGAGCACCCCGGCTGCTGCCTTCCTCCCTTTGGAGCCCGTTTCCCCTCTCCCAGTTTGGGACTGGCAAGCTCATCTGAGCAGTGCCTGTCCAACCTTGCAACATCTTGGATGTGGATGCAGAACCAGGACAGGAGTGGTGGGACGGTGGTTTTGTGTGGGATGATGAAGGCAGCATGGGGAGGCAGTGCCACTCCTGCCTTCCTCCTCTTCTTCTCTGGCAGCTGGTGGTGGAGAGCAGGTGCAGGTTATTGTTTGTGATTGATTTGCTGATGCTGCAATTGCACAGTTTGTTCTGGGACTAATAGGGTAGCACCGACTTGTTCAGGCGTTAGTGAAATGAATCACATTTGTGATGAGTAATAAGAAGCAGACTTTGGTATTTATGAATAATTAACACAGTAAAGTTTTTCTTAAACAGACATGAAGAAATTATTTAATTTCTACTGTGAACACTGTGTAAAATTGATGAAAGATAATTCCATTTGCTAATGTGAGAGTAAGAAGCCAAAGCAATCTATCTTTTCATGCTTAAGTTCGTATTGCCGATGCAAAAGGTGAATGTATAATTCCTTCAATGTGTTTTCATTGGGTGGGACCTGTGTTTATCCAGTAGGGTGTTTTTTGTTGAAATGAAGTCTTAACTCGCTCATGCCATTTTCATCCACGTATCTCTGGGTGGGTAGCGTATATATGCATGTAACACATGAATGAGTGGTAGTTAGGACCTTGGGACCAGCTTTTTTCACCTCTGCTTTCCTCACTCTAGCCTTCTTCCTCAGCAGTTCACGCTTCGTAAGACTGAATCCATTTAAGATATTGCCTATATACAGCTTTGAGTGAAATCTCCACTTATTTAGTCTCGGAAAAAATCATTAGCTTTTAGAGACCTGTAAGTCACAAGATCAATTAGGAGTGAGGTTCAAATCGCCTAACTTCTTGGTTCTCAGCCGCTTATCCAACTCTGAAGGAGCCAAACTTCTGATGTGTTATAACTAAATATATGCAGCTACGAGGGAGATAATCTTGCAGCATTAAATGATTTTGCACGTTGCCATAAAAGCGTGGAGATGACTATGCCTTTCATGAGATCCTTGTAGCAAAAGCTTCTAATTTCCCATAATCAAAAGGACTGTGAAGTTTTGATGCTCTTAGAGGTCCAAATAACTGGAAGATCAATTCTTCCTTTAGTGTTTTGCATTGGGTAAATTAAAACACTGCAAAGCTCCCAGCACTGGGAATCTTGTTTGAACTGTGGGATTCTTCAGCAAATGCCCAAATCAAATGAGTAAAACTCTCTCTGCAACTGTTTTCTGAAGTTTTCTGCTGTTCAGAGTAAAGCAACTGTTTTAACCCCCTGTTAAGAAAACAGTGTTTCCTTGGACAAAGACACAGAAGCTGCTATTCAGAGTTGCTTTTTCAGGGTAACTTGAGGGGGAGAGAATTTCCTTTTGCCTGTGGGAAAGCTATTCTCTGGAGCAATCCCAAGCCTTTCTGAGCTTGGGCAGTTGTTTGGATTGGGTTTTTTTCCCCGGTGGGTTCAGAGAAAGTTCTTGGGAATGTACTTGTGTCCTGCTTGAGCAAAACCTGCCAGGTACTGACTTTCTCCTGTTGTTTGGTAGCAGCTATTTCCTCTCGATAGGCAAGATGCTATGGGAGTTGTCTTCCCATGGTGCTCATTGTTAGTGGAGGACTTTTAATAGGGTTGGATGTGGGTGAAGACATCTGTCTGTGTGATGCTTCCGTAAGAACAGTAGGCATTGTTCCTTCTGGGACTGATACCACCAACTGCAGATAGGGAGGAAGGTGGCTGTGTGGCTTCTGCCTTTTACAAAGCTGTCTGTTTTTCTGTGGGTGGTTGGATCTAATCAGTGCAATAGTAGCACAGGGAAGTAAGACCAAAGCGCTTAAGGAAATGTCAGACACAACAGGATGTGCCTGCCTGATGATTGCCGAGTGACTTGCAGAAACATAAATGGCATAAATTAGGCTTTAACTCCTTCAGTTCTTCTGCACTGCAGGTCAGTCACTGCAAAGAGTAAAAGTGGTCTGCTTGTTACCTTTTCTCTTTTCCTAACTATGCATCTGAAGCTGAAATTTCAGTATCATAGAATGACTACGGATTGGAAGGGACCTCGAAAGACCATCTAGTCCAATCCGCCTGCAACAGCAGTAGGGTTGTTTGGGATCGGGGTGGTTTCCAGTAACTTTACATAAATAAAAAATGGAGAAGAGCTTGTTTGACTTTCTGGTGGTGGGTTGTTGCTGAGGTCTTTGTGTCTCTGGTCTATGTGGGAGGCAAGTGGTGAAATGTCTGAGGGGCCTTTGAGAAGCCAGGACTTCACACCTGGAAAGGACAAGCACACACCTGTCTCCATCACCATGCCTGCCCCTTTCCTCTTAGCCTCTGCCTTGTCTATGTAATTCAATTCACTGCATCATTCTAAGCAGTATAAAGGATGTTGTGTTTTCTGACCTGTGTATAGGCTCTGCTGCCTACACATGGCTAGTCTTAGGTAGAGGCACTGGTTTCACACTAGTGTCTAGTTTGGATTCAGGGAAGCTGTAGTTTTTAAATGTAAACCCTGTGTACTGTACTGGCAGGTAGCTCCAGCATGCCATGTGTGCACTCTGCTCTGTGCTGGTGTCCTATGGGGGCTGTGGTGTTTGTTCCCTTCCTGGGAAGGGAAGAGGAAAGCTCTCTCAGCAGTGTAACTGCTCGTGTGTGGTCACAACACTCGTTGCTTTCACAGGAGAGCACTCTCACATTCTAATTTTCACCTCCTTTTGTAGATGAAGCAGGCTCTGACTTTGCTCTTTGGAAGGAACAACTTGAGAACATCAGAAGCCTGGTACAACTATCCTTAAATATCATCTAAACATGCCCTAAAGTTGCTTCTGTGAGCCTGGTGCTCTGGCTCATAGAAAAGTAGTGAGAAAAGCTAGAACCTCCTGTTGTAAATAGGAGATACTGGGTGTCTCACACCAGGTGTCCTGAAGTCATTAGGAACTAAATGTTGCTGCTTTAAGCTTTTGCTTTGAATGTAACTGGTGACTTAAGGCTGCATCTGCTCATGGCAAAGGGGAGTAGACCATTGGAAGGCAATGATCTCTTAGCTGAGACCTAAGAGAACGTGTAGTCAGTTCCTTGTTAGTTCCACAGTTAGTTTGCAGAACTATCCTGTACAGCTATTTAAACCAGCCCTGCTTCTGGAACAGATCAGGTAGACCTCAGGTTCTTGAATATAGTGGAAGTGTTTTGCAATGTAGAGGTATAAATGCCTCTTTTAATCCTGTTTCTAGAGGAAAGGCAGAGATAACAAATGAAAAGTGTAATTGCACATGCAGTGGCTTCTCCTGAGAAGCTAATTGCTCACTTTTCGTGTTTCTAGTTGCCGTTTGGATGTCAGCAGCATTCCCGGTTGGAATGAACACTCCCAGAGTTTTATGGATAGGGACAGCTTCCTTCCTTAGGTTTATGCGGTAGTGCTGACGTTCATCTCACAATACCTGTTGCAGTTTGGAGATTCTGGCTTGCTAATGCTGATGCAGAACAGCTGAAGAAGAGAGCATTGGAAAGACTTTTGGCTGGATTATAGTTCTGCGAGCTGTCTTACCACCCACTGCTCTTTGTGACATATTCAACATCCTGCCACGTGCTAGAAGAAACTGGAATTTTGCTAGAAATTGTCAGCAGAAAGCATTGCAAGGGAACTACGCGAGCACTGTCCTGTGGATTACTGAGCTCCTTTGTTGCCTGCAAGAACGTGAGTGTGTGAATAACCATTGTTGTCTGTGAGCGTGGCAAGGTGTGTTGGAACAAGGTTTGGTACAGTACAGGTTTTGGAAGACTTTGCCTACGTCTTTGCTAATTTATCGAGTTTAACAGAACACACATAACGGAGAGCTGTGCTGCAACTTCTGGAGAAAGGATTGGAAGGAGGTTGTGCTTGGTAGGTTTAGGATGTGCACAAACTGTATCTTGTCAAGCCTGAGCTTGGTGTGAACAGAAGTACTTCAATATATAGCTTAAGCGTGTCCTTGGTGTTTCCACCTATTGTTGACTGCTTTGCCTAAGGAATAAAGTTAAATCTAATGACGTGAGCACCTTTTGCCCGTGAAATGGTAAAGTTTCCTGCATTTGCAGAGTTCAGATTTCACAGAATCACAGAATGTTACAGATTGGAAGGACCTGGAAGGATCATTTAAGCCCAGCCCCCCCCGCTGGAGCAGGGTAAGCCAAAAACCTTTCATGTGTTTTTGTGCTTGTTTGTGGTACCACCTTTCCATACTGTGATTGACCTTTTCCTACAACTAGGAAGTGGTCAGTACTGCATCTGTGTGTGTACCAAGACAAGCAGAGGGTCTAGAGATTTGCTGAGACAAGTGAAAGTTGAGATTCTCTGTCGAAAGGACTCAAAGACTTAGAGAGCTGCTTGGGTAAATCTCATGGTCCACGCAGGGTGGACTCATGTAGGTTCTTCTACAACGACCTCAAAGTGCAAAAGCGAGATGACCCTGCTAGGGGGTTCTGCTTCAATTCAATAGTGTAATTTTTTTGTTTTACCCAATAAAACAATTTTCTTTATGATAGAAAGAAAAGAGTGATGGAAAAGGGTGAAGGAGTAAAGTAAAGAGGGGAAAGAGGATAATAGCTGCCACCGCAAGGTCCCAGGCAGTGTTCATCAGCTTTCTGATCTTCTGGGAAACATTCCACTAGTCTTCTGATCTTCCAGCCGATTGTTGGTGAGAAACGCTTCCAAAAGCTTGCCATAAAGGCTTGCTCACAAAGTCTTGCCCACAAGCTTGTCCTCAATTCAGTTGCTAAGGAGCCATCTTTTATGCCAAGCAACACATTTTGCTCCACCTCTGTCCTGTGGAGTTCTGCCAATCTCTGCCTTTTTGAGCCAGGCTTCCATGATTGTCTGCAGAGGAGGGTCCGAGGGCCTGCTCTCCCTGGAGGTGAGTGACTTTGGCCAGGAGGTGTGCTCTGGTATTATAATGAGCAAAGTCCTCCTGAAGTCCCAGATTTTTTCATCAATATCAAGATGGCCCTTGATGAGCAATCTTCCTTGACAGTTCTAATGTTATCCGTTCCGTGCCAGGTAGTGGAGAAGTAGCACCATGCGATTAGCTGTGTGGCATAGGTGTTCCTGGCTCTTTCCACTGTTACAGTTTGATCAGTTTCGGTGTACCTACTTGTACCTTTAGTGTCCAGTTCTGTACCTTAGCATCCAAGTCCACGATGACCATGCTGAGGCAATTCTGACCACCTCTTAGAGTAAGTTGATGCGTCCATCAGGTGTCTGTCGGGGCCAGTGTATTGGGTTCTGCTGGGGACCTGCAGGACCAGAAGCGTCAGCTTTTTCAAACTCTGTGTTTGGCCAGACCTCTGCAGTGAAGAGGCTGTAGGAATAGACACCTTTCCTGGGGAGCTTTGGTTTGAGAGTGTAGTGGGAAATGGAGAGGTTTAGACCTCTCTTTCACCAGCATCTGTGAGACCATGTTGAAAAGGGCAGCTCCATCTGACCTGAATCCAGACTGCCCATGGGCCAATCCTGTTTGTAAAATTGGTCAGTGTATCAGGCAGCGCAGAGGGGGAAAAACACAGAAAGGATTTAAGAATAGCTGAGCTCATGGTGAGATAAAATTTCTCAGACTCTGGATTATGGAAGGATCTGGTTATTTGTAAAAATACATAAGCAGATTCTCTGCCTTGGCGGCTCAGCAGTTGTGCTGGAGGATTTGACTGTGCTCAGCCCATCCTACTGCTTCCCCAGGTGCAGCTGAGGTCTGGGAATTTAGTTTTAAGGCTGACAACCACTTGTATATTAAGTGTGGAAAATTAACTGTACTTTGTAAATTGCAAATACCAGCTTTTTAAAGGAATTTAAGGCTTTTTTTGTGTCTTGCTTTTCCCTTTACATTATTTTTCTGGAATTAGCAGGATGGTTTTCTTCTACTTTACCTTGTGCATTATCTGAAGTAGTGAAGATAAATTGCTTCCTGCAATAAACCTCTGTATTCGCAGAAGAGCTATGGATATGAAATACAGTATTGTGCTTTGTTTTTTCCCTTGCAGTAAAAATATTGTCTTGAGTAATGTTCTATCAAGATAAGTGAAATTTTTGTAGGTTTCACAGTATGTATTTTAGTTCCAATACTAGTACCTGTAGCTTATTATGGTGGGTAGATTGGTTAAACCTGAGATCTGGCATCTCGTGATGATGGCTGCTCAAGCTGAAAACTGATCATTGACGGAAAATAAGTGCGTGAAGCAAGTTACACAAACAGATTCACAGATCATTAGGGGTTGGAGGGGACCTTCAGGCATCGTCGAGCCCAACCCTCCTGCTCAAGCAGGATCATAAAACCTAAAACAGATTGCATAGAAACACATCCAGATGGGTCTTAAAAGTCTCCAGAGAAGTAGACTCAACCTCCCTGGGCAGCCTGTTCTAGTGCTCAGTAATCCTTACAGTAAAGACAGTTTTTTCTGATATTGAGATGGAACTTCTCATGCTTCAACTTACACCCATTACCCCTTGTCCTACCACTGGGCACAATTGAAAAGGGATTGTCCCTTGTCTGCTGGCAAGCATTACCAGACTGCTTTCCTATGACTTTCACCTCTTGTGTTCAGCTTAGCTAGAACTGGATTCCTTACTGAGCACTGCTTTGGGGTAGAAACCGCATCTGCTCCAAACACAGGGCAGTAGAAGTCACTGGACACGTAAGCATTTGCAGATGGCTTGTCTGTCTAGGGCCACATCTTTTACAGTGTGGTTAATGGTGTTGATTATGGTGGAGGACTGACTTGGTTTTCTATGGAAAGGGAAAGTGAGCATCTGGGATGTGATATAAAGGTTAGAAATTGCAGCTCTGGGCTGTCAGAAGTCACTGCCTTGTATCTGTGGGAGTTTGTGCTGGGCTCTGTTACAGGACCTGGGAGACACTTTATTTTGGAAGCGAGTTATGTCTGGGTTTATAAATGTCGAAAAGCATGTTGTATCCCAAGGGCATGACCTGTGCTAGTGTAAGTGATACTAAAATCTGCGGTGAGCTTGCTGGTGGGAGTCAGTCAGGAATATTTGGGAAAGCAGAGAGCACTTTAGGTCGCGTGGACAACATCCTTTTATTCTACAAGCTGTTTTTCATCTTTGCTTGAGCAGCTGAGATGAAGCATCCCTTTCTCTCAAGAACAAAAGCAAAACTGTTTCATGTGCCAGGGCTGGGATGTGCTGCAGTCGCTTATTGCATTGCTTGGCTTTGATCCTTGGCTGTGGTGTAGGAGTGCACAGTACAACCCAGGAAGGTGCGGTGGTGAAGTGGTTTTAAGTCCCTGGTCTAGACTGATGCCTGTATCCCTGGCCAAAAGTAAGTTAGGTTTGCTCCAGGCTGCAAATGCTGTTGAGATCTTTGGGGTCACCTACAGCAGTTGCATCGCCCAGGCAGGGAGATTGGAAGAAGAGTTACTGGAAGGAATGTCAAAAGGCTGCCTGTTCCTTTCCCCATTTACAGATAGTGGTTCTCTTACTGGTTTTATTTTTACACTGTTTTCGTGTTAAACAAGAGCAGCATTTTTGCAAGCTCCGCTGCTCCTTGAGCAGGGTATCTGCCTAGCAGAGATATTGTGGTCAAATTTGTTGTTGCCGTACTTGAACACTAACCTGAGGGATTTTTTTTCTCTTCTCTCTTTAAACAGCTTGGGGTTTTTTGTTCTGCTAATGGAAAATTTCAGCTTGTCCTCCACTTAAACACAGGTCAGGCTTTTCCGGGAAAACAAAATGACTCAGTAGCACTTCCCTGTTCTCCTTCTAGTGTGCTTAGCTAATGATTTTCATTTTGAGTTTTTATTTAGAAAGGCCTTCTGTCTCCACTAAACTAGCAGTGTTTTCCAGACAATAGAGGACAGGCAGGATCTCTAAGGGATCTTCACCCCCTGGGACTGTATTACTCCTTCAGAGTTGGTAACTCATGGATTTAGGAAGGTGAAGCTGAACAAGGGTAAGCAGACACTTCTTACACGTAGGCTGAGGGTTTCAGATTCCGGTGATGTGCGGGGATGGGCATCTAGGAGTACAAGGGAAACTTTGACATTTCCATTTGGCAACAGGGAAAGGCGACTTCCATCCACTGCTGCCAGGCATTCTCCTGGTGCTGCTTACCTCAATTGTTACTGCTCACTTCTCCCTGCAGCTCCCAGCACTGTTGCAGAGGTTTGTTTTTGATTGTTTCACCTTGCACATAGACTCAGTGCTCTCTAGATTGATGTCCTGAAGCATGTGCTTAAAAGTCAAATAGCAGATGACTGCACTGTAATGGATGTTGTTGCACTAGACATTACATTATAGAAGTCACTGTGGTTAAATGATATCTCTGGAATCTTGTTTTATCAAGGCGTTTATGTTCCTCTCTAATTTTTGTGGAGAGTCGTTTAGATATTTTACAGATTATGGCATAATGGAACTGCCAGCTATAAACATGGGGAGGAATCCATTACACGTGGTGATTTAGTGGTTAGTCACAATTACTTGGGAGCTACAGTGTCAAATTTAACACCAACCTTCAAAACCGTGCATTGTGAAATCTGGTCCTCCTTCCTGAGAGATGCTTCTCCAGCATTCCAAAGAAGATGATGTTCTGTACAGCAAGAATTCGGAGAGGATGGGCTGATGTTGGAGGAGCGACTTAGTATGAGAAGGAAAGAAGAAGATTGGTGGTGGCAGTAAGCTGGTGTGGTTGATTCCTTTCCCAGGGGAGGAGCAGGGAGACAGCAACTGATAGATCTGGAGCAGGATAGCTCCATGTGCCGCAAGCCTGGATTGCCGTCTTGCAGCAGCGCTTGGTGCAGGGCTCCAGCCCCTGCTCCCAGACAGTAGAGAGCTGGTATCCTCAAGGCCTGCACTGGTAGTGAAGATGTTCCTGCAGGTTTGTTGAGGAAGACACTATAGGCTGATGAACTATGGCAACTAGTAAGAGCAACTTCTGCATAGTAGAAGTGTCAGTAGAGATTTTCCCTTACCGTAGGTATAGATGAGCACTTGCTGTAACCGCAGGCTGTGAGCAGAAGCTGTTGCCTCTGTTCAGCTTTTGAAATACTGACTTTTCCTCCAGAAAACCACCTGCTTGTTGCAGCTGGCTGCCTGCTGCTGTGTCTGACCAACAAGAGTTGTGTGCTTTGACTTGAGCTGCACCTTCTCTGACCTCCTGGGGTGGAAATTATTAGCCTAAATTGAGTGACCGGCATCGTGCTGGGTTTTGTTTGATGAATGGAGATTTTATGACCTTCAGGACTCTCTGTTTCCCTGCTCTCAGCTTGAGTTGAAAGTGAGTTCTTGTGAAGACTACTGTAATACTTGGTGTCACAGGATTAAGCCCAGGGTGCAGGCTCTCAAAAAGAAATGTGGAAACCCAAAACCTAGAGGGAGAGTAAGTAAATCTCATTAAATTTGTGTCTTAGAGTCTCAGAACAAAATTTAGATTAAGAGCCAAGCTCATGCAGTTGGGCACCCCAAAGCTCGCCAGTGGCCTTTCTTTGGGCATATTTGTTTCTGCGGTGGTTGGTTCTAGAGATGCCTGCAGAATACCTGAGAGTGCTTCACTGTCAATAATTTAATAGCGATGATTTAACGGGGCTTTTAAAAAAGAATATTATTTGTGATTGTTAAGAATTGCCCTTGGTGTGGAGTTCCTGTGGAGGAGATATTGAAATTCTAGGTTTGTGTGAACTTGACAGCTATCGATCAGGGCACTGACCCTGAGTTTTACTCGTAAAGCTTTGTAAAACCTCCAGGAATTTTTAGGTAATTAAGGTCAGACACAATCAAGCCCTACATTTCTTACCAGCTGCTCAGAAATTTGAACACTTTAAAACCTGTAAAAGACAGATCCTCTAACCCGTTCATTCTCTTTGGTTTATCATAGAATTATTTAGGTTGAAAGTGACTGCAGGGATCACTTAGTTCCAACCCCCTATGCCATGGGCAGGGGCACCTCTCACTAGACTAGGTTGCCCAGAGTCCCATCCAACCCAGCTTAAAGCACTTTTAGGGGAAGGACATCCACAGTGTCTCTGGGCAACTTGTTGCAGTGTCTTGCCACCCTCATAGAGAGGAATTTCTTCCTAGTATCTAATCTCAGTCTACCCTCTCTTAGTTAGGACAGGGGGAAATGGTTATAGTCACTAGAGTTCCTCTTAAAAAGTCCCTCTTCAGCTTTCTTATAGCCCCTTTCAGGTACTGGAAGGCTGCTCTGAGGAACCCCCAGAGCCCTTTCCAGAGTGAACAGCCCCAATTTCCTCAGCCTGTCCTCTCATAGGACAGATGCTTCAGCCTTCTGATCATGCTTGTAGCCCTTCTCTGGACTCGCTCCAACATCTCTGTCCTCCTTATATTGGGGAATTCCAGAAATGGGTGCAGGACTCCAGGTGAGGTCTCCAGAGGCAAAATAGGGTAGTATAATCACCTCCCTTGACATGCTGGTGATACTTCTTTTGGCATCCAATGATAGAACAAAGGGCAGCAGGTGTAAGCTGAACATAGGAGGTTCCACATAAATATGAGAAGCAGCCTCTTCACAGTGAGGGTGACAGAGCACTGAAACAGGCTGCCTAGGGGGGTTATGGAGTCTCCTTCTCTGGAGACATTTAAAAGCCACCTGGGCATTTTCCTGTGTGACTTGATCTAGGGGATCCTGCTCTGGCAGGAGAATTGGACTGCATGATCTTTAGAGTTCTCTTCCGATCCCTAACGTTCTGTGATTCAGTTGGCCTGCTGGAAAATGTTCCAAGCTGACACCATGACTTGTGACGTGTCCATGCCGCCAGGTTTCATCTTGGCTTCTTCTGCAGTGCTGCTCAGTGTGGCTGCTACAAAGCCCGTGTTTGCACACTCTCCCTCACACGTGCCTTGGTCTTTGCAGAGGTGATGCTTTTATGGTTCAGCTTGTCCCCATTAGTGACAACAGCACTCATCGCATTGACTGAAGAGCCCTGTTCCCCAGAGAGGCAGCCTTCCTGGAAGGGAGATAATTCATGCCCCTCACCAGTTCTGTCTTCAATTGTTTGAAGGTTCCAGTTAGCGTCAGCGATAGCAGCTGGGTTTTGCAGTGTCAGCTGTTTACCACGCGGTTAATGCCTGGGCCTCAAAACTCATTAGAGCCGTGTGACGAGATGAAAGGCTAAAAGCCTATGTGATACCTGCAAAGTGCTCCAGCTTTACAAAATGTCACTGCTTCCTCCTTAAACATTCGTAATTCCTGATTTGGCCTGGCCCTTCAGAGCAGTCTGCTGGGAGGACATCTGCCTGGTTAGGACCGTTAAACGAGTATGCAGTCCTTGACATTCTTCATTTCTAGAACTGGGTTTCCATGTCTTGCTTTACTGTCATCATTAGCAATTTGCTGGGCTTCGTTTTGGTGATGGGAGAGCAAATTTTACAGTCGCTGAAGCATTCTGTAACACAGCAGGGTACAGCAGTAATGGTACAAAAACCAGGGCTATATTAGTGCTTTCTAAGTGTATTTTAAAAACTTTTCTTTTAAACTAATTCTTGGCAACTCAACTGAGCATATGTACCGTTGCTAACGCTTTTGTAAAATCAAATCTGGTACCTACTTTTTTTTTTTTACTGTTGCTTTTAAAGGACTTTTTTTTTCCGCAGCAGACTGTTCATCCTGCTCTCATGACTTTTTTTTCTGTTTAATTGCTTTAGTATTGCATCACATTCTGCTTTCACTTTTTAATTGGCAACCACCTTGTGTCTCTATGGTGGAAGAGGGGGAATTTCACTGTGGGATTGAAAGCAGAGATTTGAACCTCTGTTTTCATTAATGTAGAAAGTACTTTATGCTTTTTCAGCTGTGGCTACTATAACAGCAAATGGCATTCGCTTAAGTGAAGCCTATCAGATATATAATACACAAACTCTCTATCTAATAAAGAGCTGTAAATAAGGGCATCAGTGGCAACTATACAAGCCTTTGTGCCATGGCACAGTGGAAGAGTTGTGGGCTGCCATGGGTAGCAGGGATGTGGTCAGAGGAGCCTTTGCTCTTCTGGCTTCTAAGTGGGTGGGGGAGAAGGTTCTTGACTTGGCTGATGGACAGCCCTGTACTCTCCTCTGTGCCTGTGGGCTTTGCATGGGAAACTGGTCTGCCTGGCTGCAGATCTGCAGCAAAATTGGTATAATCAAGGGGATTTCAAGGTTAAAAGCTTCTCCTTCCCAGTGGGTTGGGATGCCTCTGCAGTCCTTCATATTCTCTGTACATGAATGATTTGACATAGATTTCATGCCTTTTCTTTGCCCTGGTTGCTGGCTCAGTGTAAAGCTACACCTGAAACTGGGTAGCATAGATGCTCTTGTTTTTGCCAGCTGCTTGTCCTGGGTCATGTTGAAACCACTCAGTCAATTTTGTTAGCAAATGAACATTTCAACTCTGGTGACTTAATGTATAAATAGCTTGTGATAGAGAAGTTCAGGCTGTGTAAGTGCTGCAATAGCTTGTCTCTGATGGTTCCTGCACTTAATATTTTTGGGTTCTTAGGGTATGGCACAGACTACTATTGATTGCTGTTTAGAGGTGCCTGTAGTTAGTGTATAACAGGAAAGCAAAACTTGTATTGTGGGCACTTAGTTATAAATAACTCAGAGCATCTAAGGTGTTGCGGAGGGTGCAGTGCGAGCCCCTTCCCAGTGCCTGGACCAGGATGTTCAAAACTAAAACCTCTAGCCATCAGCAAGCACTTCCACCAGGCATCTGGAGCTCCTTTTGTGGGTGAGGAGACATGATAGAAGAGCAAAGCAAGTTACACTTCTGCATAATAATGAGGGCTCTCATCCTGCCACCTGCCCAGGCATTGTCACTTGGAGGTCACATTGATGCAAATCTGCTGTGCTGTATGAGGGGAGAGATTGCATCTTTGCTGGCACTTTATCCTTTTGAGATGCATGCCACACAGTCCTGGAATTTAACTTAATCAGAGGCAGGAGTGTTTGTACCGAGATTGGCTGATGTATTTATTTTACCCAGGTTTAATTTATAAACTCTCTCTTCCTGTGGAAGTTTGATTAGCGTTATAAATTCAGTGTGATGGATGCTGAAGGAACCTGATCTTTAAAATAACAACCGAAAAACAACCCAAAACACAGCTGGGAAGTTGGAGGGAGAGTTCAGATTTAAATTGCAAGGCTTCCTGTTGTCTCAGAGGGGCTAATGGTGGTTAGGTCGTGTGCCACAAAACAAATGTAGACTGAGATTTAATTTTTTTACAGGTATCCAAAACATTCTTTACACAGTATCTGGTCATGTCCTAATGGCTTAGTGGTGATAATGGCAGTAATACTTTTGAAAAATGCGTAATATTAGTTTCTAAACTACAAGATATTTAATTCCCTGACATCACTCACAGAAAGGAAAGTTGAAATCATAATGAGCAGCTGTGATCATGGTTTTTCCTATCTGTGATGCACAGGTTTTTCGGCACACAGTAGGGCACTCCCCATGTCCTGCACACAGATGTGTGTCTAAGCCCTGCTCAAGCTCCTCAGGGCCATCCTGCAAACTAGCAGAGCCTCTGTCTGCAGAATTTATTTCTATAAAGTTCGGAGCACTGGCATTTTCTTCTAAGGACAGATGCACAGTTTAGGGGACAAAGGGAGGTCTTTTCCCAAAGAGCGGTGTCCGGTATTGACGAAGTTTATTATTGAAATTGATTGTGATTGGAGGCCTGCTGTAGGGCAGGGGATTTGTTTTCCATTTTCTCAGTGTTACTCCTACAGAAGCATCACTTGTTTCAGCTGCCTCTGTCAATGGGGAAAGGTACTGCTCTGATTTGTTTTTGTTTGTCTTTTCAGCTGTTCCCTACTATGTGCTAAATGGGTCTTGCAACCTAAGTGTATGCAGTTCATGGATGAAAGAAGGTAGCTAGAGGGAGAGAGGAAGAAGTGCAGAAATAGTTATTGATGCAGTTGGTGTGATTTTTGCGGATGGCCGTCTGCTTCCTCTCTGGATCCTTTGCCATTGACCTTACCTTTGCTCTTGGTGGGTTCCTCCTAGAGCCTGTCACAGTTGTTGAAGTCTTCATGGTTACTCCTTCATCTCAGACTGTGCCTTTCTTGTGCCAGCTTGCTGAAGCCACTCTTACCTCATCTGTCCTTATCCTAGAGCAAGCATTAATGGACCCAGTGTCTCTGTACTGCTGACGCAGGCAGAGGGTCCTTGAAAGCAGGCAGTGACAATGCAGAGTTGGCATTTTCTGCTAGGGCTGCTAATTAATTAAGGCCACGTGTTCAAGCTCTTAGTTTGGCCATTGCTTTCCTCCATGAAGCAGGCAGTGAAATGCCAGGGAAGAGGAAGGTGCAGCACAGCACCACTACAAGATCTGGGTGATGGTTGCAGGGCTACAGGCAGGGCAGACTCTTGATAGAGCAGGATTGTTTGCTACTCCAAATGGAAGAGTTTGTTTTATGTGGCAGTAAACTTGAGAAATTCTGTGTGATGGGGTGTTTGCCTGATCTTTCTAAGGGTCTGCTACAGTGAAGACTCGCTAAAGGACAAGGTGTATCTAGATAGACTTGCTAGGTGCGTATTGGTGACGCTGAGAGCGGCAGGCTTCGGTTTTTTGAAATAAGCAATCATTGACCTGTTGGCTTTTTGAAAATTATTTCAAATTAAGACTTATTGTTGAAATCTGGAGGAGATTCCAATGCAGAGTATGTCACCTTCGCAACTGTCTAGACAGAGTACCTGCATCCCTGTTAGGCAACATCATTATTTATAGTTATGTATTATAATAACAGTGATTGCCTGTGATAAGGCACCAACTTCACTAAGCTGTATTTCAGATTGTACAGCTGTGTAGGTTGAATTTTCAGAATAAATAAGAGGTTTGCAGTTGTGTGTGGAGCGGCCTTTGCCTCTAAAATAGAGCTGATAGGTACCTGCTCCTGGAACAGGCACAAGGGGAAGAAAAAGAGGAGGTGTCTCTCAAATTCATGTGCTCCCTGACCTTGGATGATGTCCTTGAGGAATGCACAGGGCAGTGGAGCTCGCTGTCATTGTTGACTTCAGTAAGGCCAGGATAGTAACCTGGGATCCTGGCTGGGATCTGGACACTTTTTAAATGGTGTGAAAACATGCAGTGTGTATGCAAAAATGGAAGCTTTATGGATTTTGTGGATATTGTCACAGAGTTCATGTTCTCTGCTACAGACCCATTGATTTTGGTAGAGTTACTTAAGATTTGCCTCTGCCAGTGGTTATGGTGAAAATGTGAAGTGCTTTTTGATTTTGTTACATTTTTTTTTCCCCTCCTGGACTTCTGTTGTGTGGAAGGGGCTTGAAGGCATCCTGACAGCTGTGGTTTACTGGGAGAAACCAGAAGCTTGCAGGTATCCAACTTCTTTCCAAAGGGAATTATTTTCTTTTTGACCAGCAACCCAAAATCTGAGGTCCTCCGAGCTGTTTGCCCAACATGGGATTGACAGTAAAGCTAGAGATCCACATCGTTTGCTCAACACAGGAGAGAACTGACCAGGAGGAAGAGTTTCCTCACCCTGTCTAATTATGTTCAACCTAGAAAAGGTTTTCAGGTTTTTTTTTTTTTTTCCCCTTGGAGTATCAGTTCTGCCTCTTTTGGAATTGCTCTTGCTGCTGTCCTGGCTCTTAAGCCTCTTCCTAAAGGTCTGTAGAGCTTGTCTGTATGGATTCCAGAAATTTTGGGCATGTGCTACTTGCACGTGCCTCTGCTGGATGCATTGTGATGGCTTCAGTTCCATGGCTATAGGGACAAATAACCATATGGATTTATCCTAAGTGAGGTGTAGCCATCAAACCCATCTGTTTAGTGAGGTGGGGCCTAAGCCTTATGCAGAAGTCAACCTTGTATACTGCTAAGGAATGGTATATTAGATTTTACATATATTCTGAGTAGCAGGATTATGTAAAGTAGATCTCTTGGATAGGTCGATCTGGTGCACTATAAGGTCAAAATGGTTGAACTTGGCTAGACAGATGATGTCGTGTCTCGTTGAACTTAATTTTATTAAAGCGTGAAAGAACATTAAGTTTGACATTTTATGATATTACTTCGGAGAATTTAAGTTAGTTGTTCCCTGTAGCATTTGATAAGATACACAGAGGCCAGAAGGAATGACTGATTCACGTCTTGACTGACAGCTGTGGTGGAAAAATGAGGTGAAGCTGGATTCTTGATTTGAAAATCTGTTCATCAGCACTGGAACTTGTCAAAACATAATTTCATCTTGTTAATTTTAGTGAGTTACTGACTCAAAAGTAAATCAAAGATTTGTAGAAGGAGAGCAAAACAGTATTTTACAGTGACTGCTTGTTTTTAAGCTTGGATTTTAAGGAATACTTCATAAAACTTCCTGCTGTTACAAAGTTAACACGCTCTTGCTCTAATAATGTCTGCCTGATTGCAGAATTTGAGGTTTAATCATGCACCATCAAATTCTATTTTCAAATTTAAACAGGCTTTCAGACTTAAGTTAACCTGCTCACTTTCATTTCAGTGCACATAGTGGCAGATAATTATTGTGTGCGCTGCATTTCTCTCATCAGCATTAATAGGTTAGTATTACAGCTTCTGCCAGACCACAAATAATTAAGGAGTACTTCAAGTATGAATTAAAAGATTCCAAGTAATTGTACGCCGTAAGGTAACGAGAGTCTTGCAGCAGAGACCGAGTAAATGACTAAATGAGTCCAGATCCGCTGATAGTCTGATAGTCAAACATAAAAGCTGTTCGAGCTGGTTAGCTACTCTTATCCATCAAACTAACTGCTTATTCTTCATGGATGTTAAACCAGTTATATTAATGCTTTAAGGTAAAAATCCTACAAAAGTGGAAGAGTTACATTTGAAAAGGGAATAATAAATGATTCTTTTTTGTCGTAATTAAGCAGACCCCTGGGCTGCTTCAGGCACTGCTGTTCGTGGTGTACAACTGCTTGTGTTCAGCCGCCAACCAGTGTGGTTGACCAGCCGTATCCTAAGCCAGCTGCTGGGATGGGGACTTCCAAATTTCTGTGCCAGTGTGTGCATGCAGAAGATGGAATTCTAAGAGAGGGGGAAAGAAATAGGGGAAGCTGTGGAAGGATGTGTGTGTGGAGAGGAAGAGTGCTTACAAGCCCTCTTGTATCATCCCTGACTTTGATGAGTTTGTATATGCTATGTAGGTAGTGCAGTGTTTTAGTTCTGCAAATGACTCTAGGGTTCCTGCATGGAAAAGATTTAATTGCTACACAAGTAGTTTTCACAGAACATTAGGGATTGGAAGGGACTTAGAAAGATCATCTAGTCCAATCCCCCTGCCACAGCAGGATCACCTAGACCAAGTCACACAGAAACATATCCTGGTGGGTTTTAAACGTCTCCAGAGAAGGAGACTCCACAACCCCGCTGGGAGCCTGTTTCAGTGCTCTTGTCACCCTCAGTGTGAAGAAGTTCCTTCTCATGTTGATGTGGAACCTCCTGTGTTCCAGCTTACACCCATTTCCCCTTGTTCTATCACTAGATGACATTGAGAAGAGCCTAGTTTTACTGCTGCTCTAATGAAACAGCAAAACCTGAGTGGTTTGGACTGTTCTTTGGCAGCTTAAGGCGTACCCGTCCTTTTTGTAGAAGTCAGTGGGGTGTGTAAAATGTGGTGCTTATCCTCAAACTGGCTTCTCTGCCAGGATCCATCTGCAATGTGTATTTTGTTCAAGTGGCCTTTGGTGGTTGGTTTATAATGTTAAAAAAGCAGGGCACTCTTGGCATCCAGCTGTTTTTCCATTGCTTTACAAAAAATTTACAACATGGAAGGATGCGATGGTCCCACTTGTAAAGAAATGTTGTAGGGTCCAGGGCAACCATTTTGACTGGCACCATCAGCAGAGACCTGAAGAAGGTCCCTGGGGACACTTCAATATTCAAAGTGTTTTTGCAGAAGAAGGGATGCTTTCTAGAGGGACTTTCTATGAGAGGAAGCCCAAAGGTTGGTTGGTTGGTGCGCTTCTCTTATGGATAATGGAAGTAAACTCTTCTCTAGCAGGACTGTGGTATGGCAGTCAGGAAAGGGTGGGAAGGGCCCTGAATCTCAAGCTAAAGAGCTGGTTTGGTAGACAAGATGGAGGAATATGTGAATGGAAATGCAGCTGAAGTTGCTGGCTAGGAGAAGGACCTTTCTCAGCTTTCTAAGTGGTTATCAGCTGGGCAAAGATGCCTTTGTGAAGGTCGAGCAACTTGTTGTAATTGAATTGTGAGATGAGAGGTCCCTGGGTAGGAGCTGCTAAATTTGACTGGGTAGGAAAGACTGTTTTTCAAATCTTAGGTAGAAGGAAGCAGAAAACCTTTGATACATCCTTGGCTGTGAGAATCTCAAGTGGTTTGTTAAACTGTAGAGATGTTAAACTGTAGAGTTTGTTGACTGTAGAGATGAAGGGAAAAGAGAAGGACATCCAAGCCTTGGAGAGAGAAGCCTGTGTGCAGGGTGTGGGTGACAAGTAGGCAGGGAGCAGACGGGACAGAGGAGGGCTGGGGGTCATGGGCATATGGGTATGTTTCTCTAGATGTGCTTCTCCTCACTGTTTTGTTTTTCTGCTGATTGACCTGGAGAACTATGTGCAGTGTGGCAAAAACAAAAATCCAAACACTTTGTTGTTGAGGGTGCAGGGTGATTCTACAAAAAGCTGGGGGAAAGGCAGGTGTTAAACAGGGAGGGTAATTTCACCCATTGCTGGTCCTTTGCTCATTCCCTCCTCGGGTTTGCTGAATTTTAGCAGGGCCTTAATAAGGGAGAAAGAAGAAGATACTGTCATCTCTTTGCTTTGCAGTTATGTTGGAGCTAATTTCTGGTGGTTATGGCTGCAGCTGGGGTAGGTTTTCGGGAAAGGAGTCTTCAGCAGAGAGATGCTCCTTCGAAAGCTACATCAACCTTCTTGATGGTAGCCAGTGCTTCTTCCCCGTGTCTTGCTTTTAACCTCTGAACAAACTGTTCATTTTCAAGAGGAGAACTTGAGGGTGTGCTAGTGAAACCACTTGATGTTAGGTGCTTCTGCTGTTCCTTTACCAGTGCCATTGAGACTGGAACTCTTCTGTAGTTTCCTGTCTCAAATTCTGCATAGGAGTTGCAGGAGCAGAGAAAATTGTTCACAGCTTTCCTGTTGGTTTACCCTCTAGCACATCCATTAAATTGCTGGTTGGCAGAATATTCAATATATTATGATACATCAACAGAAGTTCTTGAGTTGAAGATGAGGAGCTGCAGCAGTAATTTTGGGGCATGCGTTTCTCCCCTTCTGTATCTTTTTCTGATAAATACTGGACAACTGCTGGTTTGGAAGAATTGACATTCAGGTGGCCAGAAACAGTCAAGAACTGAAAGTGGTAGAAACAATCCTAACACGGCCAGGCAGAGGAAGGTCATTCATCATGCTCCAGGTTCGTTATAAAGGTAGTGTTAGAGGAAATTGAAGTGCAGTGCCGAACTGCTCAGGGGTTCTTTCCCTGGACCATGCATATGCTTACACTTTGTTTGCAATTATTCTGCTGTTACGTATGTTTGGCTGCAAGCAAGCACATTGAAATCTAGTACCAGGCTCAAACTGTGCCTTCTTTATTTATAAACAGCTTTTCTTTTGCATTATGCTGATAGAGCATGATACAGAGACATCTTGCAATAGACCATTCGAATATAAGGTACCAAAAATGAAGAGGAAACATTTTATGTGATTAAACAGCTGAGACATTCTGACAGATGTTTGTGTGACAGAGTTTACAGGAAAAGCACTGCTGTTCAGATCTGGTTAGCGCTTTACATGTTTTTGTGCCCCAAATTTGGAGGGAGATACTGTTTCTCATGCAGGCTTCTCGGGCTCCTTCTTAATTCTGTGGGCTTCATAGTGTGAACTGTATAGAACCTGAAGGCATCAGCCCTGGACTCATGTCTTAGCGCTGGACTACCTGCAAAATCCTTCCCCACCAGTGTCCCAACAGATTTCTTTCCTCTTCCATTTGTCTTTTCTAGAGACTTCCTTTTTCTTTGATTTTGGTTTTCAGCTTATGGCTCTGCTTTTGTTTCTTGTTCTTCAGGATGTTATTACTAGTTTCAGTGAATCTTACCAAAATAAACTCACAGCAAAGATATTGGTTCCGATCTCTTGGCCCTGTCTGAGTGTCCCTCTACTTTTTTTCCTACCCTGGTGCTTTTCTGCTTTAAGTGTGGCTTTACGCTGGGACTTTGACAATTTTAGGGTATTAAAGTAGCTTTAATTTTAATTTGGAATTCAGAATAATACAGCTATGGCTTTTGAAAAGTTGCAATTGATTATTTCTTATGTAGGTGGCAGAAAGGCCCTAAACATTTTGCAGTTGTATTTGGAGAAGAACTAGAACAAGGTCTGCATTGTCCAAGCTACTCTGACTTTTTTTCCTCAGATTAGTAGAGTTAGGATGGACTTTCTTGTGATGGGCAATCAAGACAGAAGGAAGCTCATTTTGAGCTGCAAAAATGTGAGTTATGGTCCCTTCTGCATATTGCCTCCAAGTGCCTGTCTAAGAGTTCAATGGATGCTTTAACCCTGCTCCTATCTGTAGCATGTTCGGAAAGCATTTGTGCTTAAAAATGCGTATTCACAATAGCTTTGCAAAGACCTGAAGATAAGCAAAGGTGGCTGGGAGAACAAGAAACGTCACTGCTCTGGAGGACATCGTGATTTTGACAACTGCAGTGATGGAAAAGGGACATCTATCTTGTGTGCCAGGAATTCATTTGGGGTTGAGGTCACCCTAAAAAGGAAGAGCGGAGTGAATTCGTACAAGAACAGCTGTAGACTACTGAAGATGCAGTGCTCCTAGGGCTAGCTTGGGCAGTTTTCACTTGAGTTTGCTCTCTTACATGGTGAAAGTTTGGAAACAGGATGTGTTTAGAATAAAAATATCAAGAACTGCACTCTATGGCAAGTCAGATAGTCAGGAATTCTCCTCCCTCCAACCTGTGCCGCCTCCTCCTGGGGAGTTTGAGCTGTATTAGTTCTCTATAGATTCCCACTGCGTCCTTCTGTTCAGCCATCTTCCCCGCTATTGCATGCCCTGGCACGAGTCAGTTCTCCAATAAAAGAAGCAAAAAAGGATGTATGTGTCATCCTGTAGTCTGCCAGCTTCCTGAACCTGGTTTTTACCACGGGAGCCGTAAGGTGGAGTCTTTTGCCAGGAATAGTCCTGTCCGAGAGGCACAGTTGCTACCTTATGGCCCTGTTAAGTTGCCAGCTGCACTGATACAGCAAAGTTAAGTCCAGACTAAAGACCTGCCTGGATGCTTGGGGAGAAATATCAAAAGTAATGAATTTTTTTTCCTTTCTACACTTGACAGAAGCCACAACCCAGTGTAAGCCGTAAGGTGTTGCTGAAGGTGCCTTTTGGCACTTTGTTTAGTAACAAGGCTTCTCTAATTTTGTTGGTGAGGCTCAGGATATTGTAGTGATGAATGAGAAGATGGTGAGTGTGTTTGCTTTCCTAGGCCAGCTCTCTACTCCTGTTGGAGTAAACCAGTGATGGCTTGCCTTTAGATCTTTAGGGTTACGCTGTATCTTTACTCTCATTTGCAAGAGATGGAAGGTAGCAGGATTAGACATGGCTCTGTAAGGGTGTGAGCAGGATGGTGGGGAGCTGGAAGGGTGGGACAACCTGTGCAGTGGCATCACTAATGCTGTAAACATTTATAGAAAACTCTCCCTTTATCCTGCTTACGCTGGTTAAAGGAAGGACATTTGTTTCTTTTGACCCATTTGTGGGAGAATGCTAAATTATTGCTTCGTCCTACAAAGGCACTTGGTGAACATGGTGGAGAGAGTAGCATAAAGGCTAAATAAGTGTGAAAAATTAAAGCATTTTTAATTTACGGCACAGAACTCACAGGGGAATATGCTCACACAGATCTGCAGTATCTTTTACTTCTGAATGAGCAGATTAGTGATGGCAAATTCTGCTGTGTTAGAGACATGTGTGAGGTCACTCCTCGTGGTTGGCCATAGGAAATACTTCAACTGGAAAAAGCCACCATTTCCTTGCAGCTGCTTGGAGTTCTGCAAGAGATCAGGCTCTTTTTCTCAGATAGTTTTAGAAAATAAATTAAGCAGCTCTAATGAGAGGCCATTATAACTGCAAACAGAATTATTGTTATCATCATTTCAGCTGTTAACATTTTAAGGGCAGTTGTTCACAAACTGTTCAGTAATTAGGGCCCAATTCACTGTGAAAAAATTATAGTTGGGCTGCTGCAGCAAGTATAACATGGTCAGGAGCATTTGAAAGCAAATCGTTCTTCCTGGGGTGTGCATTAGACACGTGGACCCCCCACTTCTCCATAATGTATTCTGTCTTCAGTGCAGATCGCAAAGTTTTAGATCCTAGAGGTGGTGTGGTTTGCTTTGATATGTGTGTGGAGCACTTGTTCACTGCCAGGAGTACCATGAGATTATTTGATGATCTGTTTTCAGGTGAGCAGAGGCAGAGCTCTGTGTCAGAACCGTGAAAACTTGAACTTCTGGCAGAGCTGCTTCAGTGGTCACAGTCCATGGCAATTCCGTTAGCATAGTGGTATCATTACAGTAATGGCCAGGTGAGCCTTTTAACCTCCTACGAAATTAAACACTAAACACAAATAACCTTTCCATTCTTTGTAAGGAGCAGCACCTAACGCAGCTTGGTGTAAATTGTTTCTGGTTAAGGCAGATCTTAATGCAGCTCCGCAGGGCTGCTCAGCTGCAGCTATAGATAGCATTAAATTTATTGAAGTGTTAGTTTGGCATTTCCTCAGAGGCTTACTTTAGAGCAAGGCTATCTGAATTGTTCAGCAGCTTTACACATCTTATGTTCAAGCATCTTCTTACTACTTAGGCCAGGCAAGCTAATGTGGGGCTCTGTCAGTGTCTGGCTGAATGAGCAGTTCACTTTCTTAGCCTGGTTTGGGATGGTTGTGCAGGAGCTATGTTGGTTGTAGCTGCTTGTAGTCCTGGAAGGGTGACAAAGTGAAGCTGAAGGATGAGTCTCTGCTTCCTTGAGGAGCCATCTATGGTATTAAAATAACTTGTTACTGAGAAACTGCAATTCCTGTGCTTTTGCTTTCTGGATTAAAGCACCAGCTTTAACTCTTGGTTGGTAAATCCTCTTTCTGAGCTGGGGAGGTGGTAAATGTGCTGTGCTGGGCTTGCAGAGGCTAGGTTATGAGCTTTAGTTTGAGAATGTAGCTTGGTGGTGGCACAGAAGGAGCTCTGGAAAATGTCTGTTGCATGTAAGCCTTTAGATTTCTCAGAACTTTCTTATATTTTCTCCTTTTCAACTTCAGTAAATGCCTTCTCTTCTGAGAGCTGATACGTAAAAGCAGTTAGCCGTGGTTTGGTTTTTGTTAGAGGACATGGTTGGAAGTTACTAGTGGTCTCAAAAGAGGTGCTGTGGTGGTGGTGGAAGGTCGTGGTGACCCCATTCAATGGCCTGTCATTACAGGACCATCCCTTGAAAAGTGGACCTAGGGGTTAGGGTCAGGGATCCTAGATAGGTCATGGATAAAACATGAATGTGGTCTGGCAGCATGTTGCAGCTGTGAGAGAAGCCAGGTAGTTTTGGTCTGAGAAATGGAAGGGGAAGGGAAGATACCTCGTGTTCATGGTGTACCTTGGACTACTGCGAAGAGAAAATTAGTATCGCCTTCAGAGACCTGGGAGCCAGCCAAGGAGCATGGTAGCCCCAGGATGTGTGCTGGGGTATGCATAAAGCCAGGGGCTAAGATGGAAGCTGATCAGGCAGCGAGCTGAAAAACATGTTTCACATAGGTTTTCCGGACCATAGTTGCTGACATGCAGGAGCTATAATCTCGTTGCTTTGCCTCTGGGGTAGAGTGAGGACAGGCTGAGCAGCATCCAAGTGACCACTGCTTCTCCTCACCTCATGGCTGAACTCTTGTTCTGTGTGGATCCCTGGAGTAAATGATGGTCTGAAGGCACTTCTACAATAATTTGAACCTCAGCTTCTCGACAAAACACCTGAGATTCATGAGAAATAAGGTACACACTGTCTGCTTCAGTTTTTCTCCCTCTTTGCCACAGAAGGAACTTTTCTGTGCAAGGTACAAGCAGATCTGCAGTGCCTCGGATACAGGAGCTGTGCAGTGCCCTAGCAGATGTCCCAGGCCCTTTCCAGGTTTGTAGTGAGTCAGACACAGTCATCTCATATGAAAGCCCTTCCACTTACTGTATTGCCAGGAGTAAGCCAAGACTCCCAGTACTGGAGAAGCTGGTGCTCGTTTTTGTTCTCTTCCTAAGCAATCTACCAGCAAAGGAATTTATGATAATGAAAATATTTTTTCTGCTAAGTGCAGTAACAGAGCAATAAAACCCCATAATTGCAGCAGGAATATTCCATGTTAAACCAAACTATCAATTATAGTTTGCATAGAGATTTGCTAGTTTAGAAAGGTAGTGCTTTCATGTGAAAGAATATTCATTATCTTCTTTCAAACACACCTTAATTGCCAACATCAAAGTTATTAATTAAGCAATACATTTTGCAAAACTGGATTGGCTCATTCAGTGCATGTGGAGTGCAGAGGGAAGCGTATGGGAGAGCATCTGAGCCTTCTGGATCCTAGCAAAGGGGAGGTGTTAGGGTGAATCTGTCCCTTGCTATAAAGGCTGCACTCAAAGGAACGGATTCTATGAGAAAGGTCACATTTTAGGGTGCAGTGTACTTGCTTTGGCAGAAAAGCTGTAAAAGAGACAGTGACAAATTGTGCGGGTAGTCCTTTTGCTTAGGTTCCCTGCTCAACAAGCACTGCCTGCTCAGTCCTGTGCTGCAGCCTGCTCTGTGGTAGGTATTGCTTCTGCCAGGACTATCTGGCCCTGGAGCAGTGTCCCAGCTGGGCCAGATGCCTCAAAATAGGCTTTGGAAACATCCACAACAAGAGCAGTTGTAGCGAGAAAAGCCAAGGAGGGAACTGAAATTTTGTTTTGCTTGTCTGCCCCTAGTTGTACCTGTGCAGCTAGTTTCATGCCTTGGATAACATTCGTTTGAGACCTGGAAATTTGATTTCTGTACCTTCTGGTAACTCAGTTCTTGCTCAAAAAATGGCTTTTCTGTGTAATATGTTTAGTCAGCATCATATCTGATTAGTGCGAGGAGAGTCTCTGATCAGCTCTGTTGTGTATCGGATACATGTTGTTTTCTGCTTGCTTATATCACTCGGAATATTCACAGAATTAATGGTGAAAAGCTGTCACAGAGAATGGTCCTCATGGTTTCAGGTGAGACTTCAAAGTAAAGCTGGACCAGTGGGTATCCAGCTCATGCTGTGCCAGTCGAACCTTCCCCTCTGGGTGCTTCAGTGAACACAGCGAGGACAGAAACTCTTCACTGTTACGTTTAAAGACTTTTTTCTGCTTGACCCTAGTTTTTTTACAGGTATGAAATTGTCAGAATGATTAATTTTTTTCTTTGTATGATTTTGGAGAATGATAGTCTTTTCTGCTTCCCGCTAGCTCTGGAGGAAACTACCCCTCTAAAGTATTTGTGTTATCAATTTGCAAATATGCTTTTATTGCCTTTGGAGGATCATAAAGGCTGGTTTCCAAAAGGGGATATTTACTGCAAAAAATAATGAAGACATTGCTTTCTGTGACATCTAGTTTGTTCTCCAGAAAGAGTGATTGACTTCTTGTTGTAGCTGTATTTTAACTTCTGCTAGGTGTGTGTGGTTTATGCATTTTATATCAGGTTGTAAATGGTGAAATTGAGGGATCAGACAAAGAGATCATTGTCTAAACTGGCAGGGCTTGCTTTCTGCAGGCAGGGAGGGTGCCTGTCCACTCTATTTGCTCTCCAGGCTTCCTTTGAATAAAAAAAGCACTATTATGTGCATCACTTAAAATTAGGCATTTAGTAATTAGACTATATTTAAAGAGGACTTTCTCTCGTCTCAGTGTGAGTAGGAAGAGTATTCCCAATTATACTTTTATGACTATAGATTTTCCACTTTGCATTCTCAAGAGCATGGAAACGTGATTAATGTAAAAGATTGTCAAACAGCATTAATCATTGTTGATTTCTTATCGATTCCTGCCCTCTCTTTTTCCCGGAGAGCTGGTGTGATTGCACTGGCTGGTCAACTTCTGTGCAGTGAATAAATTCTTACACCTCTGTTGGTGCCCTTTTGCCCTGTGGTTCAAAGTAGTACAGTGACGAGCCAGGGAGCTACTCATCTGGGATTATTGGGAAGCTTTAGGCACAGCAGAGAGAAATGATGGGAGGAGGGGATATGCATATTTTATTTGATGCCGTTGCGTTGCTGGTCTATGCACGCAAGACAAGAGGTTTTACATCTAATGTATATTTTCAGCCAGGGTGGCCTTTGTGAGGCATACATGACATAAGGTGAACAAACTGCTTATTAAGGTAAGACAATGAAGGCCCAATTTTAAAAGGTTAAGATGTACTAGAAAGTATCAGTGCATCCTCTAAGTCATTAATGCTATACAGAATGCACAGCGTGTGGTATTTTGAAAGGCCACTGTAACCTTTTCAAGCATGAAGCATGCTAAAAGGAATCTATTTCCTTACTGCCTTGAAAAGGGAAAGCAGTCCTTAAAAGCCGTGGTTTTTATTTGTTTAAAAAGAAACCTTTCCTTGGAGTGTAAAAGGAGAGGGAGGATCCTTAAAGCAGAATGGGCTGTCTGTTGCAAGGGAGCAATTCTGGCAGTCCGTAAGCGCTATGACAGGTGAAATTTTGGGTTTATTTAAAATGAAAAACATTTTCATGGTTGCATTTTCTTCCCCAAATTCTTAGCTGAACTTTAAACTTTGCACAAGCTCAATTTTGCCTCTATTCAAATCAGCAAAGTGTGGTGTTTATGGTGGGAAACAGAGAAGGAGAGGAAGGGCCAACATGTGAGCAGTGCTAGCCAGCACTGGACTGCAGGATCTGAAGTAATTGAAATAGCTGTAATAGATGGAAGCATTTCCAAGTTTCCTGTTTGGTTTAGGAGGGGAAAAAATGCAACAGTTTTTGCAGATAAACAAGCTACAAAGACCTGAGAAAGGGTTTTATCTATTCTTGAAAGATTGTCTGGTATTTGGAGTTAGGTTGTTTCGTCTTATCTAAAGGATGACAGCTCCCTGCAGAGCCAGCCTTGCTGTCCTGTGCTGTCACACAGCAGCACCACTGCTCCAACTTGACAGGTATCTGCACTCCAGAACGCATCCGTTCTCATCACGCGCCAGCGCCTGAGAGCAGGAACTGCCATCCCCTCCTTCCCAATGAATGCCCATCCTGTAAATGTTTTGGGGGCAATACTAGTACCTGAACAGACAGCAAGTGTTTGACCTACTGCCCCACTTCTGATCTGTTCAGGTGTGTTGGGCAAGACCATGTTTTCCAAACACTGTGGAAGTCCAGTTGTGCCTCCTCTTGCTTGCATGGTGCAACTCAAGGAATATTTCTGAGGGCATTGTTTCCCTGCCTGCTTTGCAGTTGCAACTGTATTTTAAGAGAGGAGGTTGTTAACAAGCCCCCTCAGACTGAGGAAGCTGCCAAGTTGCCTTTTGTTTAAATCAACTTGACTGTTAGATGGCAACACTGAGTTGAAGCATCTGGGCTTGGCAACAGGCATCTTGCTTCTGTTGCTAAGGTCTTCATGAAGTGAATTAACCAGATGCAAGTTTTGACTTAAGCACACTGGGAAGTAGGAACATAGCAGACCCTCATGCTGTAAGTATGAACACTATGAAAGAACAATATAAGTGCTACTTGTAGTCTGTCCTTGGCATCTGTTGGTTAAATGGCCTCTTCAAATGCACACTGCAGCTCGAGCTTCACTTAGCTGTAGCTAAGCTCCTGATTGCAGAATGTATTTTCCTCCTGACTGTTCAGCCTTCGACTCTTGCAATGTCGATGGAATTAAAGAGCATAAAGAGTTTTACCGTCACTGCTACTGCTTTTGCTTGTGGATCCTGAAAGCAGCTGTGGAAAAGCAGAGGGTTTGTGTGTGATGGGAAGAGATGAATTAAAATTATTCTATCCCCTTCTGAACACAGAATCCTTATGTTGAGATGATCTCATTCAGTGGGTGTCTAAAGATGAGTGAATGATGTGCAGTGTGCTGGGGCTTTCAGTACGTGTGGCACAGGAGCGGACTTTTTTCTGAGGGGAAGGAGAAGATTTTTGTCCAGCTGGAACTTTTCCGAGTTGGGGATTTGATTTCCACGCTAGGTCATGCAGACTGGTAACCGGGCAGTTGTTATGCATGCCTCTCCTTTCAAATGTTACAGCTCCACCACCCACCTCTACTTTAACTTTCCTGAAAACCAGTGACAATTTCTGTCCTCTTTGGATCACCTATGGGACTGCTCCCAGTGTGACGCATTAACCGATCAAATCATAAAGGGAAAGTCTAGAACACGCAAGGAAGGGACAAGGCAAGCATCTTGGCAGTTCACCAGCATTGCTGTCTTTCTTGGCTGAGGCTTGCAAGCATCAAGTTGCACTCCTGTGTGGAGGAACAGTGGTTTAATGTTTGATAGTGATGAGATCAGGAAGAGAGCAGAGCACCAGCATCCGACAGGTTGTCAAACCTGTCACTTCCCAGCCTTTTCTTCCCCTGACAAGGTTAGCTGCTGACTGACAAGGGTACGTTTTGCCAGGATGGCAGCAAAGCCTTTAGAAGGAGGAAAAATGTTTTCAGAAATTAGTTTGGGTGCTTTCGACGTATCATAAAATCTCTGAGCAAAGCTGCGTTCTCATATGTGCCTTTGCAGTGACTTTGAGTCTGTCTCCACTTCCCCATTAATGGAAAAACAAACACATGCAGTGCCTTCCCCACAGCTACAGTCTCTTGTTGGGTGAGATGTGGCTGGGCCGTAAGAATCCCTTGTGGTGGCTCCTGGTGTGGAATGGACACCTGCAGTCTGAGGAGCAGGTACATCATGCTATGCCCTTTGATTTGAAGGGATAAATTTCTTGTATGACCTTGCGAGGGTTCTCTCTTAACGTGTTCCTCACCTACCCATCCTTGTCTCTTCTATTTTCAAAGGTGTGGAAGAGCCACAGTCTGCCAGTCTATTCATTGTGCTTTCAGTGACTCCTGCTTCGGCAAAAACGGTTCTAGCTTAATATTTCAATACTCGCTCCCTTGTGCCGCTGAGTTTTTGCAAGATACCTTGGCTGTAGGGTTTTGCAGTGCAGACTTGTGCATGTCTGTGTACTCGTTCCCCTGCGTTGTGCATGTACCTGTAATGTTTGCTGCAAAAAGAACTTGTATTTTACCAAACTGTGACCAACTTCACTCAAATTAATATAAGTCTATAGGCTGCAAAACCTTAGTGGATCTGCATTCACTGTAGGAGTGGAATGATGTCTCTTAATAGTCTTCCTGTGACTCACTTTATACTACCTTGGAACTGTTATAGTTTTTACATTTTCAGATCAAAATCATAAAGATGATCATAAGGCATAAAAAAATTAGCATGCTCTTATCTATTTTAATTTTGTTTGAATGATGCCATCTGCTTTTCTGAATGCAGCAGGTATTTAGAGTGGGAGAATGTACCGGTTGGGAGCTGCAGAAACAAAGCAGTCGTTTATTTCTTATGGCTGAGAGATTGTTATTTTATTTTTTTAAATGCACTCAGTCGTGAATGAGAAAGCAAAAATCAATGTTGAGGAGAAACAGAAGAAAAATTGAATTATCAAATTACTTTGGTAATTTCAAGTTTACAAGTGAAGAACTTGAAAAGCAAATGTGCTGGTTAAGTGAGAAAGTATGTGTCTCTGAAGATCCGTTGTGGAGGGTTCATTCGGCAGCCTTTCAGAGCTCTAAGCGCCTGTTGCAGTGCGGTGGTTTCCACTGAATGCCAGACTGCCAGATGATTGTATCTGGGAAGGTGTGTACCTCTTCAAGAGAGGTTGGTTGTCCACATTTCCCTTTTAGGAATAAGTTATGATTGCACCGTGTTTGCCGGTTCCTTGGCAGGATGCAGGTGGCTCACCAGTCCCTCTGCTGTGGGATATGTTGCTGGGATGTTAGTTATCCTATGAACAGGGATGTACTTGCTGTGATCTCAGCTGTGAGACAGATCCCAGCCTTTGTAGACATATGTTCATGTGTTGTCTGCATGGGGCAGCAGCGTGAGATTACGCCTGAACTGCATGACTTTCAATGAACACAATTATTTTCCTGCTGAAGTATTATGACAACAGAGTGGGTGTTTTATGTTGTGTAAGCTGTGTGTCTGGAGTGCTTACTGCTATTTGCCATCAGATCCAGAAAGGAATAAACAGTGGGTTTTTTTCTTGTTGCTTCTGGCTTTTAAAAAGGCAAGAAGCAGTTGCATATCTGAATGTTGGTGCACAAGCTGGCTGTTTGATATTCATCTTGTTGCTCTAGGCATCTGATGACAGGTGGGAAGAGGTTTTGGTGAACAGGCTTGTGGCTTTATTGCTTACCTGGGTGTAGCTGCTGCTTAGAAAGCTGACAAGTTAGGAAGCAACTACTTTCTGTTGCGCAGAAATCTGTTAGCATAAGAGGACATGGACCAGGCCAAGCAGATGTAAACATTAAATGCTCTAGATGTGAGAACAAAATGCTAAAGCTGAGCTGTTGTCATACTGCACAGGAGCATGTTTTTAGAAGTGGTGATAATGCAGTTGCCGTATGTTTAGTTTCCATGTCCTGTTTGGCTTGTCTGAAACTGGTATTGGTACCTAGCCGAGTGAAATAACCAGCTTTGGAGAATGAGAGGAGATTGACGTCTCAAAGGTAATTACCATGAAGTTAGGTAACTTCTTGGTGGGTGTAGAAAGTATGAGCATTTAACTAAGGTTTGTGGTGTCTCGGTACTTCTCAAGTAGAAGCCTCCCATGTTCCTGGTAACTGAATGGTCTAAAAGAATTCAGTAAAACAAAGAAAAGAAAAAGTTCCTCTTTTGACGCAGTGCTGTGTATGTCCTTTATGTCTTCAGAATGTATAAAGACAGTTTTTGACCCACACAAATATCAGAGGTCCTTACAGTTGTGTTAAGGTCACTCGGATAACCCCATAGAATAATATGCTGGCATTGCCTTTGACAGGTAGCCTGGAGATTTGCTTACTGAAGCCAGTCTTCAGAGCCACTGTGTCTCTGTAGCAAAGGCTATAATAAAATTGTTTGGTTCAAAACAGACCGTTCTTCATTTTGACTCGAAATCAATAACTGTCTGTGGCTGCTGTCGCCTCAGACTTGTCTCACAGGGACTTATTGCACAGTGAAGTCCTCCATGCTAATCGCTGTCTATAAATAAAGATCCATGTCTGTGAAAACTTGTGCATCCTTACAGAATCACAGAACATTAGGGATTGGAAGGGACTTAGAAAGATCATCTAGTCCAATCCCCCTGCCATAACAGGATCACCTAGATCAAGTTGCAGAGGAACATGTCCAGGTAGGCTTTAAACATCTGTAAAGCACCCACTGCAGCCTCCCTGCGCAGCCCATTCCAGTGCTCTGTTACACTCACAGAGAAGTTGTTCCTTCTCATACTGATGTGGAACCTCCTCTGTTCCAGCTTACACCCACTGCCCCTTGTCCTATCACTAGATGACACTGAGAAGAGCCTGGCTCCATCCTCCTGACACCCACCCTTCACATATTTATAGACATTAATGAGGTTACCCCTCAGTCTCCTCTTTTCCAAGCCAAAGACACTCAACTCCCTCAGCCTTTCCTGATCAGGAAGATGTTCCACCCCTTTCATCATTTTTGTGGCTCTACGCTGTCCTTCTTGAACTGAGGGGCCCAGAACTGGTCACAGTACTCCAGATGCAGTTTCACCAGGGTGGAGTAGAGAGGGAGGAGAACCTCTCTCTATCTACTACCTATTCTGATCCACCCACCCCAGGATACAGTTTGCCTTCTTGGCCACAAGAGCACATTGCTAGCTCATATTCATCCTACTGTCCCCTGGGACCCCCAGCTACCTTTCTTCTACACTGCTGTCCAACAAGTTAGTCCCAAACCTATACTGGCACCTGTGGTTGTCCTTGCCCAGATGTAAGACTCTACACTGGCCCTTGTTATACTTCATTACCTTTCTCTCTGCCCAGCTCTCCAGCCTGTGCAGGTCTCGCTGAATGGCAGCACAGCCTGCTAGGATGTCAGCCACTCCTCCCAGCTTTGTGTCATCAACAAACTTGCTGACAGTGCACTCTAATCCCTCGTGCAAGTCATTAATGAATAGATTGAATAGTACTGGTCCCAGTAGTGACCCTTGAGGGACTCCACTAGATACAGACCTCCAACTAGACTCTGTCCCATTGACCACTACTCCCTGGCTTCTATGCTGCGGCCACTTCATGACCTACCTTACTACCGGATCATCCAGACCACACTGCCCCTGTTTGGCTGCGAGGATGCTGTGGGAGACTGTCAAATGCTTTGCTGAAGTCAAGATAGACCACATCCACTGCTTTGCCATCATCACCCTCTTGTCCTTGCTGTGCTTAGAGACAGCGTCTAGGACAAATTGTTCCATCACCTTTCCTGGGATGAAGGTGAGGCTGACTGGTCTATAGTTACCTGGGTCCCACTCCTTACCCTTTTTGAAGATTTGCACTCCTCCAGTCCCCAGGCACCTCTCCTGATCCACACAACTTAGCAATGATGATGGAGAGTGGCCTAGCAATGACTTCTGCCATCTCCCTTAGTATATGTGTGTGCATCCCATCAGGGCCCATGGATTTGTGTACATCCAGTTTGCTCAACTTATCTGTAACCTAGTCCTCATCAACCAGGGAAAACTTCTTTCTTGTCTCTACTTCCTCTGGAGCCTCAGCAGTGTAGGCTTGTAGCAGCTTGATATTAGGACAGCCCTCAGAAGTGTAGACAGAGGCAAAGAAGGTGTTCAGTATCTCTGCTTTTTCTGTGTCCTCTGTCTTCAGGGCACCCACCTCATTCAATAGGGGCCCTACGCTGCCTCTAGTTCTAGTTTTACCTGAATGTATTTGAAGAAGCCCTTTGTCTCGTCCTTGACCTCTCTTACAAGGCTTAATTCCAAAGAGGCCATGGCTTTCCTAGTTGCATTCCTACATCCTAGAGCATTATAATCATCCAGAGTGCCCATCCCCTCCTCCCATGACCTGTAGACTTTCTTCTTGAGTTTGCCCAGCACAGCTCTCTGTTTAACCATGCAGGTCTTCTGGCTCCCTTCATTGACTTCCTGACTGTTGGAATGCTCTGATCCTGAGTGTGAGAGAAGTGGTCTTTGAATGTTAACCAACTACCTTGGGCCCCTTTACCTACCGGTACTCTTTTCACTTACTCCCTGTGATAGGACAAGGAGCAATGGGTGTAAGTTGCAGCAGAGGAGGTTCCGCCTCAACACAAGGGGGAACTTCTTTACTGTGAGGGTCACGGAGCACTGGAACAGACTCCCCAGGGGGGTCGTGGAGTCTCCTTCTTTGAGGACTTTCAAGGCCTCCCTGGATGCGTTCCTCTGTGATCTGTGTTAGATAGTTTTGTCCTACTCCGGCAGGGGGGTTGGACTCGATGATCTCTTGGGTCCCTTCCAGCCCCTAACATCCTATGATCCTACCCTGTCCTATGGGATTTCCCCTAACAATTGCCTGAAAAGGCCAAAGTTGGCCCTCCTGAAGTCCAGTCTGCTAGGTATTTTGCTCCTGCCCCATGATATCCTGAACTCCACCATCTCATGGTCACTGCAACTGAGGTTGCACTCAAACCTTCACTGCTTTATTGGGCTGGTGGAGAGAGAGCGGCTGAGACAAAGCCCTTGTTTCAGGACTTGATAGACTGTGATTAATTTGGATTTTGGATCTGCCTTTTCCTGAAGACATACAGAATTTAGTCTATTTAGTTGGACAAGCGATATGTTTGCCATGTCTTTGTGTTCCTTGAGGCTGAATGAAGCAACAGCCACTGTGTTTCTGGCAAATGTGTGAAAGACAAGTTGTGGCCAACTCACCTTGTATGTAGTAGATTAACGGCATGTGTGTGGGACTTGGTTCTAGTGACCAGGGACCACAAAGCCATTTTAGCCCAGCCATCTTCAAGCTAGCTCTTGGTGGGCACACAGGGACAGGTTTGGGAAGCAGTGCTTCACTGATCTGTTTGACCGGGACCATGTGTCACTGTGGCACCTGCTGCCTTCCAGTGAAACGCTGTTGGTCATGAGGATTTATTTAGGGATGTGGTTAAGTGTCACAGAAGTCTGACAGGTTCCCTGTGTCCCAGTTAGCGGTGGAGACGCTGGCACGGAGCTGTGAGCAAAACATCCTGCTTGAAACACGAGGCTCATGTGGGACCTGCTGACTTGCAACTTGCTTCTGCTCTACTGGAGTTGTAGGATTTTTTTAGGTTTTTTTAAAGTTGCCCATAAAGGCACCTTTATATGGGTGTTTGAGGGAAAGTCTGGAGGCTGCTGTAGGATGCAGTGCAAGTCTATCTATGTGTGCAGCCAGTGGTGGACGTGCAAAAGCACTCAGCCTTCTGTATGAACTTTTGTTTGCACTGGTGCGAAACAGCCAGATGGATACTGGAGAGGCCACCAATGCTCTGTAATCCCAAATTGGGACTGTACGTAATATCTGATATATTTGTTACTCAAAGTCTTGCCGCAGCATGTTCAAGATGTGACCTAGATCCATCAGAGCACCCACCTTTAATGCCACAGTACCCACCACGCAGACCCAGCTGTGATGTGCAGTAGGAATATGGGGCTGTGGTATGGGATTATTCCTGCAGCTGGGCTCCCTTGGAGGTGAGGGGGTTTAGGCACAGCCTAGCAAAGCGAAATGCCGTGTGTTTGGGAGGGAGCAGGACAGCAATGTATGGCTGAGCTCCAGAAGAGCTGGAGGAGTGGAGTGTGCTGGGGGCTGCTGCTGGATGATGATGAATATCAAACAAGAGCAGTAGAACGTGGATCCAACTCAGTGTCTGCCCACGCGGTTTCAGACCGTGGCTTAGAGATTTCTTTCAGCTGAAGCTGCCTCTGCTCCGCTGCTTTCCTCATTGTGGCAGTGTGATGAACCAGACTGGGGAATCATTGGGGGTTAAAAAAGACCAAGCTGAAAGAGACTGCATGGCCATAGCATACCGTACAGCCTAGATGAACACTTGCCATAACGTGCCCACGGGGGCAAAGCAAGAACGTGGCGTGTTTGGAGATTTCCGTTGCAGGCTGAAACCAACCAAGAGCAGTTTTTCTGTTTTTACACTGTTTTCTGCTGCTGTCAGAATGCTGCTTTCTTTATAAAAAATGTCTTGCACTGTGGGGCAGAGGCTTAAGACAAGTGTATTGGGGCATCCTGACTCTGCATGGTTTATCTCGCAGTGTGAGGTTATGCTAAAAAATATGCATAAGGGGCCTTTGCCCCTTTTGGCTACTACCTTCCACATTTAAATTGCATAGCTGGTTGTAAATGCTGCCAAAGTGTTGTGTAGATTAAGCAGCTTTGTAAGAGCTTTAGTGTCACAACCTTTCCGTACTCCTGCAATTACATTTTAATTCAATATTTCATTGGGGTTTTCAAATAATTGTAGATTAATAGGGACATGGTTGTAGGGGGAAGAGGTGGCCTTGTTCTCTGCTTGCAGAGTTGCCTGCACACACAGCTGGAAAAACAGGTTTTGTTTGTGCCCAGTTGAATGATTTGTGTTACCAGTGAGAAACCAATACCCAGCCGGAGCTGAAATGCTGAAACAGATCCCAGGAAGTGAGATGCAAGGAGAAGGGTATTACACCTTGGTCAGGGAGGAGGGCAGAGAGAAAGCACTGTTTACCGCATCCGGAGTCTTGTGTCCAGTTCTGGGCCCCTCAGTTCAAGAAGGACACACAAACAGTCCAGCACAGAGCCACAAAAATGATGAAAGGGGTGGAAGATCTGCCTGATCAGGAAAGGCCGAGGGAGCTGGGTGTCTTTGGCTTGGAAAAGAGGAGACTGAAGGGTGACCTCGTTTATAAATATGTGAAGGGTGGGTGTCAGGAGGATGCAGCCAGGCTCTTCTCAGTGTCATCTGATGATAGGACAAGGGGCAGTGGGTGTAAGCTGGAACGTAGGAGGTTCCACATCAATATCAGAAGGAACTTCTTCCCAGTGAGGGTGATGGAGCACTGGAACAGGCTGCCCAGGGGTGTTGAGGAGTCTTCTTCCCTGGAGACGTTTAAGACCTGCCTGGATGTGTTCCTGTGTGGCTTGGTCTAGGTGATCCTGCTGTGTCAGGGGGATTAGACTAGATGATCTTCCCAAGTCCCTTCCAATCCCAAATTTTCTGTGATTCCGCTTAGTTCTCTAAACCAGCGGAGGGCTTCAGTTTGGGTGCTTAGAGTGCTCTTGCCTTGCTAAGCATGAAGTCTAAGGGCTTGTTCTGCATTTGGAAAACTCCTTGCAGGTGCATCCCCAGGGATCTGTTAGCACCTTCTCCTTCTCCTCATACACCATATTCACAGTTTTGGCCCAACGCTGGCTGACCTTGGCGTCTTTAGCTAAGCCATCAATGTGCTATGGGGGCCGAAATATGTCTCCAGATGCCAGGGCTGAGGGATTGGAAGCCAGGGGCTGGCTGCCAGCTGTGCATGGCTTGAGGCTGAGTTGCTGGCTTCCCAGGCAACTCTTGAGAAATGAGCATGAAAAATGATGGAGAAAATCCCACTTGATTCTTCCAGGGTCAGGATTTCACTCCTCTTGCTTGAAAACAATGAGGTGAGGAAAGCAGAGGACTGATGGGCTAGTGGTGGGCAGGCTTGTGTCAGATATCTTAAATGAGTTGGGCTTGATTGATTTAAACCTCCAGGCTTAGTCACGATTTCGATCAGCAAGCAGCAGCCTTCATTTAAATAATTGACATGAGTCTTTTTTTTATCTTTGCATTTGTATTTATTGAAGTTATTCTCATGGACTGGTAGCCATAAAATATACTGAGGAAGAGTGGCTGTGTTGTATTGGATTTGGTGTTCCTTCTTTCTTGGTTAGGGCAAAAACCCAGTGCCCATACACAGATGTTTAATAAGTTGCATAGATTTGCATGTGTGTGTTAGGATTTGTAGCATTTTTGAGATATTAATTACTATTATTTTGCTTCTGACTGTCTCAAACTTTCTGTGTGAAGAAACTGGTGTTCAAGGGAAGCCAAACGCCAGATAGAGTTAAATCTAGTCAGGGACATCAGGGTTAGGTGTATCAGTGAAAAAAAGGAAAACTAGGGGAAAAGTGGGCCTGCTCCAGAAGGAGAGACCTGATGACAGGTCACCTGGTTAGCTGGGACGTGGAGAAGGCTGTGGTATTCAACGGCTTCTCTGCCTCAGCCTTCGTCAGAAACCAAACTGTGTCACCCAAGTCACAGATGTCAGACTAGGAGAAGAAAGAGCCCACTCATGGTGGGAACAGATCAAGTTCATGATTTTCTAAAGAGTAAGGCCCTATGAGACCTCACCTGGAGTGCTGCATCTGGTTCTGGAGTTTGTCAGTACAAGATGGACATGGAGCTGTTGGAGTGGGTCCAGAGGCAGGAGACTGAAATGCTGTTTGCATGAGGACTGCCCTTCTAGCAAGGAAGTTTAGTAAGTGAAAAACTGGGACTGATTGCCTGTTTGTGTCACTCTGTTAGAAGGCTGAGGATCAGTAGATCTTTGTTTCTTCATAAACAAGAGAACCCAAGTAAGTCCCCCACTTGGTCTAATTCCGATTAGTTTTTCAAGTCCGAGTGAAGCTACTTGAAAAATTTGGGATAGTTAAGTACCTTTTAGCAGGGAGGATCTGTTGAACTCCTATGTGCAGAAGTCGCCTTCTTCCAGCTGAGTGCTGTAAACCTTTGTCCCCAAACCTTTTATAGGAAAGTCTGTAAAACAAAGGTTAAATCCCATCTCTGTAACAAATAATGAAGCATTTGGCATAGTCAACTGATAGAGAGTAAGCAAACATATTTGTAATGTGATTTGAGGGTAACATTTCTTATTTTTTCAGAAAAAGCAAGCAGTGCCATTTCCCCAAGACTCGTTTCACATTCTGGCCTTGCAGCTGCATTACTTTCATGTGGGAGTCTTACTGGAAGATTTGTTGCCCAGATGTAAGTGCAGGCTTTGAGCACTGGAAGTATTTCTAATAAATCACTTCTCAGGCAGCTGAGGGAAAAACAAGCTTCTGTTAATAAGAATGTTTGTTATCTTGGAAAGTCAGTTGTGAATGGGGAGGAACCATGGCATCATCAAAATGTGTAATAATACATAAGCTGCTTTTTGAGCACTTACTAAAGAAGAGATGACAAGGCAACTGACCAGTGTTCTTTAAGATCTAAAGATAGGAACTTTGATCGTGAGAGTGAAGAATCGGCCTTGTCTGGGCCACTGTGGTTTCTGATAAAGGAGGGAAATGCATTAACTTCATTCAAAAGGGAGAAAATTATTTTTTTCATCCTACAAGCAGTTTCATTAACTTTTCATGATCAGTAGATTGTGGAAAAAAAACCAATAACTGTGTAAAAGAGCTCTTTGAGGTCAGAAATGTTGTAATTATAGTGGGAATAGGAAGACTCTGTAGTTCTTGGTTAGATTTGCTTGACATAAATTAAGCCTGACATTGCCAATAGTATTTAAAAAATTGGTAATGTGATTAGTGATTTAATGCTGACTTTACATAGAAATGTTCTTAATATTTAATCAAGTTAAATAGCGCTTCAGTCGTTTTCTTTTATGGTTTCATTTTCCACCTTAATGTGAGACCTTGCAAGACTGCTGTGGCATGTGCCAGAGCAGTACAAGCTAGCCACAGCGTATCTCCATGTCTGGAAGGTCTCTCTAGAGTTGTCAAGTCCTGGTCCTTCTGTATTTTGGTCAAGAGAGTTTGATCTTTGACTGCTACCACCACTGGAGAGGCCCCATAGGGTCAGAGTAGCAGTCTCACCCTTTGTGTTTCTGCTCAGCTCCAATCAGTCATTCTGGCTGCTCCCTGGATGCTTTTTACCTTGATGGTACCTTTGAGACACCTTTATTTTCACTGAATCTCCTTCACCCTTTTCTTTTTACCTCATTCACTTCATTTCTTTAAAGGTCTCATCACTACTCAAATCCTGAGGACCGATGTTTTGAATCAGTCTTTTTCAAACTTCCCGAGTTAGTTTGATTGCAGGTTTGGATTTATTATTTTTTTGTTTTATTGATTAGTGATTGACTTTTATCAGTGGATAGGATTGTTACAGCGTGCTTCTTACACTGTTAGCTGTAACAAATCCGAATCCGTATTTGTTGTTACGCTTGTTAAACCAGCAGCTACACTCTGAGCTAATGTGGCTTAACGTGTGTCCACCTGCATGTGTTTTTATGTTGGAAACGGCGGATGCCACACTTCGTGTTTACTACAAACAGCTTGTCTTGGATGGGCATCAAGTTGAATTTGCATGGGAGTTGAAATTTAATTAATACAGAAATATGTGCTTCATTCTTTGTATTGATGAAAAGTCTTAGGTGTGTTAGCTGCCTTTCAAAAAAATATGAGTAAACATTATTCTGTGCTGATTTACTGAACAAAGGGAAGATGAGATCAGATAGGTCACTGGGGTCACTTTTCAAGGGATGTAGGTGCCAAGCCCTATTTGAGGAGCTTTGTGAGGCCTTTAAAGTCCTCTGTAGTTGGTACCGGTGGGAGCTGGGTGGCCGACTGGTTGTAGGATGGTAGTAAAAATCTACCTAGCTCAAAGAGTTGATACTGTTCGGATTCAAGAGAGCTTTTAATGTTTCTGTGGTTCATCCCAGGTGCCCAAAATAGCTGGCCCCGGATGGCGGTGCTGTGGAACTCGCATGTTGATGGCTTTTCTGTAGCTATGGTCCAGCTCTCTGATTGAAGGAATGGAGACCAAGAAAACGTCTCTGGTGGTTTTCTTGGCATCCGCTACACTAAATACGTGTGTTTGCCAATTAGGCAGCAGGAGTTTAAAACCTGACTTTGCATTAGCAGCTAAAAAGTTCCCCATCAGGAATCTTATTTGATCATGGGTTTTCACACTTCGAAATGGAACAAAATTTAATCTTTCTTTTTCTCCCAGAGCTGTGGCTGGTTGTGGCCCTGGGTAGCTGCTGTCTAACCAGATACTCGCCTACATGGCATAAAAAAGCTGTGTTTTCAGGCTGAAAGCTCCCAGATGCTGGCGTGGATTTCCACGGGATCTCGGTGCTCTACGTGTCTGCATTCATACGTGGTGGCACATGAGAAGAAAGCCAGAGCAGAGCGTCAGATGCTTTAAAATCCTACCTCTGACTGAAACAACCTCCCTGTGTGGGAGATAATAAACATTTCTCGTCTCTTAAGGGAAAATCATGCACAGACAGAGACAAGCACATATAAATAATTTACAAAGCTGTAATACACTGTAAATAACAAGCCTGCTGAATAATGAATTAACCCAACTGCTGATTCATAGGTAAATATCTCTTGTAAAGCAGAATTTTTATAGATGTTTTCAGCCTAGTTAATATCCCCTCGTATTTTATTAAGGCTGTTCGGGTGAAGGATTCTGGTGATTATGTATATATATATCTATCTTTGAAATTGAGATGGGGGTGGTTGTGGGCTGCTGTGCTGGCAGCAAGCCTACTGTCCCTCCACACCAAGGAAGCAGAACCTTGCTGGGCTTGGGCAAACTCTGGCTTTTGTTAGTCAGGCATTTCTTTCCCTCTAAAGCAGGTAGCAGAGATTAATCAGGAATAATGTTTTGTAGGCAAAGAATTGGAGAGTAAAGGAGTCTCTGAGCATCTTTCCCTCCCCACCCAGTGTAAGCTCCTGGTAATAAATAATGCATTCACTCTGCTCTGGCTGTGCTCTAGACATGGTGAGATTCCTCCATGCCAATGAGGATGAGGAGGCAGTGGATCTGCTGGGTTGGGATAGCCACCTGCTGACTTCCAAACCCTACTGTGAACTCTGCATCCTTCCTGGTCATAATGACTGCATGTACTTTGCCCCTCTTGTCAGCCACTCAGGAGGAAACCAAACATGACATTTGTTTCTTCTGTGCTGTTTTATGCCCCTCTTGCCCCTCTTTCCTGGACAAGCCTCAAGAAATAAAAACAGTTGCTAAGCTGCTGGATGGGGATCATTGCAGCGTTTTGTTGCAGACCCAGCATTAAGGTGCTCTTCTGAGCACTGGGAGAGTGGCAAGAGCTCTCTTGTAGCTTGAATTGTTTGTCAGATGAAATGGTGTATTCCTAAGGCAGGTGATATTGAAGGTGTCAATTTAATTTAGGGCTTTTCTCCCTACGCTTCCTCTTGCTCCTGTTTAACATAGGCTGGTGGAAAATAAGATATTATCTTCTTTCTGTTTCATCAGTTTTGGGACATGTCACTTGTCAAACACGTTGCTGCTTTGTTTTATTTCTGATAGCTTAAATAATTGCTTTCATCAAAGATAACTAGATTTCTTTCATCTGGAAGCACGTTGGTTGTAAATTGCATTTTCTGCTAAACTTAAAGTGTGGATGTCAACACTCGTTTTTGCTGCCAGTGTACAGTGCTGCCACTGAAGGTGTCTGTGGCAAGAGAGCATCTCTAGGGTTGAAGAAAATGTGAATGTGGATTATTGGGAGATGATGTGCATGGGGTACCTGCTGTGCAAATTGGGTGATTTTAGGGTGTTTTCATGTAAGGAAATAAGCATTTTATTCAATATGCAAAGCTTTCACATAAAGTTAGTTCCACACCTGTTTGCCTCGGAAGATGGGATGCACCAGCAGGAAACTATTTCCTCTCCTTGAGCGTTCTCAATCCTCAATTCTGGCCTGCTTTAAGCACCTTTAAGCTGTAACAGGAAAGCAGATCCTGAGATGATCATTGCAGTTTAGGACACTGCTGCCTTCTAGGTAGCTCAGGATGGGTTTATACCTGCATTTAAACCTGTTTTCTGCAAGCATAGCTCTTCCATGTAGATTTTCTTTACATGTGATGTTAAAAAACAACCAGTGCTTCTAGAGGCGTTGCAGTGAAAGTAAATCTAAAATAGCAGAGTGTTCTGGGTTCCCATCTCCTTTGCCTGTCAAAATACCCCATGAAATCCTTGCCACTGCTTGGTGGTGTTTTTAATTGATCCATCAGTTCAGCACAGGTGGCTTTGAGGTGTGCTTGGTGCTGCTGTTACCAGCAGGATAGGGCAGTAACATTTCCCTGTGCCTGGGGAAGCAGGGGAAATGCTAATTGGTCACACATACGGTTCTACTCCCAGGCTGCATGGCTCTGTGTGGCATCGCACCCCAATTAGTTCAGAAAGTTGACGCGTGCACATCTTTTCCCTCACTGCCCTTCTGCCAGGAATAAGCTGCTGGAGTTTTATGCTCAAAACGTCATTTTTTAAAAGTCTCACCAAATTACTAAGAATTGGGCTTGAAAGGAGGAGGGTATAGTCAGGCTTACACTGTGTAAATTTGTGTGTGTGACATTATTTATCTAACATTTGTAGCTTGTTAGATTCTGTTAATCAAGAAGAATTTTAAAATGCTTCAGCAGTGCTTTGGGTGTTTTTACCATGTAGCATTTCCCCTTATTCTTGCCATTCTACACAGAGGAATTTCCTCAAGGCTGAGGAAAACTTTGTACTGTAAGGAAAAAAGAATGACCACTATGAAGAATTCCAAATTGCTGGGGAAAAAATGAAGCACAAAATACTATCTGGTGAAAGTATTTAATTTTTTTTGTTACATAAAATTGAAAGCTAGGAGTATTTATAGTTCCACGTAAGTTGTGTATTTATAAACAGTAATGTGACGAGAGCTTAGCTGGGATGTGATTTATTTTTTTTTTAAATTGTTTTTTAACCCTGCCAAGCACATGTGATGGTGGAAACATGGAAGTGTAAAGACCAAGTCATTGTTGGAAAATCCTATTTTAAACTTACGTTCCTGCACGCCGAGTTAGCACACTGTCTTCTGTCTTTTAAGCACAAAGACAGTCTTCCATTTTCCAATGAAACCAACTCAACCTGAGCAACTTCTGTGGCGATATCTTTTCCATGGAAAGCTTTTGAGACCTGTTGCCTTCTTCTCTGGGGGATGTGTGTGGTGGTAACCTCTGTGTGGTGGCTGGAGTTGGGCTGAGAGATAAACCAGCAAATGCTGGAGGACAGTGAGACTTGTTGGTTCCTCTGCCCGGATGTCTAAGGGGAGTGAATCTTTTCTTTGTGGTAAACAGCCTGGAGGACAGGTTACAATTCTACTGCTTCTGCCTCTCCCACAGGATGTTGCTGAGCAATCGTACAGCTGTGCCTTTCAGTCTCTGTTATGCAGCTAAAATAAGAATAAAAGATTTCGTAGGTTAATTATTTTGTTTTCCATTGACCATTGTCAGCTTAAGCCTCTAATTAATGAGATTTCTTTTGACATCTGAATGTCCCATTCCTCCCGGGACCATGGTGAGCCCTCTCTGCGTAGTGAGCAGCTGTGACTGCTGTACTGCCACGAGCAGGGCTGAGCTTTGGAGGTGCACACAGAGAGCTCACACTGCCTGGACAACTGATTATAAGGGATGAGGTTATGATCAAAACCTGCAAAATCCTGTGTGGCTTGGAGGGACCACAAAGGGGATGCCTGTTTACTGTCTCTCGCAGTACAAGGGCCAGCAGGCGCCAAATTCAGTCTGAGGGAGGTGACACCTGATGGCTTCTCATCACTGTGGGTACTCAAAGTTTATATGAGCTCAAAGACTGGCCAAATTAGCTTCAGCTCTGCTGGGTTAGAGAGGTCTTTGGCCTAAGCATGTATCACAGTCCTTAGCTTTTTGAAAAAGCCTTACACTCTTGCATCAGAAACCAGCCACGCTCTTCCTTGCATCCTGCTTCAGGAAAGGCAAGCTGTGCCTTCAGTGATGTGCAACCTCCTGTTCTAAGCCAGGGATAACACGTGTTTCAGTGATGCTCTGCAGTCATGGTGGGTTTTCTTCAAAGCTTGGTTTGTCCCTGGGACGTCCATCTCTCAGAATTCGTTGGGGATACTGGTGCCAGGTTCAAGAGTGTGGTGCAGGTCTCCTGCACAGTGGTTTTTTTGTCTTAAGTTCCATTCGTTATCTCCTGGAAAAGTTGACATTGAAGTCTTGTAGCAGCAGTAAAATAAGTTCAGAGGCTTGCTGTGGCTTGAACCAGGTTGATGACTTTTGTAACTGCCTGCTTTAATTTCCCTTCAAGTGACCTGGAGCTGAATGTTTTGTAAGAAAAAAATCTGTAATTACTAGTACTGCTGCTGGATGAAAGGTTAAGAAATAAACAGAGACTGTCATCTGAAACTGAATGTGTTAGTAATTGAGAGGTACATGTGTATGGGAAGGACTAACCATTGCCCTAGGCTTATGCATCAACAGGTCAGCAAGTCAAATGGCCTCAAGAGATCCTTCAGCCTTGTCGTCTTTGATTTTAATACTGGAGGTTGCTTTGGCCTTTAAATGAGAGGCTTGGCTCCCTCTCTCGTGCTCTTAGTCTTAGACTCGAATCTGTACTGCATACATTTGCCGTCTGAAGGTGATAAACCAAAAGCTATCTGTAAAGACCTTTGGCAGCTGAAAGTAAAGATGAAGGGATGAAGAGAGATGGGATCTGTTCTTTGAGGCTTTGGACACTTTTTAACCTCTACATGCTGTAAAATCTTCACTCCGATACCAGTTCAGTCCGTGTAAATGAGGAGCTGCTTTACATGAAGTTACTCCATCTTGGTGCTTGAAAAGATAGTTGTGGTGTCACTGGGGCTGGTTATACAGTGTGTGCAAAAGCCTTTGTAGCTCTTTGGTGTCACTAAGGAATGGGTATGGCAGGACAAGCTGTTCTAGGGATGGCTGTGAATATAGGATGGGTGCACAGACTGCTGGCCTTGGAGCCTTTCTTCAAACTGAGGCAAAAGTTTCCAAAGCCTTTGAGTAGCATTTCTGTAGAAAACTGGTTTTGGCCACTGGTATTGTGCTGTCTTTCACTTCCTGAACACCCTTGTTGATGAAGTCATATGGTCTGTGCTGCTTCCCTTTGAGCTCTTGAGTCCTGAGCCATCACCTATCCTTCTGAACCAAGGCAGAGAACAGCTTTAGCCTAATAGTGCCTTTTCCTGCATTAAATGAAACAAGTGACCTTCATTGCTTTATTTAACCTTTATAGTGACAGTGACTCCTCCTCTCTGTACTCGTAGCTTCCTAAGTGGACTCTTTGCTGGGAACTTACACACATACTCTAGTGAAGTGTGACAAATCCATGGCATGAGGTCTTGTTCATTTCATACCACTTATCCTGTGTGTGGAATGGAAGAAGGAGAGAGCACATCTCTGCCTATCACCCCTCTTTGACTTCAGAGCTTGATGGCTTCTTTCTCTAGATTTTCAGATAGTACAGAGCCCTGTTGAGAAGCAGCCTGACACACAGATGTGCTGATGAATTTGAGAGTGTATAGGAACCCCCTGCACCAGCTTTCCATATGGACCTTGTTAAATTTAAAGTTGTTTAATGATCTTAAATTACAACTTACTTTAGAAGGATTAACACCTTGTCTGGAGCCTCCTCAGCAGTTGTTTATCTGCAGGGAGGTAGATTCATCTTCATGTTCTAGCAAGGCTCCAAACCTGAAGCACAGTTCTTCTAGGCAGTGTATTGCTGTGAGAATGAGCTGTCCAGAAGTACATGTTGGCTGAGAACTGAGGAGGTTGAAATGCTTATTAGAACAAAAGGTGGTTCACAGCCTCCTGGGGAAGACAGATGCTGATTATTTCCAAGACAGAGCTTGCTTAGTCTTAGGAGCAGAGATGACACCATGCAGCTGCCAGGGAGGCAATTACTGGAGTAATTTCTAGGCTTGTGCCCCAGCCTTGCTACGACACCTTTGAGCAGAATGATGCTCAAAACCAGGTGATTCTTAAAGGACAGTGAAGTGCTGTCCCAAACTTCACACAATTCCTTGGTGACAGGCTTCTCAAGTGAGGTCAAAGTGCGTGCCAGGGGATTTTTTAAAAAAATGTGTTTAATTACAGCAGGGTATAGATGACAGGCCTGCATCTGATTTCTCCTGTTTTCCTGGGAGATGTTTCTCAAGCATGCTGCTTCGTACCCTGCTGCAGTACTGCCCTTGGTGGGCTTGTCACACATATTGGTGGTTGCAGAGGGGACAAGAAGAATGAGGATTTGCACATGTAGTGTGTGCATCTCTATACTCTTGGCTCTACTAGAGTTTGAGGATGTTGACATCTGTGCTTCTAGAAGATAGTTCCTTCAGGGACAGGTCATTCCCTGTAGGTGAACCTGGTTCTTCTCTACTCATCAGATACTTCTGGCCTTGGACATGGCTTTCTCTTGCTGGAAAGCAGAGCTGCACATGAAGATTAGGTACTCTGTCACCTCATATGACTGTGGCATTGCTCCTGGTGACCTCAGAGTGCTGTGGTAATATTTGCTGGGATATCTGGGTTTGGTCAAAAGGACACTCTCTAACCTCAAATTATTTTGCTGCAGATCCTCCTGAAAGCACATTTAACTCATCTTGAATGAGTACTGATATTGAGGCATTTTCTGCCTGAAAAGCCTTCAGTTGTACATCCTTGCTTGGATTCACCCAGCCAAGGGTGGTGTGCGTGCTTCGCTGCCTGGGTGCCTGCTCCCAGTGCTGCTTGGAGCCCTGCTTGCTGCTCACAAACTCCACTAAGCCTCCTCTTACAAACTCAAACAGTGGGTGCAAGGAGAAACGAAGCAGAAAGCTCGTTTGAATCCCCAGATGCATCTGGTTTTGATTTTCATTATTTTGATAGGAGTTGCAGGACTTCCAGTACTCCTCTTTTTATGTTGTTCCTTCATTTTTTCACTAATTTGACAACGTGGGATATTGTTTTACATTTAATTTTAGTCTCTAATCACAGAAAATTATAGCTGGCCACACACGCCGGCTTTGCATCTCGCAGCTTGCTTATGTTTATCGGTACTAAGGGACCGCCCAATTTACTTTTCTCTGTAGCAGCAGGAATTACCAGCGCTCTGGAGCCGCAGTACCACGTGTGGGAAAAGAAATTCAAGGTTATCTTATTTGAACTTTGACATCTCAATGGGCGACGCTCTATTTATTTATGTACTGTTTATGAAAAAGAAGCCCTTTAGAAGAAGGAAGCACGTGACGCGTGACGTGTAGCTTATTAATAAAACTTAATTTAATTTTGATATTTAAGGAGCTCGAATTATGACTGTCCCAAATATTTCATTTTTGCCCTGAGATATATGGAGGGGAGAAATGAGCTGTTGGAGCCAAAGCCTTGACTTCTGATGGTCTGGGTGCCAGTGAAAAGCGTGTTTTCTGTGAATGCATAGACTCCTAATGGCGATCCCTAGTGGTTTGAGATCTGATTTTAACATTCAGGTTTTACTTCATGACCTTTCCAAACCTTCTGTTCCTTAGGACTAGAAGATAAGTGTTTACCCACCCACCCACAATTTGATTAGTAACCATTTTATGAGTCGTTCTTTCTGCAGGCTCATTTTGACTCCTGGTTCATTCATTAAATGGAAGGCGCTTTTTTTTTTTAATTCTTATTTTTTAATTTTAAAACACACCTATGGTAGTCAGAACTAAATCTCCAGGTTTTTTTATTGGGCTTCTAGTTAACAGCAGCACCTGTTGGTTTATGTCTTGAAATCTTTCCTTGGATAAAAATCCCCATGAGGTAGATTTCTCCTGTAATTGCTTCTTTCCGCAGGAGATAGTCCTTTGACACTAAATCCATCCCCTGCTCTAACTCTCAGAATTAAAGGTCATATCCTTGGTGTCTCCTAAATCAGAAGAGCATTTTTTTGGATACATGTAGTAAATATAGCTCACATTAATTTTTAGTAGTGGCTGAAATGTTTTTTTCCCTCCACCCCTCTTTTAGAAGGATGCTGCTGTTTAGGAAAGCTTGATCTTTGCCTTATCCCAGATAAAGTGCCATTGGCCACTGGCTTGCTGTGGTGACGTCCATGGTTTGTGTTGTCTTGCTGGATGGGAGAGGGAAGCGCTCGTAGACTCTGAGATCTCTGTGACCCAGTGAGGGTGTGCTGGAAATCTGCTGGGTCCTGGAGCCACGGAAGGGTTTTCTGTGTAACTGTTGCTTGAGAAGCACACTTTGGCTTTATGCTGCCACCATGGGCATTCAGAATCAACTCATGCTTTCTGAAGAGGGCTGTTTGTACATCATCTGCTTTTCTTGTTAGATCGTCTAACAAATAAACAGTAGGTTGAGCACTGAATATTGCTACTTTCAGAAGAAGCCTCTGTGCATCTTCCTCCTCTGACAGGAAAATGCTGTCAAATGATCTAGGTGTGAATGAGAACCTGGCACATGGCTGCGAGGAGAGGAGGCAGCCTTCTTACCTTCTCGCTGACAGGGGAGGGGATAAAAAAATCCCTAACCTCGTGAGTCCTTCAGACTGCTACCCACTTCTGGTCTTTCAGGGACAGCCTTGGCTGCAGTGACCATCAGATCCTCAGGGCAACCAGGAGGAAGTGTTCTAAGCTTACGACCCTGGGCTCTGGGTGTGCAGACTTTGATCGCTTCAGGGATCTGCTGGCCAAAGTACCATGGGATGAAGCCCTGGAGGGAAGAGAGGTTCAGGACAGCTGGTTAGTATTCAAGGATCACCTACTCTCTGCCCAGGAGCAATGTATACCAACAAAGAGGAAAGCAGGGAAGAATGCTAGGAGGCCTGCCTGGCTGAGCAAGGAGCTCCTGAACACGCTGTCACACAAAAAGAAACTCTACAAGGAGTGGAAGGGAGGACAGCTAGAATGGAGGGTATATAAGGAAGCTGCCCAAACAGCTAGAGATCTGGTTAGGAAAGCCAAGGCACAGTTTGAATTGAACCTAACCAGGGAGGTCAAAGGGAACACCAAGAATTTCTACA
>VXBP01001550.1:109920-196061 GCA_013400115.1 Rhinopomastus cyanomelas
AGGTAGACAGCATCAATATACAGCATCAATAATACAGCAAATACAACTGCTTTTAAAAGCATTAAATATGCAGGTTGGCTCTTGGTGGCTAGGCCCTTGCAGGCGAAGAACAGGTGAAAAACCACTGACTTGTGAGTATATATTGCATGGTTAATAATTTGTAAGTAAACATCCAAGTGGGGAAAAATTGTTAAAGCAAACCGTCAAATTGCAGCATTACAGGAGTATGTTCTTGGCAGGAGCTCTTGAATTTCTACACTGAAATTCTTACCAAATCCAAGCAGTTAAATGTACCGGGGGGGGGGGGGGGGAGATAAGCCTGTTTTAGTTCAACAAAAACAGTGGATTCGCAATTTGCTAGAGGCAGATTTTGAAGACAAACTCAGCCTGAAACTAGCACAGGAATCCTAATTAGCACAGTTTCCTAACAATAGCAACATCTTTCCAAATGAACAGAGCAATACAATTGAGGAATTTTTAGCGGAGTGATGTTTTTATTTTAATGCACACTTTGATGACTCTACAGTTGTGGTGTTCCCAAAAGTCTGTCCTGGTGCAGTTCTTTCAGTTTTCACCTTCTTAAGTGCGTGTATAAACACTGATTCACCTGAGTGTTCAAAAATAACAGCAATCAGGCTTAAAATGAGAGCAGGCAGATGATTCATTTTGAAAGGTTTTTTTTAAAGAAAACAGGTACAGAATTCTGTAGGGTGTTTTTTTTTTCCTAAAGAAAACTTCATAGCTGCTGGTACTGGTAATGTTTGTGGCTATTAATAGAGGTTGTAATGTATGTTTTCTAAAGAACATCAACAAAACCCCCACCAACAATCCCTGAAGAAACACCCCCCAAGCCCAGCTCAATTAGATGTTGACAGGCTTGAGCTGAATACTGGCTTTTAAATTGATTTAAACAAACAGCATGCAGTGCTGCTGTACCCTTTTTATGGTACTGAGATGGGGTGCTGGTTTTTAATTAAACAGTGATTCAGGAGGAAATTGGATGTATGTGTTTTAAGGCCAGCTCAAACGGTATAAATGTGGATGTCTTGTGCTGATAAATCTGTTCCTTTTGGTCTCTACTCTGGGTTATGCTGGCATTTAGGGTTTTATAAATGTTTGCCTAGAGCTGGTGGGTCAGTATCAGAAGTTGGGCTAACAAGGGAATGCCAGCAGTAGGCAGAGGCTGAAGAGGAGGTAAATGAAATGCTCTGATACTAGGGGAAGACTCTTTGTTATAGTCTGGATTCTTGCTGGGGATTTGTACCATCCCAGTACTGTCTGTACTCCTGCATCCTTGTAGCCTAACTGGGGAGACATGAACCGCATGGGTGGACTGCAAGTTGTGGGGATAAGATGGCTGGACCGTTAGAAGCAAAGGGGAATGCTTAAAGGTTTTACTGCAGAGTGGTTCCTGGGAGGTGCATACAGGGACCAATGCTCTTTAGCATCTCCAGGCTAATATGATGGAGATGTTTTGCATCTCTGTGGTTATAGAGATGGTGGAGATGTGGTATGTTCTGTTCCTTTTCCACTGGAGGTCCAATTGATTTAATTATAAGCTTAGCTGAGAGAGTATTTTCTAGTTTGGATTTGTTTGAAGCTAAGAAATTGTTTGAGAGCTGGGAAGAAAAGGGGGGTTGGTAGTGGTGGTGACAAATATGCCTTCTCCTGCCCCATCTTGCAGACTTGTAGTCATAAAAGTGAGCAGCATAGTACCTGAGCCCAGGTTCTGCGGACCCAGGAGCAGAATCCTATCTTCGTGTGGGAATATGTGCATTGATTTCTGAAGCAGTCAGTATGAGCACCTAATCAAATATCATCTATCAAACTGCATCTGATTTATGTAGGAAATACACCTCTGTCTGCATTTGGGAACACTGCACTAAACTGTGGAAATCTGTTCTGTTGCAACTGGAGGCAAACCTGTCAGCTGTGCTTTACCTGTATTTACACACCTCTCATTAAAGCAGTTTGAAGTGCAGATAGGTTGTTAAGATGCCATTTGTGCTTTGCCAGGCTTCGAATTCAGCTGCCTTAAAGGATCCAGACCCTTTACTAATAATCTAGAATTTGTACCCAACTGAAAGCCTTTCCTCTGCGGTTTCTGTGAGGACAGGCTGGGGAATGCTTCATTTTGTTTTCTTTTTGGCCTTTGGTCACACTGTGGCAAGAACATGGTTATCAGCTAATTGCAAGTAATATTTCTTCTTGTTCCAGATCCAGCATTCCAGGGGAAAATGATAGAGCCAGGGTTTGTGAAAGATGCCCTGTGGTGGATACTGGTATGAGTATGTTCCTCAGAGAACCTGAGGTGGAGGGGAGGCTCTGTTCTCCAGCAGGGTAGGGTCCACGCAACAGGGAGGAGTGAAGAGCTGGTTCCCAGCAGGGAATTCTGAAGTGAAGCAGAAGTGCTTGGCAGATGCCTGTTTGTGTTGTGTTCTTTTTGTTTTTAAGAACCAAACAATAAAACCTAATGTTTGAAGGGGGCAGTAGAATTATTTTTATTCCTTTGGGTTGTTTTCTTGGCTGCTGTTCCCAGGCATTTGAGTTGTCTAGGATCTTTAGGGCTGTCTTGCCTGAATGAGCTCTACCTACTAAGAATGAGGATGAGGGAAAGGGCTTTTCAGTGAAGATGCCTAAAGTTTATGCAGTCGCTGCTGCTACACTCTACAGCCTGAGTTTCTAACATTTGTTCAAGGCTCTAGAGAATTTTGTGTATAGCAGGACATGGGTGTAAGTGCATAGACAGGTCCTCTAATGTGTTATTTGACGTCGTGGCTGTCCATCGTTGCAGGCAATCTTAGTGACAGAAGGATTGGACAAGAGGTTGACTGACTAACTGGCTTTATCTGCGGAATAGGGACCTCATTTTGTGCATTCAGCTTTGGTCTGGATGGGCTTCTGCTTTTCTGGCATAGCTTTTTTCTGTCCAGAAAAAGAACATGCAGTAGAGCTTTTGTGTTCAAATTTCTGCTTTAGACAAAAACCAGGCTTGGAAAAAAAGGCTTGGAAAGTCAAGCCTTTGCTCCCTGTGGAGATGCCTGTTATCTGGTTACAAGATAGACATGGCTGAGGCATGCTAAAGAGTGATAGTACACTAAGTGCTGCAGCTGTAATTGAACTGCACCAAGCATCACCTGCTTTTAAGTTATTAATGAGTTTGAACGATTTATAAACAAGGAATGAAACAGTGTGAAAGCAGGCTTGTATGTTTCTGGAAGAAAAGCCCTTTTAAGGTTTTGGAGCATGCTTTTATGTTGCATATGTTGATAATTCAAAGTCTAGGTGGGGAAGCACCATGGGTGTCTGAATAAAGCATCAGCAGCGACTGGCAGATCCAAACATCTGGCATTACCTAAGCATCCTCCTCTTCCTCCTCACTTCCCAGGAGGAAATGCAGCTTTTGACATTTCCATGTAATGGTAAAATGGTTCCAAGTGGCTGCCATGCCTGGGCCAAAAAAGCAGTTAGGTGTGGTTGGATCAAGGTGTCTCTCACTGCCAGAAGCACCGCTCTGTTCAGTGGACTCCACTGCTGCTAGGTGGCCTCATGTCACAGCGGCTTTGGGAGTACGTCCAGAGTGGTACAGCGTAGGTCATGGTGCTTCATCTCTCACTTTATCTTGAGAGGGAGATATTTCATTCTCTCCATTTCAGAAACTTTACTGCCAGCCTGCCTGGTGACATGTGGTGAAATGAAAAACTCACAGGTAATAGTATAGCATGGGTTGGTGTTGGCTTCCAAAGACCTATTTTGTTCTTTGGATGAAAAAAAAACAATGGTATGGATCAGTTTTCAGGGGGATTAAATAGACTGCTGTCGGTGTTCTCAGATGTGGTTTGATCTTAGAGAAACACAGATCTTCACTTCATCATTTTAAACCAATTTCATGCTCCAGCAGTTCTACCCACTTCTGTCATCTCAACACCACAGGTCGCAAATGGGACCCATGCAACTTGCAGAGGCTGAAGCATTACTGCAAACACTCTTCCTGTGCTCAGCCCTGTGGGTTATATTGAGCCGTAAAGGCTAGACAAAATTTCTTTTGATGTCCCCAAAATTGAGACCTTAAATTGGGCTGTTTAAAAGATTGCAATGTCTTATAAATGATGTATTGGAGCAAAAATAGAGACTGCTTGTCTGACTTCAGGGATTTAACTGTGAGGCTGTGACCTCTAGAGGCTAAAAATAAGGAAACATCTTTCCATCATTCTCTGCTCCTGCAGAATGTGCTCCTGTGGTGACACATTTCTATGGAGTCTCATGAGCTCTCTCTTCACACAGTGATTCCTCTGACTTTGGAAGTGTAATTATAGTCCACTGTAAATTTTTCACTCTTGGCAAGATCATTAGCGATGGACAGTTTGTTTGCGGAGGACATTTTTACTGCTGTTCTTAACCTAATACCTTAAATTGGTTATGGACATCTAGACTCAGGAGTACTTGTGCCTCAAGTGCCGCATTGATTTTTTTTGCACGTGCATACTTAAGTGCTTGTTATGTTAGATTTAACTTTAAGTAACCTCTGCTACTGCAGTGGGGCTGTTTCTGAGCTTTAATATACAGCCACAATGTGTTGTCATTGGCATTGCAGAGAGAATAGCTTCTCTAGATGAAAGTACCTTGCCCAGCTTGCAAGCTCATTCGGGGTTGCAGATGGTGCTGCTGATGTGGCTGTGGGTCTTACTGAAAACAATGGGGAGTAGGTCTTGCATATCCTAAATAAAGCAGCAAAGTAGTCTTGATTCTTGCCTAGAGTTTCTGCATAACACTGTTTTTTCTAAGGTAGTGTATAGTTTAATTTCTGAATCTTTGAGTTGGTTTATGTCTGTTTCCAGGATCGAAGTGGGATAGTCCCCATGTTCATCCAGCAGTGAACAGAAGAATTGTTAAGTGGGATCAGATCCCTGGTGCTGCAAAGGAAAGTACAGATAGACCATAACCTAAAACAAGCGTTATAAGTTCTGTGCAAGGTCTGAAAACATGTTCTTTGTTCCAAAGAATATTGGATTTTATGGCAAGCCCAGGGATCAGACCTGCTGTCATTCCTGCCCCCTGCCGCGTCTGCAGCATCAACTTCCACCATAAAGTGCTCGTGGAGGAAAAGGATTCTTTTTTTATCTTAGTATTTTATAAAATTAGGTTGCAATTTCAGGGCTGTAGTTGCTCTTATTTGACCGTGTTGCTGCCATCTCCCAAGGTGCTGAAGACTTGAGTGGGATGCCTGCGAGTGGACCCTGACGTTGGTCTTAAGTCTGGTCTCTGCAAGGGGGAAGGTGATAGAAGTGCGGTTGGAGAAGGCACTTCAGTGCTCCAGAGAGTCAGGACGTCTTGTTTAGTTTTTTCGTCGGTAAACTGTATGTGTGCAGCCCCTTCCCATTTCCCAGTTGTGGTGAGGAAGGACATCCTCCTCCTCAGGATCGGGGTGGTTCAGCAGCTGTGGGTTTAGGAGTGATGTGGTGTAAGGGGAAGTACTTTGTGACGGTATGTACGTTTGTCTTGAAACAAAGACTTTTCTTGCCTGTGCAGTGCTGCATTTGCCCTGTTGCTTCATGGGGTGCGTGTTCTGTCAGATGGCTGTGCTCTGTCGTCTGGTGATTGTCGAAGCGCAGTGGTGTTGAGTTGGCGAGCATTTTTCTTCTGTTTTCTTTTGATTTATGCATGTGAACCTTTGTACTGTCTGGGGTTTGGGGTTGTTTTTTGTGTGTGTTAATGATCTCAGCCTTTTGTTCCCAGTCTATTTTTAAGGCTTAAATTGTTCCATGTGCCACAATGGGACTTTCACAGAGCATCACATAATGCCACTATTTTCTTGTCTCCCTTAGTGGAGATACAGAGCATAATCTCCAACTGCCATGTGCAGATACAGTGGCCCGTGGCACACCTGGAGTGAAGGTCTCCTCCCTGGTGGGACAGGCAGGCAGAGCCCTTTCAAAGGAACAGTCTGCTGAGCAGTTTCCAGAGCGTTGTGTGGATCACAGAGGTGATCTTGGAATAAATGGGAATTATGGACTGAGCAAGCTTAGGGGAAATAGAAAACCCTAATGAATATCCCAATAGCTTTGTAATACAGGGTTGCCATAGAAACAGAGTTTTTACAGCACTATAGTTTCTACAGTTGTGTTGATACTCTCTCCCACTTCACCCAGTTGTAGAGCTGTTTTAAGCAGCCAAGAACCCTTGGCTCTCAGAGTGTTATGTGGGTTTTCCCTGCAAGTAAGTAAACACCAAGCTGACCTGAAGTCGGCATCTAGCACAGGGGAGCCACTGGGTGCTTTTGCTTCAGAAGAGCACAATGCTCTGAGGGCTGGGACCTCCCCAGGTGTTGCTGGTCCACCACAAGTGGAGGAAGGGCTCCTTGGCTGCATCAGCTCTCAATGTGAGCTTGGTGATTGTTTCTTTGGTCCACAGGACTGCTCTGTGCAAGGAATGCAGCTCCTCCCTCATTGCACTGAGCACAGCCAGACTCAAGCATTAGCGCCTGTGGACATTATCCCCGTGTGCAAATGAGAATGGGCATTTTCTCTGTGCAGATGCACCCATGGAGAGAAGCTCCTTTTTATTTCACAGGCAGTGCTAAAACATGTTTTCTCACATCCATCCTTCCTTTCTTCCCTACCTCTGTTTAAGCTCAGGGTGAGCGATCAATAAAGGAAGCAGCATGCAGCTTCACGACAAAGGGGAGTGTAAGCATTTTGTGTAACACACTCCAAGTGTAATGTTCAGCCTCCCAAAATAAACTGTGAGGCAAAGCCTGTTCAGGCAGGAAAGGAAAGAAGCTGCTGCTGGGTAAGCTCTGAGGACTGTGATCTGCAGAGGGGCTCAGAGCACTGTTGGAACAGTACCAAGTACCCAGGGGGGATTTTTCTTCACGAAAAACAAAACACTCCCCTCACAGACCCCCATGCTACAGGGACTTAATTAAGCAACAGCATGTGGTTCTTGTGCGTCTTGATGATAACCAAGTGCCAGATGAGGGGATGTAGCAGAGGTTTTCTCATGTAAGTGCTAGCACTGTGCTGTGAAAATGAGACTGGCATTGAAAACAGTCCTCCTGATTAATATTGGAAGTTGAGTGCTCTGGGTTCTTAAGTATGAAATTAAACATTATACACCTGATGTAAAATGCTTGCAAGACAGGTAATTAATAACATTAGGAACTAATTAACTGGAAGTCCTCTGTACCTGATGATGACTGTGTGAGCAGACTTGATTAGCAAATGACTCGATGGTATAGAGAGAAATCACTCTGTATGTGGTAGACAGGTCTGGAGGGTCTTTTTTTCTTGTGGGCTCCTGCGCCCTTGGGTGCAGAGGGGACAGCCCCACTTAGGGACTTGATGCCATTCCAGGCTTGGGATGTCTCCCCTCTTCCTCACTTGGAAACACATGGATGAGCAAACAAGTACATGGCTGCAGTGTTCTTTTTCCCAGTGACAGGGATCCACTGGGAACCAACTGCCACCTGGAGAGGAGGATGTGGCAAGACTTGGGCTAAGTCTGCATTAATGAGATGCTGCTTGTCACAGCCTGTGCTCCCTTGCGTCTGGACCGCTCTGGGTGACGTCTGCTAGGGCCACAGTGCAGCAGAGCTGTGCTCTGAGTCCAATTAGCAGTGAGACCTCCTCCAGTGCAGGATCTCTTTTGTCTCCTGCATTCCTGCCTCTATGCAGCTGTAGCAGTGCAAAGGTTGGACATGGGTGCTCAGAGCCAGAGGGTTCAATGACCCCTTGTTCTAACAGCAACTCATGGTCCTCGTACTCCATTTCTGGAAAGATACTGCTTTGTTTCTTTTCTGGGTTCAGCATCAGTCAACTAAGGATGGCTTTTGACCAGAACTAACTCCAGACATTATCTGTGTAGTCCCTGACCCCTTGCTAGTCTTCAGCTTCCAACCCAGGGTTTCTGAGATGCTCTGGAGTGCGGTAGGAAACCGACAGGAGAGGTCAATGTGCCCAGGCTATGGAACTTGTCCCCACCATCCCTGGCTGCAGGTCCTCTCTGTGGTGCCAAGATACTTCATACCTGGGTGCTGCTTTTAATGCAGCCCCTTCAGTCTGAACCGCATGGAAACCTTCGTGGAAAGACTTCAAACTCTTGAGGCTACAGGAAAATTTAAAGAGTCTAAGAGTAAGCTGTGTGTCTGCTTGCCTAGTTTGGGATCTTCCCCAGCCATATGGGCCACTGCAGGCTGCTCCTGTGATGCTACCAGTATGAAGTGGCTGCCTGTAAGTGTCAAGGATGAGTGAGGCCCTTCGGTGCTTTTTGTTGCTCTTCTGACAGTTAATAAATGGAGTTCTCTTTTCCTTATTACTAAATCAAAACCCTATTGATTCCTTGTGTGAAAATCCAGTGTGACATAAAATGTTTTATTTAGGCTTTTAACCCGGGCTCACCACAAAAATGCTGTTTTTGTAAATAAATGAAATTCATTGCAGAGCCCAGAGGCTCTATAAACAGCCCAGCTCTCCCTGGCATCCCCCAGTTGGCAGGAGTCTTGATGGTGCCAGCAGAGTTATGGGGCTGTCAGTGATCTGCCTCCAGTATGAGAACAGGATCTTCGTGTGTGGTGTCGAGACTGAGAGTGCTGTTGTGTCCCTCTCTGTCTCTTGTCACTGTGAGTGCTTCCTCCCTGAGCTCAGAAACAACCACAGTGCTGAAACACCCTTCCCAAGAGTATTCCCTGTCTGCTCTTGAAAAGGGGAGCAAAATGCAAAAGATCTTAAGAGTAAAATGCTGTTCAGCAAGACATCTCTGCCCGCTTTGCAGGGGTGTTTTGCAAAGGACATACCATAGGAAGGAAATCAAGTGGCTGATGCTGGGTGCTGCTGCTCTGTTTGTGGACAGCGAAGGGAGATGACCCCATGATGCTTTTGACTGGTAGGAACATTTAGAGCTGGTGGGACAAGGTTTAGACTCTTTGACCCACCTGTTACAGGGAGTGGTTTTGCAGAGCAGCAGAGATGGAGGCGTTGTGTGGCACGTGGCTCTTGTCAGCACAGCATTAATTGTAGTTGTTTAATGTGGTGATTAGTGTTGTTTGTTTGGATGTCTAATGTAGCAATTAGCCTCATCAGGGTGTTCAGTGGTAAGTTACTTCTGCCAAGAAGTACTCTCCAACCTCCCCTCCTGGTGCTCCTGGGTGCTGCAGTGCTCCTGCCCCTCATCTCATGGATGTTGCACATGTATGACTGTGTTGAAGCATGGTGAAGGGACCTGCTGGCAGAGGCCAAATTTTCACTGGTGCTGTTCCTGGTGGTGTCCTCTGGCAGTGCTGCATGACTTGACCTGCACTGGTCCATCTAACGCTTTGGTTAAACCTCAGCCTCTTAGTAGAGATGAATTTTGATCAGAGAAGTGGCTCACGACTGAACTCTGCTGTGATGTGCTAGGACACCTTAACTGCTGCAAAACCATCACTGATAATGTTATATGAGATCATGTCCCTTGATTAAGACCGTGGGAGAGGAGACAAAATACATCCCTTGCTGCTGAAAGGAAAAGCTATCGATTTTTCTTCCACTGGGTGAGATCAGTTTCTAGGTTTTTGATGGATGACGAGCTGTGAAGTGTAACATAGTCCCCAAGCTGGGGGGGGGGGGGGGGGGGGGCTCTCAGGGGCCGGTGCCATTTTATTCCCAAAGCTGTTAGTGCTGGCTGGCTGCTGGTGTCTGTCCATGGGGCTGCCGTGCTCTGGCACAGAGTGTGTGAGGGTGCAGGAGGCATCATAACAGCGGCTTTGCAATGGATTGTTTAATTAGCTCAACGCTTAAATGTCAGCATCAGATCAAAAGGCTGGGCTATGAAGGACTGTGGCCCTCAAGAGGAGGGGAAGAGGCACTAGGTTTACACAAATGGGCTCTAGAGCGCTGGCAGCATTCTCTAGGGGTTTGCACGCGCCTCTGTTGAAAGCCTGGCGAGAGGAGGCTCCTGCACGGGATGCCAGCCTGTCCCACCCAGCCCTTCAGGAGCTCTGTCGTCACACCCACCATGCTCCATCCTCTAGTGTCCCATAAATTTGTGAGGGGCATTAGGGATGTGGTGCTGTCTCTGAGTTAGAGGCAACTACACAATCATTGTGGGGAGAAATGCGTGGTTTCTGGTCCTCCAGAGGTTCTGAGCTGTAGCCCAGTGTTGCACAGTGATGCCTCTTTGCTACACTTGGTTCTTGGGTGGGCTGAGAGCTGGAGCACTGAGGGACCCAGGGGAGTGGTTGCAGGTAGGTGAGCCCCTGCAAAGGTAGCTCTGTATTTTTTGGATGGTTTTCTACCATGTGGCTGATGAATTTAAATATGCTTTCTGGAAGATTTCTGGGATAAAAGGAGCCAGAGAGTTGCTTCCAAGCCAGCAGTTGCTTCTGGTGAGAACAATTTCCACTGTTTTTTCCATCATCAGTTGAAATTACATTTTTTTTGTTTTTAAAAGTAAAACAGAAGAAGAAAAATAGCTGTTGGCAGTAAGCTTGTGTCATGGGAAAGCAGAACATAAAGTTGCAAGAAATTAAGCCGCAGTAGATACGGGCCAAGAGTCCTATCGTTTCCAGCAGCCCCTGCATCAGTGGGATACTGGACTGCTGTCTCTACAGGCATCTGACCAAGGAAAGGATTTCTTCCTCCTCATCCCCAAAAAAGCTATTATTTGAGGAGAATGGAGCAGTTCTGATGTTTACAAACCTACCAGAGAAGGTGTCAGTGCTGAGAAATGCTCTCTGGTGACTGAGAGTTTACAGACCAGGATGAGCTGTAGGTTTGGTTGCTACTTCACACCCGGAGGCTGGAAACTTCAAAGTGAATTATACAAGTATTGCACATCCATGCTGGGGGGGTGGCTGCTGGAAAGAGCCTTCTTCCACCTCCTCTCTGGCAGGCCTTGAGGCAAGAGCAGAGCTGACTGTAGAAGAAGCACTAATTCAGCCCTGGGGGCAGCAGTGCTGTGACCAGTGACAACAGCTTGGCTGGACATGGTTGACTGGAAATGCTGAAGCATAAGACAGCAATGGAAGACACTACACTGAAGGTGCATTCTCACTGTGGAGTCAGGCTGTATCTCCCTTGAGGTGTTTCCTGGTCTTTCCCTTCTCTCACCTGTACCCACTCGTGTACCCCTCCAACATCATGCGCTGTCTGTTATTCCATGGATATCTGTTTCCTGAGCCTGGAGCAGGCTGCTGGCAGTGATCAGAACTCTACTTGTGTCAGTGGTCAGCCAGCCCCAGGGTACTTGAGGATGGAGAGTGGTGGCTGCACCCTGCTTAGCACAGAAGTCCAGTGGCAGAGCCCACTGCTCAGGATCTCAGTCCCTTCCACCGAGTTGCTCTACCCAGGCTTTCCTCTCCCAGGGTAATGCAAAACACTGTGAGGCCTGACTTGATGCACCAACTTCTGCCTCAGTTTTAACTAATCAAGTTCTTAGGTTTTTTTCCCGGAACTGCTCTTTGACAAGAGTAGTCTGCTGGATAAAATCTCAGCATTTTCCCAGGTACTAGGAGAAATGTGTAGACTCCATCTAGCGCAGGAGGTTTGGGTGCTCTCTAGATACTTGAGTGGTCCTTTGACCTGGCTGTTCATGAAATGTTTATGGGAGAAGGGGTAGATTTGTCCTGCTGGGAGCAGCAGATGTTCCTGGGAGGAGCACTGCAGCGAAGCCACATCTACTGTGATTCCCAGTGCAGTGTGATAAGCTCTCTTGATTTCTTTGAGAATTATTTAAAATTCAGGAATTGCAAACAGAAGCCTGGCTGGTTTTGTTGTGTGCACAGGCTAGATTAGACCAGGAAGCCTCATTACAGTGAGCTTAGAAGCCTTCAAAGGCTGGTATGTGTTTTCCCCTTCATTGATAAGCAGTATTGATTTCAGCAGCAGTTGCCTGCTATGCCTGGCCACAGGAGTGCGGTCCTGCCGACCTGAAATTGTGCATTAAGCACAACTGTGCACTCACTGTTGAGCAAACTAGATTGTTTCATGCAGGCTGTTAATTCATTTTAGAGAGAGAGGATTTAGAAGATGTTTATAGGAGAGATTTGTATTTTTCTGTGCCAGGTAAGAAAATCAGAGCTGCTGCATCATACTGCTGCACTTCCTGCTGACTGTCAGACTGCTCATCTCAGTGCGGAGTAAAGCAGGTTATTTCTTACCTACCCTACTCCTGTACAAAGCCGTCCCCATGAAAATGTTTATCTGCAGTCTCTGCTGAAAAAGATGCTATAGGTAGCACACTGCTCTCAGCGAAGTCTTTCTTCTTTGTAAAGCTTAGCATTTGCTTACATGTTGTGGTGTTGCACAAAAAAAATAAAACCCACAAAAGACTGTTTTCCTCCTTAAAATTGTCTGACTAAATGCAGGATTTTGCCCTTTGAGAAAGTGAGTCTCACATCTTGCTACTAAGATGGGCATCCTTCCCAGGTCAGGCATCAAGGTACCTGTCACAGAAAAGAATTTGGTTGCCTTAAAGGGGTTAAGAAAGATGGGTGAAGGAAATACTTCTTTGGCCCACGCCATCCCTTGACATAACTCGGGCAGGCAGCTGGCAGAGTAAACCCGACTGATCAAAGTTATGGTTATAAAAATTGCCATTATGCTGATTTATGTGCCAAGATTCATCCTAGTTGTATGACCTTGTATGTTCCTTCTGTGTTACATCGATGATGCTCACGCAGCTTTGGTGATACAGACAGACATCATGTAAGGCTGGCGTCTGTGCATCTGGAGAAGACAGACTCCTTTCATGCTTCACACACATTTTCTTTCAGCTTGTACTTCTGAATTCTTTTTTCAACAGCAAAATAACAAGATTTTTTTTTTTTAATCTTATGTTTCTTTGATGTAAAAATATGCTTCCCTTTGGTTGTGATCCAGAAGTTATCCAGAAAAATATGGCTAAAATAAGTTTTACTTGCTGATACTGGGTCATAAATACCTGTTTCTGAATAGCTAGGTGCCGGAGTGTTTACTGCACTATAGAGAGCTGTGTGGGAATGCTCCCACTGGAGTCCCATGAGTTCAGATCTACCCAGCGCTGGGTCTGCAGGAGCATGTTGGAAATGCCTGATGATCATCTGTTAATGGCCTAAGCCAAATTGAAATTCATCCTCTTATTTAATATAACTCTTCGACTATTCTTAAAGAGATTTGAGGTCTGTGAGGATTTAAGCTCAAATTGCATCACGATTTGCATGACTAATAAAGTGTGTGCGATGCTCCATGTAGCAGTAACTGTGGCCTGAGCTCTCCTGCAGCAGCATCTTGCTGTGAAATATGTTTGACTGGAACATTAAAATCACAAGACTGGGGAAGCAGCAGCTACTTTTGTATCTTGAGTTTTTTGGATGCACAAGAATCACATTGAATTTTTGGTTGTTTTCTTATTTGCTTCCAGAATGACAGACTCAAGTGTTTTATAACTGGAAACCCAGATGCCAAAAGCTGAAACTATAAGAGTGTAAGATACCCTGAGCTGTATCATAAAGCCATGTGAATGTCAGTGCTGATTCCTGGAGGCTTAATTTTCTTCTCCTTTTTACACTCACTTAAATCTGCATTAACCCTGGTTCAGCTGCTTTAGGCTGGCACAATGCGGGCCCTGGATTCGGCTATTTCAGTCCAGAGTGGGCTCTCATGTTTGCAGAGGGTTTAGAGAAGGCCGCACTGTTGGATGTTCTCATCTACATCCTGATTTTTGGCATCGATCTTGGCCTTCTGCTAGTTGGACATCCAGATTTTCTGTTGGTTTTCATTTAGTTAAAAATTCACCTCACCGATGCATCACCTGAGATGAAAAGCACAGGCACTTCCCACAGGGTCACCGAATCGTTCGTGTTTCCCTGGATTTTCTCGGTGTTTTTGATGTACCTTCACACTCTTGTAACTAATGTTGTTTGCTGCAGCTGATTAGATTAGAGCCCTACTTCTTTTCTCCCCTCAGCTGGTTTGCTCTTTGAGGTAGAGCTGTGAACAGCTCACTTCTTTTTTTCTGCTAGTAAGTGGTGATAATTAATCATTATAATCTAAATAGTATTAAGATGATGATGGCAATATTGACAGCTGACACTGCATGTTATGGCAAAGATCTGCAGTGGGTGTTTTGTACCTGGAATGTACTAACTCAAAATTAAATGACACCTGCTCTTCGTTATTTAATGTGAGTTGGATGAAACCAAGTAGTACCAGAGTCCTTTCTTGCAGCCTTTCAGTGCTGTTCAGATTGGCTGGAAAGAAGTAGGCTTGGAGAAGGGGAGATGCATCTTCTTTGGGTACAAGTGAAGTTGAAGGGAGCTGAGGGCCAGTAACTGATGACAACTTCATCTTTAGAGAGCTTCGTCTCCTGTTTTTGGCTGGTATGTTCCAAGGTTGATGCTTCAGAAGTCCACTTTATCTTTTTTTCACAAATGCTGATGTGTTTAAATGAATGGTGCAGTGCAGTTGTTATAAATAAGTGAATGTCAATACAAGCCTTTAGCACATGAAAGGCTCATTGATGGGAGCCGGCACTGAGAGTGACTCTGCAGGTTCTTGGAAGTCTGCAGGACATGGGGAGAGGAATCAGACTTGCAGTCTGTTGCGAGAACTTTTTGATGTTGGTATGGTGCTTGTTCTGTGCAGACTGGGAAATAGTGAATTAATTGAGAAAATGTTTATTATTACTCTTGTGAAAAAATGGCAGAGTGATGGGGAAGAACCGGCAGAGGTGGCAGTGATAAACTGGTGTTTTATGGGAACATTTTTCAGTTTTAGCCTCTCCTCTGTGGCTGCAGAAACCCATGGCTGTTGATCCACATCAGTCTTTTCAGCTATCTGCTTGGAATCCTGTGCCTGCGATCCTTTCTCTTGTTTTATTTACAGAATTAAAACACCGGCAAGCTATTCCAACACGCTACCCCCATCTCTCACCTCTAGCTCTTGGGAGTATATGTGTGACAACCTTGTACCACAAGGTAAATGCTCAAAAAACATTTCTCTGTGTGTCTAGGTCTCCAGGCATGACAGGCAGTACAGCTTTCTGCCTTACCTGGGCTCTGCTGAAACTTGCATTGGCAAGCGTTTGTTTTGGAAGATGAAAAGCTTTGGAGGACTGCTAGAGAAAGAGTCACAGAATCATAGAAGGGATCTTTATGGTCCAACCCCCCTGACACAGGCAGGGACACCTCTCCCTAGGCCATGTTGCCCAGAGTCACATCCAGCCTGGCCTTGAACACTCCAGGGGGGGAGCACTCACAACTTCTCAGGGCAAACTGTTCCACTGCCTCAGCACCTTCACAGGCAGGAATTTCTTCCTCAAATCTAATGTAAATCTACCCTCTTTTTGTTTGAAGCAATCCCCCTTGTCCTATCACTAAGCTCCCTAGTAAAAATTCCCTCTCCAGCTTTCCCTTCAAGTGCTGGAAGGGTGCTATAAAATCACCCCGGAGCCCTGTCTTCTCTGAATTGGGACTGAACAGTCCCAATTTCTTCATCTTGCCTTCACAGAAGAGGTGCTCCAGCCCTCTGATCATCCTTTGGTCCCACTGGAAGATGCTCTTTATGGAAGATCTCCTTTGCTGTCACCTGGGGCTGCTTCCATCTGTTCGTTGAACATGGCTGTAGCCCATCAGTGCAGAATCAGGCTATACTTGGACCCAAATGCCTGCAGCTGGTTGCTGGTGTTTGGCTCAAACAATAATGTGCTAATTTACAGAACTGAGGTGGCCATTGCTTGACCCTGTGCTTTGGGACATGCAGATTTGGGAGAGGAAAGGAACCAGTGTGGACCACATGGGCCAGCTGTACATGTTGTGGGTGAAGCCAGGGGCCAACTTCCAACCAAATATCCTTTGAGAGGGCCATTTTATTGTTAGGGGCAGGGAAACTTTTACATGCTGGGAGCTCAAAGGAATTGCACTAATATTCTCAAAAAGAGTCTTTCTTCTTTGAAGATAATCTTCCAGGCTTCTGTTTGGTTTTAGCTGGCTGCAGGCTGCCTGTGCATGGCTGGGCATGCAGGGCCGCTGGTCTGTCCCCATGCCTGTGGAGACACCAAAGCCTACCTTAGATCCAGGACCAAATAGTTGTACCAGGTGTTATCTTTAATGTCAAAGCTGTCTTCTGTGGGAACAGTGAATATCCACCTACATGGATGAGTTTTATTCTCATGTCTGGCCTGGTGCCAGACAGAAAGTGTGCTGGTGGTGGTGGTGCTCAGGTCTGGCTAGGATGCAGGTGCCCTTGTACCCTGACATTTCTGGGGGTGTCCTTCTCTGTAAAAATCCTGTTGGCCTAAAGATGGAATTTCTTAATGAGGAGAATGATCCCTTTCCCAGGCAAGGTTCTGGTCATGGTGACACCAGAGCACTTTGCCTTCAAATTAAGAAGAGATTGGCTCATTTTAGGGCTTTGTAGCTTGTCTGTCTGGCACGGTTCACACGCGAGTATGATGTTCTCACCACTGCCCTAGAGTCACTGTAGGGATCAGCTGGGCATTTCTGCTTCACTCTGATCCCTGCTTTTTTTTTTTCCTGCAGGGGCTGTTCTTGTACCTGTTTCTCACTGGGCCACCACAGCACATCATGCTTTGCTTTTGCATGTGCTTATGTTTTACCCTGGATTTTATGTTTCATGTCACCAGGGCTATAATGATGGCTGTTCTCTTTCCCCCTGCTGCCCTAATTGGTACTTCAGAAGAACCAAACCAGGCAGCCCTGCCTTCCTGCTGGATTGATTCATGCATTTTAATTTAATTAATTAAATTGTCCATTTTGGTTATGTCGTGGGCAAGGCATAGTAAGTCAGGACCTGAAGTGGAACGGGGTGATGTAGCTCACAGCATGTAGCCTTTTAGTGCTTTTTAAAAGCTTTTGTTGGAGGTTGCTGTTTTCCCCTCTGTGCTGTGGCTCTGCAGAGCTGTGGGGCTGGGAATGAGTGTTCCCATTATTCATGTTTGGTCCTTTTTTCCAGACTCTTGAATGGAAAAATGGTCGTGCAGTGATGATCTGTTCAGCTTTCAGAAAATTATATTTGAGGTCAGCATCTCCAGTGCTGCATTGCTGGATGCTGGGATCCTTGGAATCTTGCACTTAACCTGAATTCTTTAAAAGCTTGTACAATGGGAAACTGGCTTACACTGTGCTGGCATGAGGCTCAGCTTCACTAAGATGGGCTTTTTGTGGATAAGACTATTTTGGCCCTATATCTTATGTCTCTCGGGTCTCTGTCTTCTGTAGTTTATATAAAGCCAGAAGGCAGCATTAGCATTGCCTTGGTATTGCTTGCTTTATCTGCTGGTCCAACCATCCTGTCCAATTCAGCGTGAATGTTCAGCAGTGTCTCCAGAAATCACTCACAAAGTGCCTTGGATGTTTGGAAACCGAAACTGTGGTTAACATTTCAGAGGAGCATTCATTCAGCCTCTCTACTAAAGTATTAATGGCTGGAATCTTTAAAATTGCTGCCCAGAGTGAGGAAAACAGATGGACAAACAAAAAACCCCGCACTTTTGCTGATTTGGTCTTCCATCATTTAGCAAGAGAGGAGCTGGCTGTGGAATGAAATGTTACAGCAAGCAGTGTTCTGATAGTTCATCTATCAAAATACTTGTCCCATTAATGACTGCAGCCATTCTTCTTGCTGATGAATCCGCATGGGAGAGAATGGCCAGTTGCCCTGGAATCAGTTAGGAGTTGTCAGCCTTCCAGGCTGGAAGAGAAGTGTTGGAACAGGACTAGGGATGCTTTCTAGGCTAAACTCAGCTTAGCAGACAGTAAAATCAGATGTGAGACTTGCTGACTTAGGAACACTGCAGAGACGTCTTGGAAACCAAGCAGTGGCCAAGGAGAAACAATTTTACTTTTCTGAGTGATGACTTGTGGGGTGCTCTGTGGTGTCACTGGTGATTGGGATTTCCCCTTCCATGCTGCCAAGGAGGGTGAGCTGGTTATATGCAAGCCTGGAAAAAGCTGGCTGCTGATGTTCCTGCTTGCAGCACAGGCGAGGACAAGACCTTTGCTTTGCAGGTGCTGCCTTGTGCAGGACCAGGGTCATAGCAGTGAGAGCTCCCAGGCTCCTGTATGCTAGGGGATGGAGAGAGACAGGGCCCCCCAGCCTGTGTTGAGAGGGTGAATCAATAGAGTACAGCACATGGCTTGCTTAGTTTATTAAAGCTTTGAGATAATGGATCAAACTCCAATTTAACTTTAAAATAGGATTCTCCAGAACTGTTGGGGCTGGACTTATCAAGTGATGCTGCATAATTCATTGCTGATTTTTATCGCATCATTTAAACATTAAAAAAACCCCACATTTTAAAAAAAAGTCTTATCAAAGGGTCAGCCCAGGAAAGTTAGTTGCTGACAGCAACCTTCTCCTTCACTTGCCCTTTCTCACACCAGAGCTGCTATCAGACTGCATTCAGGAGGCAAAGCAGATCCCTTGCCGATGGAGCCTGCCAGAACCACAGGGAGAGGAGAGAGGGCTGCAGAGTGGTTAGTGTGGTGCAGCTCAAGCAGAGAGATGGAGACTTGAAAATGTTGGTATGCTCAACCTCAGCCTCGCATCCTACAGAGTAGAGGGCTTGGGTGTTGCCCAGAGAAGTCTAAAATATAGCTGGCATTAGCATGTGATGGTAAAACCACAGCCCTTGCTAGCCATCTGCTGCTTCCTGCAGGAGCTGAAACTGATGGAGGCTTCTTTCAAGGAAAAGTCATAAAGCCTACATTTCATTGATTTGCTTTCAGGGCCTTCATAATTTGGGAGGTAGCACTTCTCAGAACCAGTGATGCTCAGATAGTGTGTTTTCTGCAGTCGAATTACTTCTAGCCGGGGGGTGTCAATAGTTCTTCAGTCTGGACTTCTTACTCAGGTGTGGGTTATCTGAAGCAGTTCCAGCGTGGTTCGCAGCATTTGTTTGTTTTTCGTAAATGCTGATTATCCTTGGAAAAAATCCATACAAATGCTGATTTGTGTATCTTGGAGCATCCTAGGAACAAAGCTGCTGTGTGACCTCTTGGTCACTGACTTGCCGCAGGATGACTATGAGCCAGCAGTGTGCTCTTGTGGCCAAGAGGGCCAACAGCACCCCGGGGTGGATCAGAAGAGGGGTAGTTAGCAGATCAAGAGAGGTTCTTCTCCCCCTCTACTCTGCTCTGGTGAGACCACACGTGGAGTATTGTGTCCAGTTCTGGGCTCCTCAGTTCAAGAGGGATGTGGAGCTGCTGGAGAGGGTCCAGCACAGAGCCACAAAGATGATAAAGAAGTTGGAGCACCTCCCTTATGAGGAGAGGCTGTGGGAGCTGGGTCTCTTTAGCTTGGAGAAGAGGAGACTGAGGGGTGACCTCATTAATGTCTACAAATATTTGAGGGGTGGGTGTCAGGAGGATGGAGCTGGGCTATTCTCGGTGTCATGTAGTGATAGGACGAGGGGCAATGGTTGTAAGCTGGAACATAGGAGGTTCCACATCAACCTGAGAAGGAACTTCTTCACAGTGACGGTGACAGAGCACAGGAACAGGCTGCCCAGGGAGGTTGTGGAGTCGTTTAAGACCTGCCTGGACATGTTCCTGTGTGGCTTGGTCTAGGTGATCCTGCTGTGTCGGGGGATTGGACTAGATGATCTTTCGAGGTCCCTTCCAATCCCTAATGATTCTGTGATTCTGTGCCTGCTGATGCTGTCAGTTGGTTTTGGGGGTGACGAGTGAGAGAGGGAAACAGAGGAAAAATGTTTGATTGTTGTACTTGTTTGTTCGTGAGTCATTTAATGAAAGTTTAACTGATTTAACTTCAACGAATTAAATTTGCTCTACCTAAGATGTTAAAAATAGAACTTCTAATTGTGATAACATTTGGCAGAAATCCTGGTTTTATAAAGTCAAACTTACTCCTACGCAGTAGGTGGGGTTGAGTCATGGAGGTGACAGGTTTCTATTTGAGGTGAAAGCAATACATTTTCTTGTCTCTGTCAAGCTCTCCTAGGCAGACCTGTAGCTGTAGGCTTTACAGGTCATGTGACTGCATCCAGTTGGTATCCAGTGACCAGTGGTGTCCCCTAGGAATCAGTACTGGGCCCAGTTCTATTCAACGTCTTGACTGATGACCTGGATGAGAGGATCAAATCTACCCTTAGTAAATTCGTGGATGACACCAAGTCTGGGGGGGAATGTCGATCTGCTGGAGGGAAAGAAGATGCTGCAAAGACATCTGGACAGGCTGAGTCAACGAGCAGAAGCCAACAGGATGAGGTTTAACAAGACCAAGTGCAGGGTCCTTACTCTTTGGCCACAATCACCCCCTGCAGCTACAGACTGGGGAATGAGTGGCTGGAGATCAGCCTGGCAGAAAGGGAGCTGAAAGTACGAGTTGACAACCAACTGAACAGGAGCCAGCAGGGTGCCCAGGTGGCACAAAAGGCCAATGGCATCTTGGCTTGTGTGGCCAGCAGGATTAGAGACGTAATTCTCCCCCTGTACTGGGCACTGTTGAAGCCTCAGCTGGAGTATGGGGGGCAATTCTTGGCCCCTCACTTCAAGAAAGAGATTGAGGGGCTGGAGCAGGTCCAGAGGAGCAACAAGGCTGGGGAAGGGGCTGGAGGGAAAGTCTGATGAGGAGAGGCTGAAGGAGCTGGAGTTGTTTAGCCTGGAGAAGAGGGGGGACCTTCTATAATGAATTGAAGGAAAGGTTGTAGACAGGTGGACGTCAGTCTCTTCTCCCAGGCAACTAGTGATAGGGCCTGAAACTGTACCAGGGGAGGTTTAGGTTGGATGTTAGGAAGCCCTTCCTTACGCAAAGGATGATCAGACATTGGAATGGGCTGCCCAGGGACGTGGTGGTGGAGTCCCCATCCCTAGAGGTGTTTAAGACAAGACTGGATGTGGTACTTAGTGCCATGGTCTAGATTGTGGTGATGTGAGGTCATAGGCTGGACTTGATGATCTTGGAGGTCTTTTCTAGCCTCAGTAACGCTATGATACGCCAATGTGTACAAAGGCAGTTCTGAAGAGACAGGTCAGTGCTCAAAGCTCTAGGTAAAGGCTTGAAACTTGTGTGTGCAAATGACTTCATAGAATCATAAAGTCATAGAATCATTAGGGATTGGAAGGGACCTCGAAAGATCATCTAGTCCAATCCCCCTGACACAGCAGGATCACCTAGACCAAGCCACACAGGCACACATCCAGGCAGATCTTGAACGTCTCCAGTGGAGGAGACTCCTCAACCCCATTGGGCAGCCTGTTCCAGTGCTCCATCACCCTCACTGTGAAGAAGTTCCTTCTCAGGTTGATGTGGAACCTTCTGTGTTCTAGCTTATACCCATTGCCCCATCCTATCACTAGATGACATTGAGAAAAGCCTGGCTCCTTCCTCCTGACACTCACCCTTCACATATTTATAGACGTTAATGAGGTCACCCCTCAGTCTCCTCTTTTCCAAGCTAAAGAGACCCAGCTCCCTCAGCCTCCCCTCATAAAGGAGGTGCTTCACTTCCTTCATCATGCTCGTTGCTCTACGCTGGACTCCCTCCAGCAACTCCGTGTCCTTCTTGAACTGAGGGGCCCAGAACTGGACACAATGCAACCATGTGTTACCCGTAGTGCTGGCCAGGGACCTGCTTCTCAGCTCCTAGATTGTTCTTCTCACTCTCATCTGATCCCCCTTAAACATCTGATCCTCCTTAAGTTCTTCCTCTATGCGAAAGAAATCTTCACCGAACAGCCCGCTCTGATATGTATGAAACTTTGTTTTCATAAACTGCTGGTTGTTCAATAGGGCATAAAACAGCCAGTATGAGAGAGTTATTTGCTCTACAAAATCAGTGTGCTCCCTAGCTCCAATTTTACACGGCGCTTACTGCATTTCATTTGGTTCTGTAGGAAACATAACACAGTAGATTAACTACTGGTAGTGAAATATGGAGTTTCCTGTATGACTGTCACTTACCTTCCTCCATCCTCTCCCTTCTAACCCCAGATGATCAAGTAGTGGCAAACCCTGTTGCTCCAACAAGGAAATAGGTTATCAAATGCTTTGGTGAAGAGACATTTTAGCAGGATGTTGTAGATAATTTCCTGTATTTCTGCTGTTTCCTATGTCTCCTCAAGGTTAGCATCAAACTACCAACGTCTTGAATGGGCCTGAAGCATTTTGCTCAGCCCAGGCAGCAGCACCTCTCCTGGTAACTAGTCAGTACCCAGTACTTTCAGCACAGAGCAGTGCTGCCGTTGTCAACATAACTTAGCCCGTGTGAAGTCAATAATGCATATTTTTAATGTCATGGCAAATAATTTATTTTGCAGCTGGTCAGGAGACACCGGGGCGGTTGAGCATAACTAGCAGGAGACTGGAATTTATATTTTTCTTAGGAACACTTGACCACAGTCCTAGGGGGACCTTGGTGGGCAGTAGCCATTGGTGGTATTTGCAGCCCAGCCACAGAACTGAATGAGAAGAGGAGGGGGAGAGGAGTCAAACTGCCTTCAGCAGCTACGTTAGCACAGAACACATCAGGAAGAAGAACATCAGCAGACAAAATCCCTATCTGTTTTTGCACAGGGTGAATCCTGTCTTGCCCTGCAAGTGTGTCAGTCTTTCTCCATGTTAGTCTGAGCCCCGTGCTCAGGACAATGTAAAGGATGATGCATGGGAGCTCCTGACAGCCAGAGCATTTTGAGCAGTGGGGAGGCACTTTGTCCCACCAGCCACTGCATTATCCCACCAGCCACATCATGGTGCTGTGGTGGCCTACTCCTTAAAATCCCCAAAATGAGTGCCAGAGTGGGAGGGAGACATCCCTGAGCTTGGTTTCAAATTGCCTCAAAGGTGGTAGCTAAAGGAATGTGGTTAGTTTTTATAGATACCTTCCTGCAAGAAAAGTAACATCTAGTAAAGAGCACTTGAGCCTAGTGAAGGATCTGTAGCAAGAGCCAGAGGCCAGAAGCTGAATAACCTGGGCCAGATTTCCTTGTGTGACTGTTCTTTAACCATCATCACAAAAAGTGCAACGAAACACTGAAGAGAAGAAACACCGGTGCAAACATCAGAGCTGTCAGGGTGCTCCTGGCCTTTCTTCAGGACTTCTCCTAGTGCTTTGGAACAGACAAAACCCAAATGCATATGGCAGTTCCTGGGACAGCGGTTGTTTGTAGAGCATGGCATGCAGCAGATGCTGGCAGAAATGGCACAGAACCTTCTTGCTAGAAAAGTAGGATGAGATGTGGCCACGGGCAGAAACAGCTATGAATGCAGTGCTCTTTAAAGAGCAAAAGCAACTCTCTTGCCACAGTGCTGCTCTGCAACGAGACAAGCAACAAGGCAATTGCAACCGCACAGCACCAACAGGGTGAAGTGCAAATGGAGTTTTGCTGTGACTCAGTCATGTTTGGACCTGGCTTGTTCAAGGTTGGTGTCAAAGGGAAGTTTGGTGTGGTTAGAAGTAAAACTGTTGCTTGCACAGCCCACCTACTTCCCCAGGTGAAATGAGTAAGATTTTGCTGTTTTTAGGAGCAGACCTGTGGACACCTTAAAATTATGGAGGTGTGGGCTCACCCCAGTGTCTTTCCTGCTGATTCTGCTGAGAGCAGTGCAATCCCAGTGGAGGAAACGTGCCTGTATAAGTCTCAGTGGAGCACTTATAAAACATTTGTTAGCAACAGAGATGCAAAATAAATCCAGAAATGAGCCAGGTGTTCCCATATCAGGTCAGTTCTGCAGCATTATTGAAATAAAAAGTGTAAAAGCTCTGTATTTGTAAGTTGAGCAAAATCATTGGAACTCATTGCTTTGCAATAATGGATAGTTTTGGTTTCAACCCGGGATAAGTTGGTGCATTGGTCAGGAAGGGCCTCAAGGTTGCCAGACGTCCTTTTTCAACTGCCAGAATTGGTGGACAATGCGGGCACACTCATGACCACCGAGGCATTGTTCTAACCTGCTACACCACTGCCTTCTTCAGAGGAGCAAACACTCTCTTTAAAAAGATGCATCCACAGTGGATGGGCAAAAACTTGGGTTAGGAATGGTGTTTCTTATGAGAGAAGAGTTTCTCATGCATTTTGCCATGGTGGCAGGAAGAACCCAGCTTGTTCCTTGTATGGCTGCTTCTGTCAGTGACTTGGCAGCCCCATGTGGGAAAAGGGATTTTTCCATGGGCAAGCACAAAAGTTTCCTCTGAAATTTTGTGGCAAACTGAGTTTTGATGGCCCTCTTCCGTCACGTGTGTCTCATTTGTGGTAGGCGCTTGTAAGCAGAAATCCTTGCAGCTTAGATCCAGGAGGAATAACCTTACATAAGTAAACCATACTTTTTTTAAAAATTTGCATTAAAAAATGAACAAGGGCTTCATGGAAGAAGGTTTTCCAAAAATTGGATTTTTGACCAGGGTTGGTTTGACCTAGTTATCTGCAGGAAGGTTGTAGCCCTAGTTCAGCAGGAGGCTGACTGCCCGTGCAGAGTGCCCATGTGGAACGCTGACCTTCATGTGCCATCCTCCTGCCATCTGCCCCGTGAGGAGCTCGACCAGGAGCCCAGACGTGAGGAGAGCCCGTGCTGCCTTTCTCCTTGCTGTGAATTGTTCATATCAGCTCATTTCTCACAGGTCTTCAGCTAGCACTTCTGATCTGCAGAGAGCCTGGGAGGCGTGTTTATGTTACGTGCATTTTACATGTGGTCTGACGGTCTCTCCTGAACTGTGGACTGTGGTTCACTGTCAGCATCAACTTAAATGCCCCCAAGGAGTGTCATTCCAAGTTCTTACACAGTTGCCGTAGTAGCTGTGTGTCGTTAGCCTGCTGTCTGCGGCTTCTGTTGACACAAGCATTTGAGATCATGCTGGTGACTCAGGCATTAGCTGATTTGGAAAGTTCGGAACTACTAGGTTTTCAAGACAGGAAGATCAAAAATGTGATTACTGGGTTTTAGGGGCCCTCACTTCCCCCTTAGAGAGCCAAGTGGAATTTCAGGTGAGTTTTGCTTGACCTTTTAGCCTGGAGGAAGGCAATCTTTATTTATGATCCATGAACACAGTTCTTTGAAACCTTCAAGAAACATTTTTTTCGTTGAATTTGCCAACAAATGACTTGTGCTGGCCTGGAATTTAAACTGACGTTAAGCTCAGAGGGCATCTGTGCTTAATTATGTATAAGGGCCAGAAAGCAATTTATAGCCGTAAAGTGGTGTAGTTAAACTGAAGCCCTTCCTATGGAAGGAATTTATCCTAATAAAACCCTAACTGTTTGCTTCTTGGAAAAGCAAAGCTGTGTTAAGTAAAACTAACCATTTTTAGCACAGTCGGTTCCTTGGTGCTGTTCTAGGACTGGCTTCCAGTTTGTATGTCACTGTCTGCAGGAGGTGGTGTACAAGTGTAGCAGGAGTTTTCTGTCTCTTGTGTGGGGTTTGTGCCCTTGATTGCATCTCTCTCAGGGGCACCCACAGAAGGTACCCAGTGACTCTGCTGGGACAGCTCTTGCCATCAAAGATACAGGAGACTTTTCATAGCCACGTTTTGCCCCACTCAGCCTCAAAACATGTTTCAGGCAAGTTTTTAGGCTCTGTCTTGGCCGTTTGCCATCTGCTGCTGTCGGAGGTGGCAGCATCAAAAATTATGTATGTAGTCTAGTGGAATTCCTCTGCAGAGCTTCTGTGAAATGCTCGACTGTGGAACCCTTTCATCCTTTAAGAAGCAAAGTTGGGGGTGATTAAACACAGCATATTGCACATTAAAATGACATTAATCAGCTTGAATGAAAAAAAATACACACGGAATCTTTGAAAATCCAAGTCAACGGTGAGGTTTGTCTCTCTGTCCTTGAATTGCTCTGTTTTACTCAGTGCACAATTTTTCTTCTTCAGGATCACTGCAAGTGCATGCTCTTGACTGAGAAAAACAGTCAACCTGAGAAGGATTCGGGCTATTAAAAATTAGATTAGACTACAGTACACAGTGGATAACTTTTTCAGATACTTACTATAAAAGGGAATAAGAGATTTTTTTTTTTTCTTCTGTCTTGTGGCATGCAAAGTTTATGCTTCTGGAGACATTGATCTTAGGGATGAAAGTACGGGCAAGCTCTGACCAGTGCCCAAAGCTAGAGTGTCAGCAGGTGAATCCGGCGCCATTTTGACTCAGGATCTGTGCTAGGGAGACATGATCCTGCACAGAGGCTGTGGAGATGGCAGAATAAACGCTCCGTGCCAGAGGAGCCTGCCTATGAAATGGGACTGTCGTGCTGCTTGCAGTATTGAAGAGTTCTGCAGCTGCTTTTGGATGGTGCCGTCATGCTGCTTGGACAGAGAATTGCACATCTGCATTTCTGGGCTGTGGTTTGTGCATGCTGGCTGCTGATGCGTAGGTATCAGCATCAAGCCAGAGGCTGGGACAGGCTGAAAGGTTTTCTCTGGCCATCTCTTTTACAATCCATTGCTAGCAGCAGGGCCTGCTTCAAAGTGAGGTCATGTGGCCTACAGGAGTTGCGAGATGGCTTTCTGCTTTGGGGGAAAATCTGCAGATGCACATGGACAGCCCACACTTAGAAAAATAATTCATTGCTTAACTTGTCATCAGTAAGAAATTATCTAAACCTTTCTGCTGAGAAAGGTCCCTTTCTCAGGTAGTTGGGAAGCACTTTAGGAAACCAACTGCAGAACATAGGACTCTTTAATCTTTGCAAAGATGCGCTCGGATGAACGTGCAAGTCTGCAATGCAAATCGCGACGGCACTGGAGCATGGCAGGATGGTATAGAAATGGCCAGGCTAAGCTCAGCTAATTCTCACGCCCGAGCAGAGGAACTGTACCTATAAATACAGGGAGCTGAGTGCTTTAAGGACCTGTATATCAGCTGCCGTGGCATAGTTAATGTTCACAGAGGCAGTAAACACCATTTGCAGAAGATTTGTTCAGCAGTTCTCATCATCAAATCCACTTACTTTAAAAAATGTGATTGGTGCCTTGGTGAATACATTGCTAGGGGAATGCGCCGCCTTCCTCAAAGGAAGCGGAAGAAATATCGGAGTTGCTGGTGTTATCGTTGCAATCCAGCAGTAAAAACAGCATTTGGGGGGGAAACACGAGAAATGAGCATTAGAATGTGCGTTTGTGGTTTAACAGCTACTCTAAAGAAATAATTCAAAGTGTACTTTGTTAATGGCTTTTAACTCTTCTCTGTCCTGCTTGCGATGGCAAATAGATTTTAAAAAACTGGTGCAGTCTCCTTCATTACCGGTTGGAAAGCAGTGCAGCTCATTTTACACTACAGGTGCGGGGGTTTTCAGTTTTTCTTCTCTTCTTTCATTATGTGCAGTCGCCGTTTTATTATTTTTCTTGTACCGATTCAGCTTCCATTTGATTGCTGAGACATCTCATTGAGTTCTTTGGAAAACTAACCATTGTGCTGTGACAGGTGCTTTGGGTGGGAAAGGAATGTTGCCTTTCCCTTTGCCATCCTGTGCTCTCAGTGACTGGCAGGGCTTTTAGCTGTCATCAGGCAGCTCCCCCTGACTCGTTCAGCCTCATTAAAAATGAGAAATAGTGGAAGAAGAAAGTGGTGTTGAGTGTGACATTGATTTTCCCGTTGTCAGCATCTGCAGTCTTGGGGAGATGCTGAAACAGTGAATGCCCATCAGAAGCAAATATTTTGGTTGAGGACTCATTGGGCCATTTGATGCCTGATAAACTTTTTAGTAAAATCTTCTTAATTTTTAAAAAAAAATTGAAAATGTAGATAGCTCCTGTTGTTTTGCTGTTGAAGGTAGTAACCAAGGCTGTCATGGCTTGGGGTGAAGTGCAGTAGCAATTTTGTAGAGTTTTGCAGAGCTGAAGTATCACAGATGTAGACGTTATGTTCAAGGTACTGAAAAAAGTTCTGTAGTGAAGATAGAGGCAAATGAAGATTTTGGGGGTGTTAATCGTTTGGGTCTACTGCCTTTCCAGACTCCCTCCTGGTGACACTGGAGTGGTGGTGACTGGTAGGTACCTTGTTAGTTCCTCTCACCCACTGAAGGTCTGCAAAGACTTTTTACCTTGCTAACGACTGCTGAGTAAATATTTTAAAAATCATCAGTGTTTAAATTAAAAATCAGGAGCCAGGCTTTAGGGAAGCTGAAATGCATTAAGTTAAGGCTTAAGACCGTAAGACTTTTTCCCTGATTTGATCCCACAAGTCTCTCGTGTGCTTTCAGTTCTCTAGAAGCTCACAAAGTCCCATTGATTTTACAGTGCTAAGCATGCACTTAAGTGCTTTGCAGGATCAGAGCCAAACTGGGGGTTCTTTATTTGCTTATACCAAGCCTGTAGGGATAACATTTTCAAGCTTTTCCTAGTAATCAGGAAGCAGAAATTATTAATGTGGGTTTTATGGCAATTCAGATTCTTATTTCATGTGATTCCAGGAACTAAAGTTGTCTGATGCATAATCAAAAGTAAAGAGCTAGCAATACTGTTAGCAACTGCCTGCCCTATGTGTCACAGAGCGTTGGGGGTTGGAAGTGACCTCCGGCGATCCTCCAGTCCAACCTCCCTGCTGGAGCAGAATCACCTAGAGAAGATCAGGCAGGTTTTGAATGTCTCCAGCGAAAGAGACTCAGCAGCCGACCTGAGCAGCCTCTGCCAGTGCTCAGTCATCCACACTATGAAAAGGTTTTTCTTTACATTTAGATGGAACCTTCCATGTTCAAGTTTGTGCCCATTGTCACTTGTCCTGTTGCTAAGCACCGCTGAGAAGAGCCTGGCCCCATCTTCCTGACACCCGCCCTTTAGGTAATTAGAAGCATTAATGAGATTCCTCCTGACTCTCCTTATTTTATGTTTGAAATACCAGTTTGCATATTTTCCATAATTTTTAAAGGAGAAGGAGAGAAGAAAAAAAAAAAACACATGACAAAACAACAAAAAATACAAATTCTAGGTAGAATTTCTCTGTAGCCTGTCCTTTCCCAAGGATGCACTGCAAAGGCAGACTCCTCTTACTACTGGGATGAAAATTGCTGCTTTTCTGTGAGCCAGGTCAGTTGGAGCTGATGGCTCTACAAATTTCCATTTAGCCACCAGGCAAAAATGTGAGCCGTGAAGGATCTGTGGAAGCCCTTTGGAACTTGCAGTGTCTAGGAGTAGATGGAAAGCAGTACACTCCATGGGGTTGAAGGAACCCCTCAGCTGTTGAAATGTGTGCTCAAGTATTACAAAACGATGTCTTAGAGTTCTTTTTATTACGATTATGTGAGGCTTGATCGCAGAGTTGTATGGCCAACAGATTGGTGCTGAAATGAAGGTCTTATGGCTTTGTTTTGATTTCAGCAAGGTAAAAACAATGAATTTGAAATGCACCTTCCAGCTGCAGATAGAAATCTTAAAAAGCAGAGCAAACTCTGAACTGGAAGTTTTTCTTGCTACAGGGTTGTAAATTACTGCTCCCTCCCACCTTACTGGGTCTGTTTTGGTGAGAGTTGTTTTGTCTTATCTGGGAGGACTTAGACCTCAGGCTAAGCTTTGCAAAGCTTTCTCTGCCTCACCTGGATTCTGTGGCTGTTGGGGGAGCCTTGCCTGAGTGAGGACTGCAAAATGGATCAGAAAAACTGTATACATCTGGGATAAGCAAATCCTTTAAAGGAAAACTGGAAGGACAACCCTTGGTTCTTGCTAGAATTGTGAATGCAATTAGGAGTATTAGAAGCACGTGCTGCAGACACTGTCTTTTATCCTAATCAGCATATTTTTGTTTCTTTCCTGCTGCCTTGCACCTGCAATGATTGGAAACGCTGACAATGGTGGGATGTTTGACGTTTTCCGTTTTTGACCACAACTCTCTTGGACTTTGAAGGTAAGCCCTGTGTTAAAAGTATGTAGATCTGTATCTTTGACTAACCCCGGTTTTACATTACGTTTTTGGGAGGAAATTGCCAGCCATTGGAACTCATCAGTCTGTACTATTTTCATATTTGCCAACAAAGATTGCACATCAGTGCTGCAAAAGGATTAAATGGAATTTGGTGTGCTATGATAGAGTCAAACATAGCGTAGTACATTCAGGAACCTGCTAAGTGTTTACAGCACTGAGCAGCATTTCTTGAAATTGGTGTGGGATTTTTAATGGTTTCTGTCTAGGAATTAAGATTTTACCTACATCGTTCTACTGCAAGGAACGAACTCTGTTTCTAATCCACTAGCTCCTAAGGACAACTCGATGACAAGAATGTAAATGCTCTGACAGCAGAAGTCAAATACGAATAACCAGGCATAGATGATTATTTTATAGCTTGAGGATTATGGGGCTTTTCTCAGGTTTTGAAGACTTGATCTTGAATTGCCTCTGGTTGCTGTTCTTGCTCTGTAACACAGCTTTCGTTCACTTCTGAAAAGCTGCCACTCTTAGTTGGCCAGCATCCATGCTTAGGTGCACCTCTTCCCTGCCGTTACTCTACTCCCTCTTCAAGGCAGTGGCGTGATTCTTTGGACATCAAGGTGGTTCTTTGGGCACTGGGATGACTTCAAATGGGTGTTAGGAGGCAGGGTGCAGGGATGAACTCTGCTGCACTCGTTTTAATTCATTCTGGTGCATGCGTGAGCTCCACCAGATAATGTGCGGTTGCAGGCTGGCTGGCACAATATGAATTGGGAACCCAGCCCTGTAAAAATGTACTGCGTTACCTGGCCACCTCTAGCTCCTTGCAAGCAGAGGACCATGCTGAGCAGTACCGAGGTGTCACAGGCTTTCTTAGTGCCAGCACAGAGTGGCTTTTGAGTCACAGAACAGGATAGAGCTCCTCTCCTGCTCACCCAGCGCAGGCAGCCAGGACTGAGCAAGCTGTTTCTTTATTTCTCGAATATCTCACTGAAAGGATTAAAAACCCAAACTCCTTGGCAATTCCTTCCAGGTCCACCTCGTCGCTCTTTTTGGTTCCTGTGATGCAGCAGGTTTTTTGTCCAGCCACTGTTTTTGTCAGATCAGTGTTTTTATTTTGTTGATGCAGATTTAATTGCAGTGCGAGTGAGCCACATCCATCACTTCCAGTTCAGAGCTCATCCAGAGCTTCTCTCTGTGTTCTGGGTATGTGAAGTCACAGGGTTGTTTTCAATGCATTTCCCTTGTGTTTGCCAAACTGACGGCTAATTAGGGCAGAAGCAGGCCGTCTTCCAGGCTGTTTCCTTGCAGGGCTGGGGTTTTTTTGGCTGTCACAATTCACTGTCCTCAGCACTGCCCTACTTTATGCTCTCACCTTTATGGCTTCTTTGCAGTATGTGGTAAAAGCTTCTGATTTTGGACTCTTAAGTGAAAATGGTAACACAGTGCTGGTTTGATTAAGCTGGAATAACTGGCCAGGGCAAGTGGTCAGAAATTGGAAGGTTAGTAGGTACTGGCTGAGAAGTGCTCTAGGTTGGGAAGGCTTATGTGTGTGTTGCAACCTTCCTTCTCTCTCATGCTTGATTTTTTTTTATTTTTTAATTAATTTGGTGCTTTAAATTAATCTCCCTCGCTCTGAAGCAAAAGGACAATCCCTGAAGCTGATACTGTTTGTTAAATGAGGTTGAAAATGAGCATTGCAACTCAGATTTCACATGGCTGCTTCATTAGTGTTACAAGAATCATATTCCTTGGTAGCTTTGAGTCTTTTTCCTTTCACCCCTGGGAGTTCGTCCCAGAAATAGGCAATGGGAACGCCTACCATCTCTCATGCTTTTGTCTCAAATGCACCAGATCAGGATTTCAGGCAGTTTTGAATCACGTCAGACTTGACCTTTCGTGCCCTGAGACCAGAGTTTGAAGCATTGCACCGTGGAGAAGTGGCTGAGCAAAACATTTGAACTTGGGGTGCAGCTAGTACTCAAGGGACAACTTAAAACTAGTGGAGATGATTTGACACCCATTCTCCCATTTATTTTTCTCAGGGGACTTTTTAATTCTGTAAATGTGTTATTTTCCAGAATATTAAAGCTTTTATTTTGTGTCCCTCCTTCGTCCCAGGGGCACATGGCTGCTCCTATGCTGTAACAGCCAGTGCAGCAGGCTGCAGTGCTGTGCTGTGAGCCAGCCCATTGGCATGACTAAAAAATGCAGCAAGGACAATAAGGCAACTATTGCTTTAGTTATCCCTGTTGTACATGTGGTTGCATAAATGTGCTAGATTATGATTATCTCTGCCTTATAATTAGCAATTTGCATAACTGCTTGCTGTGAACAAGAAGTCCCATCAGTGTTAAGAAGGATTTATTTAGCTGTCTGAATGTATTTTTGTTATCCAGTGCAGAAAGAAAACAATCAAAATGGAAGCAGTCCCAAACACTTGGTGTTATTTCTAACCCACACGCATAATTAACAGGAGTACTAATTGTTCAGCACCAGAAACTCATTTGTTTCTCTATAGACTGGGAGAACATTAATTCTCAGAGTGCCTCTCTCTCTCTTTTTTTTCCCCACAGCCAGCAGTATCATAAGCTCTGCAGTCGGTTGTAACCAGATTATATTTGTTGTGTTTGCAATGTACCATTTGCAATAGTCTTGCCTTTTCCCAAGCTTCTGCCTAAGCAGTGAAATGTATGTAAATGTATGTAGTCAGGGCTACACTTCAGTCTCTGAACAATAGATCCTTGTATCTGCTGTTGTCACATGAAGGGAGGGCTTAGTCAAGGTACTGGCAATTCCTTGGGTACCTGCTCCATGCCAGAGCATCCCTGCCTAGCAACTGCCAGGGGATGAAACCCGCCTTTGCTGTCAGTCTTTAACCTGTTCACCCATTCCTGGGCTCCAGAAGATAAAATACACCCTTGGAAGAGGGACTTTGCCCATGTGGTTTGGATTTTGGAAAACTGGGTGCCAGGTTAGTCTTGCTTGTATGAAGGACCAGACTGACTCCAGACGAAAAGCCTGTTTTATTTCCAGTTTTGTAGTGTGGAACTACTATCTTGGCAGCTGGGAAATCCACCTCTGTGAGCAGCACCTCTTTTGAAAGCCATTTCAGTGTCGTTCGTAAATGATCTCATGCCACATAGCCTGAATTTGCTGTAGAGCTGGGTCGGTAAGATGAAGCAAAGAATAGGCTGGCAAAGACACTAACTCTGGGAATTTTCCGATTTTTAAATGTCCCCTGACTCTTGAGCTACATTAGTCTTTCCCTGGGAATGTTAAAAAGTTCACAACTCTTCCTCAGGAAACTCATGAATCCTGACAAAAACACAGGTTCTTTTTTTCCCCAAGTCTGGAATGGAGTCATGGTCAGCAGAGGTTTCTCCATGTACCTTTGGTGCACAGCCCCACTAATGCAGGGCAGCGTGGCTGCCTTCTCTTTGGTGTTTAGGAAAGAGTATGCCTCTCCCTGGATGGCAGGCATCAGTTTGTGTCCAGGTCAGACACAAGGTCTGCAGAGCTTGTGGTTGAGTCTCCGCAGTGATGAGCTAGAAGAAAGGTGTGAGCAATACAGAAAGGTGGTCAAGTGAGCAGATCCTTTTAGGTTTTTGGTGATTATCTGGAACGTAAAATTCTCTAAAGGTCTTTTCCTGTACCAAGCTGTAGCTTTTTCTGTATAACAAAGGTAACTTGCTCGTAGAACATGTCACATGTGACGGCAAATGCAGTGTCTAGACCAAAAGAAGCACTGCTGCTAGGAAAACTCTGAAGTACAGGCCATGGAAATAATGGGACCTTAGGTATGGGGTTGCAAGTGCTATTAATGGTGGCCCTAATGCACGCTGGCAAAAAGGGCAGAACAGTGTCATTGCAGAACTTGCTTGAAACAAGATGATTTGGTGTACTCCAGGAGCCAAATTATTTAATATGCAATGAACCCAAAATCTCATTTGAAGAAGTAAATGTGCAGCCTTGCATTGACATAATTTACTTATTTTTATGAGTGTCTTCCATGCACTGCTAATAAATATGAACTATTAACGGGCTTTTAATCTGATTTGCATTTATTGCAGGTTGAGTGTGAGACTATAAATAATACTTGCTTAGAGGCACCAAGTGTAAAGCTGTGTGAGTGGGTCCTTCATCTGTTCCTGGAGCCTGGGCTGTGCGAGGCAGTACTGATTTGCAATGCTGATCTGATCAGCCACCGACTCAGCAGGGCCTTCCGTTAATTTGTCAGGCAGGTTTTCTGAGAGAATGATCTTCTGGAGCCTTTGTGCCACCGTCTCCCTGAAACTTGCTCTGACTGCATGGCTCGAAACAGGTATTTGGGGACGTAATCAGTGTTTTGTTGTCCGGTGGGAACTTCAAAGTCAAGCTGCTGGTGAGGAGGAAGAGAGGTCTTGGGAGATAGTTACTGCTGATGCTTTCCAGTCTCCTTTGCACTCATCTGTCCTTCCCACCCTTCCCCAGCCACTGGTCAGTGTGAGTTATATGTGCTCATGCGAGGAGTAGGGCATCAATCACTGGAGGGAAAGGGAGAGACATCCTCAGGGCTCCTGTGCAAGGCTGAATGATTATAGTCCTTTTAAATTTTTCTCTTCTTTTATAGACCCATTTTCTCCTGCAAGGTTGGAACAGAGGTGCTTTCTGGAAGGGGGCAGAGTTTGCAGATTGAGTAAGAACAAAAGAAATTTGCTTATTAATATGACCTGTTTCTACCTGGGAGCTTCCAATTCAGGAAAGGAAGGAGCACCGCTAACATCCTGGGATCGCTGTAACTAGGGAAGTTAAGAAATGGTTGCGAGTTTCCTGCTGGAAATCCAGCTTTTATCAAGGGAGAAACAAAAAACAAGAGTTGCAGAGAGGCTTTGCATTCTCATTGCATTGCAGTAGGAGCACGTGTAGTCCTGCAGTATTTGCCTGTTGTCCCAACAGCACACAGGACCAGAGGCACTCTCCCAGCATGTGCTGCACAGCCCTTCCTGCTCAGCTGATGCAACATGTGGGGAAGAGGTACAACCCAAACCAGGGAGACTTGTCCAGATGGAGAATAATGTAGGGGAAAAGCAGCTCTAGGACTCCTGGTGAGATGGAGCAGCGTAGCTTCTCTTTTTGGCTGGAAGTCTTTTGATCATTTTGTCTCCAGTGTTTACCTTCCCAATCCACGGAAGCTCCCTGAGGAAAAGGAGCACTTTGTGATAAATAGTTCTATCAAAAACTCAATTTTCTTTCAAAAGCATTCTGATAGAAACTTCTTAGCAACACGCACCCTTGGTCTTGCTTCTCCTTTATTTGCACAAGCAGGTTTGATTTATTTTGCCTTTTGATGTATTCTGCAATTCCCACTGGAAGTGACTGAGGTTGTGAATAAGTTGCAGCAGCAACTCTTTGATGGTTCCCCAGATTGCGTTGGGTGGGGGTAACCCAGAGTCTGAAACTGCCTGATGGAATTATAACTGGCAGAAATTAATTTATAAGCATCAATCTCAAGTTCACAATGACATGGGTACGTTACAGATCCCGCAATAGCTGTGTTTATTGGTGCGTGATGCTTTTCACACTGGTTTCCATTCCACTCTGTGGCTGGTGATGATTAATTGCAGAGAGGAGCGCCTGATGCCCTGGTGTGATGATGGAAGTGCTGAGAAGGTGCATATGCACTTACCTCCATCTGGTACAGAAGGGCAAATGAAGTTTCTGTGGCACTGAAATTAACAGAGCTGTATGCTTGCATTAAAGGGGGAGTATGATAAATACTTGATTCTGGTATTTTTTGTAGGATCCATGAATGTCATCTTCCATACACTGGCATGGAGGATGGGAGCGTGTTCTAAATTCCCTGCTTCATGCTTTGGATCTTTATGTTCCTTGTCTTGCATGAAAATCAAACAATGAAAAAGCAGACCTGAATGGCCCAACCTTCCTGGGGCTGAAGAGAGGAAAGTTTCCCAGTATAGCTCTTGTGGTTGCAGCTGGTTCCCATTGAAGGCTGCAGAGATGGATGAAAACTCAACAGCATCAGCGGGAACACACAGCAGGGTCTCTTAGCAGCACTGCAAATCCCAGCTCTGCATGGGGTTTTCTTTTGCTGGCTGCATTACTCACAATTTGGCAGCTTTGTGTGGCTTCAAAATGTATCCTAAATGCCTGCAGCGTGGCTTTTCTAAAAGGCAGACCGCTGTCTTTTAGCTTTGGCTGTCTAGTCGAGTCTTAAGGGTTTCATAGCAATAGTGTGGCTGGCCCAATGGGCAACAGGCTCTGTGGGGGCTTCAGTAGGCGGGCTGCAGTGAATAATGCGGGTGTTTGTCTCTCTCAGATGGCACTTAAGCATCCAACTTTTAATATTCACCCTGCTTCCCGCAGATAGGTGCCTATTGAATGCAGCCTGTATCCCAGGCTGACTGTGCTGCCCAGACGATGTTAAATGAAATGAATTCACAGTGCCTGTAATGTTGTTTGCTGGTTTGTTATGTAGTCTAGAGTAGGAGCAGGTCAATACTGCATTAGTTCTTGCTTGATGTGACCTATCTGAAACCAACAGAGTAAATTCAATTTGTATTTATTTCTGTGCTGGAGTCTTTTCTTCATGGGCTTGGCAGGGAATTCATCGTACCTTGTTTTTTACTATTTTGAAAAGAAGAATAGTAGGGCTTGATCCTGTAAAAACTTTGTGGCTGCTTTCATATACTCCTTGTCTAATGTTTCCATACAGCTTTGGCCTGTTGATGTTAGCTAATCCATCTGATCAAAATGCTCACAGTCCTTTCCAGTCATCACTCCCCAACCTGAGTCCCAGGGAAGGTTTTTATAGCTGAGACCGGGCTGTAAATACTGTCGTTCTGACCGAGGATTTTTCCCCCTCCACATAATTCATGGGCTTCAGTGATGTGACTTCCCAGTGAAAGGGCATTTATAGATTTCATTTGCTCATGCCTGATCCGTGAACTGCTGTAGTCAGCAGATGGCTTTCTGCTGACCCTATCTGGCATGGGATCAGGCATCGAGGAGCTTTTTGACTGAAAGCTATCTGCTCCTTCTAATGACTGTATCATATGTCATAGATCTTTCCTGGTAAGAACGGGGTGTAAAAGCTGTTATGTTAGAAACCATAATACGTTGTTAATTGGATTGCATTAAAGCACGATAATTAAACTGAAAGGGAACATTAACTACATTTTCATGTCTGCTAAAGAAGCACTCAGAGCCTTCTGCAAAGGCTGGGACCTGTTTGGTGGCATTTAGGGGCATGGGTATCAAACCAGTGTTTCCTTGCAAGGAGCTGCAGGGTGTCTGTACAGCTTTGTGGATGTAGGAGTTATTGGGGAGATGCAGGAACAAGTCCCTGTGGTCCTAGCCCTTTCAGCGTGTTGGATCCACAGTCTCCAGAGACTTGAGGTCAAACTAGTTGAGGATTCATAGAATCACAGGACATTTACAATTGGAAAGGACCTCGAAAGATCATCTAGTCCAATCACCCTGCCACAGCAGGATCACCTAGACCAAGTCACACAGGAACACATCCAGGNGTCACTAGGGCAGAAGAGGGGGAGAAGAACCTCTCTTGATCTGCTAACCACCCCTCTTCTGATCCATCCCGGGATGCTGTTGGCCCTCTTGGCCATAAGAGCACATTGCTGGCTCATGTTCATCTAGCGGTGCACTAAGACCCCCAGGTTCCTTTCCCTACACTGGTCTCCAACAGGTCAGTCCCCAGCCTATACTGGTACCTGGGGTTGTTCTTGCCCAGATGCAAGACTCTACACTTAGCCCTGTTATACTTCATTGTATTTCTCCCTGTCCAGCTCTCCAGACTGTCCAGGTCTCCCTGATGAATGGCAGCACAGTCTGCAGGGGTGTTGGCGACACCACCCAGCTTTGTGTCACCAGCAAACTTGCTGACAGTACTCTCTAATCCCTCATTCAATCATTCATTAATGAATAGATTGAATAGGACTGGTCCCATTACTGACCCTTGGGGGACTCCGCTAGATAGTCCAGTTGGGGGCCTCCAACTACACTCTGTCCTTTTGACCTCTCTGGCTTCTGTCCTGCAACCACTTCACTATGCACCTCATTACCTGACTATCTAGTCCACACCTCCTCAGTTTGGCTGTGAGGATGCTGTGGAAGACCGTGTCAAATGCCTTACTCAAGTCAAGATACCCCACATCCACTGCTCTGCCATCATCTATCCACCTGGTTATGTCCTCATAAAAGGCTATCAGGTTGGTCAAGCATGACTTCCCCTTGTTGAAGCCATGCTGACTATCCCTAATCACCCTCCTGTCCTTGCTGTGCCTGGAGACAGCGTCAAGGATAAATTGTTCCATCACCTTTCCTGGGATGGAGGTGAGGCTGACCGGTCTACAGTTACCTGGGTCCTCCTTCTTTCCCTTTTTGAAGACTGGAGTGACGTTTGCTCTCCTCCAGTCTCTAGGCACCTCTCCTGATCCCCATGACTTAGCAAAGATGATGGAGAGTGGTCCAGCAATGAATTCTGCCATCTCCCTTAGCACTCACAGGTGCATCCCATCAAGACCCATGGATTTATGTCCATCCGCTTTGCTCAACTTACCCGTAACCCAGTCGTCATCAATCAGGGCAAACTCCTATCTTGTGTCAACTTCCTCTGAGGCCCCAGCAGCCCAGGCTTGATCTCAGGACAGCCCCCAGAAGTATAGACAGAGGTAAAGAAGATGTTTAGTGTATCTGCTGGGTGGGCTCTTCAACCAGCCAACTCTTTGCTCTTCATGTTGAGAAAAGACAGAGCCTGTTATCAGCTTTTCCTGTTTTAGAAGCCATTTCTCCTGAACCTCTCCTGTCATGGATGGCTTTTTCCCCTCTTCTCAGGAAAGTTCACCAGGCCGAACCAGCAAAGCCAAGCTTGTGAGTGCATGGGCATCCTCACAAATATGCCAGCATTGCGGGTTTGTGAAACAATGCTGGTAGGTTTTCAGTTTACCTTTATATAGAGATAAAAGTGTTAAAAGACTTGGGAGTTTTTTCAGCAATCACTTGTCATCTGTGGTCCTTAATAATGATACTGCTTTGCCTCTTAGGCCTCTTTCTGGACATCTCTAACTTCTGGGAGCCTTCTGTCACCTGCCTCTCAAATGCAGCAGTTTTGTGTTGCTTAATTTTGGGGTTTTGTTGGGGTTTGTTTTTTTTTTTTACAATAAGCTTTTAGCTATTTCAGTGGCAGATGCAAAAGGAGAAACATGCAAAGCAAGTGTTTTAGTGCTATTGAAGACTTTGGGTCATTGTTTGGCTGCATCTTTGCTGCTATCACTTAGACGGTTGCTTAAAGTTCCTTCCTGACTGCTAAGCCTGGCACAGGGACTTGGCCTCCATGTACCTTGTGGCCTCTTGCTCCCCTGGCACGTGGAGAGCATCCCTCAGAGCCACAGCCAAGGGAACCGGCTGCAGCTTAATTTCCCCCAGTGTAGCCACCCTGCAAGTAAACAAGCATTAATCATCCACCACAATGAACTGGTCTTAAATTGAAAGTGATTTTCAAATTCCTGATTGTAATTGTGATTTGCATTGCCAAGCAGCTCCTAGGGTTTAAATAATTGATGTTTAATTTTTTGTTCCATTCGTGCGTGCACTGGTTGTCTCCCTGGAGGAAAGTTTAGTCTGATTGTTCAGTACCTCTTGCTTACCTGGATCCCCTCACATGAAGCTAATTGCTAGATCTTATTTTTGATTCACAGTTTGCCTTGAGTTGTAGCTGGGTTAAAGTAGACATTTCTAGAAAGTAATTTTTTAGAATATGCTGTTAATTGACCAAAGTAATTAAAAATAGAGGATATACAGGAAAACTAGAAAATCTCTGTAAAACTTTTTTTCTAGCCTTCAACATTGAGTAGAAAGGGAAATATTACAGTTAGACAAATGTGGTGATACCTGGTCATTCCATCCTTCAGGATGAGCAAGCAAATTCCATCTTCTTGCATCTTATTTTTACTCATAAACTGACAGAAGGGCAAGAGCTGTCATCTTTTATCTCTTCTTGTATTGCTTCTCGGTTCAAAATAATCTGGTCATTAGTGGACCTACCTGACTAAGGAACTGAAGAAACTGTCATCATTTCTCAGCAGATTGTTCCTAGGCTGTCCTCATTCTGCCCCATCCTGCAGACTTGGCAGCTGGAGTAGGTGAAGGGTGATAGGAACATCATTCCCATCACCCAAAACCACGTTCATGGTCTGCCGAAGGGGTGTAGAACCGACAAGGTGCCCTCCAATGGGTAGGTGCATAGGAAGAGGCAAACCTACAATATTGTTGCAAGCTCTCACTGTTCTGCCCCTCCTGGCTCACGCGCACTGTATCGGTATAAATACGTCCCACTGTCTTCACTAAATGTTTTAACAGATTTCTTAGAGCGAGATGTGTCCCGGTGCTGTCAGCTCTGGTAAGATGGCAGCAAAGCAATGCGTTTGCCGAGTCAGAATCAAAGGTGGGGTAAACCAGCAGCGCAGCATTCATGGCAGTTCATCAAATTAGTGAAATCACTAGGTAAGGATTGGTTAATTTGGGTGCTGGTCTCGAGTCTAGGAGGGTGCCTGGCTGGTATAGGTCTTCTGGAATTTTCAGTAAGTCAATCAAATATAATTGCAGGCTGGCTAGATTGTATGGAAAATAAATTCTCATACTTCAACCACTGCAGCAGAACCAGCTGTACACATGTGGCACAAGAGGGCTGGAAGGGGCTTCCAAATATCTTTTGGCTTGTTTCACAGTGTTTACTCACTAGCAGGCTGAAAAGTGGTCAGGGCTTAGGAGCTCGGGGTTGCTGAGCGGTGGAGCAGGTCTGAAACTGTTCTGTGTCTTGCCTGTTGAGGAGAGGGTTGTGGATAGCTTGCCAGTCTGTTCCTGGGGATTGTGTCTGGTTTAACAAGAAGGAACTAAAAGTTTGCTGCATGTTTTTAGTAACTTAATCATATTTTTAGTAACTGAGAAGACAGTTCTGTGTTGTGCACAGTGCTGGATGAAAGCTCTGTTTCTGAAACTGGGGATAAAATGGGACTGTAAATGTCCTAAGGGAGGATGATCCCAGAGCATCCGAAAGGGACATGTCAGGACCCAGCCTGACAGGGCAAAACAGACCTGCCTTTGCCATATGTTGCTGTAAGAGCGGTCATCTGTCCATGTGCCCACCTGAGCCCAGGGACAGTGAAAGGTCTTTATTGCGCAAGGTTGTGTGCAAGATGTAAATGAGACATGAGGTGCACAGAGATTGTGCTGTCAGAAATCTCACAGGTGCCCAAGGTATCAGTCTAGAACAGTACATCTGGCAAAAAGAAAGGTTCCAAAAGAAAGACTTGAGAGGTATGAAAAGAGGGAATTAATGTGTCCTCTTCTTACTGATTTGCGTATATCAGTTCCGCTACGTTGCTTTCAGGATAGGGTGAGATGTTGTAGTGGGTGTTCTAGCCAGATCTGCCTTTAAAAGAAACTAGAGTGCAAAGGGCTCTTCTGGGAGCTAGTGATGATGGAGATACCCAAATCTCCTCTTTGCAAACAGAGCTTGAGGCTGGTGTTGTGAAGCCAGCACTGTCCGTAGCAGCTCACTTCGTGTGTTGAGTCCCAGGCACTGGATGGGATGGGATTTCTGATGAGCACAGCCAGCACACACCACCTGCCCCAGGCTCATCCGGATGGCTGCTGCCAGAAAAAATCCACATGAAAAGCTGAGAATTGCTTCCTCTAATGGCTTTTCATCCAGCAAAATGTTTTGTTACCTTATTTATGACTTCTTCTGTAGCACAGGAGCCTGGGATTAAAAGGCTGAAGGCTTCTTTTTATTTCTGTCTGGAAACTCCTGTCTCACTGCTGTGGATTTGCAAGTTCTTTAGCAGGATGAAAGTTGTGGCTGAGTCTGGCCTTCCCCTGAGTTGTTTCATTATGCTGTTGACATGAACACTAAATCCTGCTTTCCTTTGCTGTGTGCTGAAGGTCACTGCTGCAGTGTGATTGTAATGAGCCTCATAAGCCGGTGTCTCATCTCAGCAGAGCTCTTCACAGATTGCCTGAAAAACCCCAACTATTTATTCTTTAACCTTACCAGTCTACGGACGCCGAAAGTATTGCATCAACCTAGACTCTTTCCAAATTAGAGTCTTGTACCTCATCAGTGCTGGATGATGCTGTGATGTTACAGGACTCGAGGGGCAGCGGAAGGAATAAGGCAGTAGCATAAAAATAGGCAGCGTTTAACGTAGCAAATGCAAGATCACAGCATCTGAGCAACCACACCAAAAGCAGAGCACCTTGTGCTGTGTATCCTGGTGGGAAGAGGTGATTTTGTAAGCCCACCCTGGCTTTTGCTTACATGCAGGGATTGTATGAGAGATGTATGGAGAAGTCCTTCAGCAGCAGCCATGGCCACTGTCCTCAGCAGGAGGCAGTTCTCAAAACAGAAGGAGAAGTTGGAAATGAGCCATTTAAATAAATGCATCTGCAGCTTCTCCACCCTCTGTCTGAGCATCATTTTCAAATTAACACCTGCACATTTAGAACATGTTAAAATAATAATTTCACGCTCCACTGACTACCCTGGCTGTTACAAACACAGAGGGATAGCCTGGGTATACCCGAGCAGTATTCGTGTAGGGGGTTTGTCATTGCATAGATTGACATCAAGAAGCAGTTACTTGTAAAAAAGTTTCTTAAGTTACGATTTGGATTGTGTGAGTTCGATTTCATAAACATACAAAGTGGGTCTTGGGAAGAGAGATCGCCCAGAATTTGGAACAAAGCAAGCGACAGAAAATGTTCACGAGAACCTTGAATACAATCTACACGAGACCAGCGCGTGTGTGTGTATATATATATATTTGTGTCAGAATATGTATCTTGGGGAAGGGAGAACGGCTTGCTGGCAGTGGCATACCCAATGTCATGTCTTCCTGCACTGTTGGGAGAGTCCCTAAATGGGTGACCATGTGCTTTTGTGTATGGAGTAAGGGATGTTGGCTTTCCATGCATTTTATTGCTCATGTCATAGCTGTGCTATGCCCTACGTGTGTAAATAAAGAGCTTTCAGAGTCTCAGGGATTCAGTAGGCTCAACAGCTCTGGGCTTTCACCTGTGCAGACACAACTTTTCTTCCCACCTTCATGTTGCTCTGTGTTCCTTCCTTATTTGCAAAATGAGGCTGAGCTGAAGAAACACAGACATCTGCCCTCTCATGCTGGATAGTATTCACAGATGTTACAGTCTTTGCCTGCAAGTTGACTTTTGCAGCAGTTCTGCTCAACGTGGTTACTCCTGAGTCAGTCTCTGGTCAGCAGTGGAGTTAAATCTTGGTCTTTCAGATGTCTGAAAATTTCTTGTAGTTTAAAGCCAGCCTACTGAGCTTGCAGAAGAGGGAGAGGAATGTGGTTGTCTTAAGGCTAATTCCTTTATCCTTCCTCCTCATCTTCCATGAATAACCCCTAGAATGTTGCCCTATACTTGAGCTGGTAACGAGGGACGTGATAGGGCAGAGGAAGGATCCTACCCTCTGGTCCAAGGCAGAAGTTCCTGGAAGCTTCCACTCTGGCTCCCACTCTGCACGTTGGTCTCCAGAGCTGCTCTCATGCCCTGCTCTTGAGCTGGCTTTGGTATGCTGTGCTTGCAAAGCCTTGCTCATTGTAACCCTAGAAGAGTTAATTCACTCCTGCTTAACTAACCACAGGAGGATGAATTGCATGAGCTGTCATTAGAGTGTGGGAATTTTTCTTTGGATTTGTGAGCCAAGACAAGGATCAGGGGATCTTTATGGGGCTGTATTTAGGGCCATATTTGCTGCTCAGCATAGTGAAAGAGATTGCTGTGAGAGACTGGAAGGCATTCATCTGTGATACAGTGTGTGACAGCTGATTCAGCCCAAATTGGGCAGCCAAGTGTGCCGAGCACGATGGGCTTGTAGATCTCGCTTTCATCGCCTTTACAAATATTCCTGGGTAAGTGCTGCTTGCTGACGGTGCAGACGCCCCACCGGGGAGGGCGGCAGTGGCAAGGCTGGTGCTGTGCAAAAGCCAATTATGAGGACATCGATTTCAGCAGGAGGGTCTTTCTAAGGCACGTGAGCAAAGGAATATGCAAACCCAAAATGCTGACTTATGCCCAGTTCTTGCTTTATTTAAAAAACACATCTGCCTCACTGGAGACTGGAGATTTTTCCTGTCTTGTCCTATGTCCAAGGCAGGCTCTCCTGTGCTTTTGCCGTCCTTGACATGCTAAGAAATGACTGTGAAACGTCAAAAGGGCAGAGGTTCTTCCTCATCCCTGGGCAATTCATCAGGGTTCTGTCTAGTGGTTCCACCTGCCTGTGGGCATCACTCAGTGTCATCTGGGTGAAGGCTTCCAAGCACCCTGCACAGAGGTGGTACTTCTCCTCTGAGCATCATGGCAGCTTGTTGGCTGGCTTTGCTTTAAGCTCAGTTCCATTAGTGGCCTCTGGTAAGTGAGCAGAGCACTAAGTTATAGTCTAATTGAAGAATGCCTGAATTCCAAGAGTATGGGGATGATCCACCCTGCTCCCTGGAGCCCTCTGAAGTGGCAGTGTGTTTTTTGCACTTGGAGCTAAGGTTGGCTCTACCTGGAATATTTCTAACTGCCAAATTCATGTTCTTTGACTCTAACTTGGTAAATTTTTCAATGTTGTTGTTAATTTGCCCCATGATTTTGTACTTCAGAGCAGCACACGAATCTGTATGTTGTGACCCATTTAACATTGGAGTGTTTCTCCTTTATTTTCCTTTGCTTCTACTTCTTTTAGTAGTCACCTGGGCAAAGTAAAAGTACATTTGATACTGAGTTTGTAAGCACACTGACTCTGGAGCACTGCCTTACAGTGGCTGTGATGCCTCCAGGATGGGAATGAGGCTGCTAGCGGCTCCCTCCTTGCTACTAGAAGAAAAATGCTAAGGGAGCCAGAGGTGTAAAATCAGTTCAGGTTCAGTGCTGAGTTTTTGCAATCATCTACTGGAATAAAGAGACTGTGCCTATCGTTTGGTCTTGGGAAGAAGAATGGGCTGACACAAACCAGCAGGCAGTTTTCTGGCCACATGCTGCTTAATAACACATTCAGTATTGATTAACTGTAGTTTTAAGCCTGTTTGGACAATTCAGCCACTTGACTAAGGGCTTGAAACACAGTGGAAGAAGTGTTAATAAATGTAGTTCCTTGTTTGATCACAAATTTAAAATTTAAAATCCTTCATGTATGAGTTGAGTTAGTCCCATGGAGGTGCCAGTTTGATTTATGACCTTTTGATGTCCCAAATACAACGAGAGCTCCATCAGTATGCAGATACTATCACAGGGTTTGGTGACTTGAATGACTTCCAGTTACCTCTGTATTGGGAAGATGTGTCACAGCTAATGAAATTCTCTCCAAAAAGTATTGATTCATTAGACAACACAATCCTTTGACTGTCCTTTGCCCAGTGAACTATCAGGAAAAATGCATTTCAGAATGTCAGAATGTTTGTCCTGGTTCTCATCACAGTTCTTCTTTCTCTCTGATGCTTACTGGGATTGTGCACATCATTTGCTGTTTGTACTAACACTCCAGAGGCTTTTGTGCATCCAAAATGTGTGACCCAACCCTCTGCCCAGGTTTGTGCAGTGCAGAACTAAGTGAAGCTCCAGAGCTAAGTTACTTGCATGGCCAAATCCAGCCTGACTGATGGCAAGTGCATCTTGGAGGATATGGGGGGGGGGAAAGCAGATGAAGTCAGTGATTTGTGGAAAGCTGGGTAACTCTGTTTAACTTGGCATCAATGATGTTCTTAGATACAGCTTACACAGTTTATTAGGGTTGGAAGGGGCCTTCAAAGGCCATAGGGTCCAACTCCGCTGCTTAAGCAGGATACAAATTGCTGAAAAGCGTAATTGCCTAAAAAGCCTAAATCAAACTGCACAAAGACACGTCCAGATGGGTCTGACCCATCTGCAGAGAACTGCACTCAGAGAACTGGACAACCCATTCCAATATTTAATAACCCTAACCCTTACTGTAAAGAAGTCTTTCCTCATATTGAGGTGAAACTTCCTATGTTCTAGCTTGCACCCATTACCCCTTGTTCTGCCTGACACAACTGAAAAGAGAGTGTATTCCTTTCTTCTTGGCACCCAGCCCTCATGTGTTTATGTACAGTAATTAAATCCCCTCACAGCCTTCTTTTGCCCAAACTAAAAATCCCAGTTATCTCAGTCTCTCTTCATAAGGCAGTTATTAACAGATTGGTGATAGCCAAAACCCCTTGCAAATATTTACAAAAACTCTTAGTGACAACACGCTAACTTCATGTTAAATAAACCTCTTCCCTGCATCCTGCTGTACATTAAGACGCTACTGATGGTCTTTTTCAATATGTGAGGGAGATTGAGATCACAGAGCCACAGGGTTTGGTGAACACCACCAGAAACAGAATTTGGGAGCTCCTGATTCCCTTTCCTCATGGGTGCACTTTGGACTGTTTTCATTTAATTACCTCAATGATAGCTGCAGTATTTCCAGATGCTTCTAGAATTTGTTTCCTCCCCTTGACAACCCCTGGTATACGGCAGGAAATGTTAAAATAGCAGCAGAGAAGCAGGGTGGTGCGTGAAGCCAGGCTCACCAACAACGTGTGTCGGCCCGTGTAGCAAGGATGTCTTGCTTGGTACCTGGAGCAAGTGAACATTGCTGAGCTTTTCAGCCTTTTTCAGGGGGGAGCTGGATGCTTTTTGCCCTCTTCATGCTGCCCGTTCTGTGCACCAGTTAATCCATGCTAAAAGGACTTGCAACGAGCTTTTTATTCTGTGGGTTTGTGAAGTGGCAGCTCACCAGATTCCAGCTCATTTCAAATGCTTAGTAGATAGAAAGTTGATCCCTTGGCAGATGAAGTGACACCCTAGAGACTCTTCCAAGGCTGTAAAATACTTTGGGATCTGGCAGCTTGGGAAAGGCCAGCAGGTATTCATGAGAGAGGATGACTTTTAGCCTAACTGAAAACAAACACGCAGACACCCGCCTTAATTCCAGATTATTTGAACTCTGGTGTGGCTTCCCCTTTGCTAATGCAGTGCTGTCCTGTTTTATCTCCCCATCGATATAGACAGCGATAAGCAAATAGGGAGATAATCACTAGCAGATTTGTGGTTGCTGTGGAAGATAGTGCTTCAAAGTTATGCAAATTTTGCTCTCTTCATTGAATCCAGCACAGGGGTAGAACCACATTGTCTTGTTTTATTGGCCTCGGTTGTAATAAATAAACCCAAGCTGGAAAATATATCCGGAGCCTATAAATATGGATTTGTTTGAGGCAAGATGTTTCTTGAGCAAACTTAGAAGCATCCTTGCCAGCGATTTATGAGGACAGGCCATGTGTGATCCTGGCAGAATAGTTTGCTGTCAGCATCTTGCTGACACCCTGAAGGTCATCACAAAAGCTTAGCGAAGGGCAGTGGTAACCTGGGTCAGGAGGAGGTTTTTTTCTGGTCTTGCAGCTTTGAGACGCATCTTTTATTTGTTTCGGAATCTGATTTAGAAAAGCATCTATAAGTGCCACTGTTTGGGGATGGGGTTAGAGATCATTCTGTGCTCATGGTTTGTAAAGACAGCAGCAGAGCATCCTTGCTGCAAATGCTTTCCATATGAAGGTTAAGAGGGGGTGTCCAGGGAGCAGTATGGACTATCAACTGCATGCAGGTTTGTAGACTGCAGATTCTCTTGATAATGATAGATGGGCCAGAAAATCCACAAGAGAGCAGCAAATGTAGTGAAATTCTGCAGCTGAAAACAGCAGGCGGAGAGTGCTGGGTGTGGATGTATTTCCTCCAGAATCCTATTTTTTGGGTCTTCTGGACTTCCTTGTGCTTTGCTAGCACAAAACCTAGGCAGTTTGAGCCTGGGGTATCAGACTTCTGCAAACTTGTCAAGTAGAGGTGCCGCTGGTTCATCTGACTTTACAGACCCCACAGAGAGACCGGGGTTGAAGTCCTGAAAATGTAGTGCATTTAACCAATTGTTACCTCTCATATACTTCCACAGGCATATGAAGGGTGTGAGCCCTGTGCCTTATTCTGCTGGCCTGTGTGTCTTGGGGTGCCCTCAGATGGTGATGCCAGAAACCCTCAAAGAATTGTAAAAGGATTGTACTTTGATAGGAAGGCTCACAATCATTTTTTCTCTTTGTGATCTGTTGCATATGGAACAAAAGGTCATGGGGTCTGAGTTTCCTTGCTGAAAAAAACATGTGATCTTACTATGCCATCAAGGAAACTGAACCTACTTCCAGCTGGTTAAATGAAGGATAAAACTGAGTCCTGGTGTTTCACAGCCCAAGCAAGCCGCAAGATAAGGCTTGAACTTCTGGGGAGTTCTGCTGTAGCCCACTGAGGTAGAGCCCTCTTCAGTGGCCCCATACCTGCCATGTCATGGTGCCCGGGTCCAGTCATCTCCCTGCCACAGCAGGGGATGGTGGAAAGCTGCAGCAGTGTGGCTCCTCTCTTACAGCAGATGTGTACATGGGTGCATAAATGCTTGTCCCACACACAGACGCTCAAATTAGCATCACAGCAGGTCCAGGTGCCCAACAGAATTAACCAGTGGCCAGGCCTGTTTGGCTTTTCTCTCCAGCCTGGGTGCGCAGTAGGTTTAGCGTTACCTGTTGGAGATGCTGTGTGTGCAGCTTGGTTCCCTCTCCTGCCTCAACAGCCTATTTTGGGATGGCCTATTTTTGGACTGCAGCACAGGTGACATGCCTCTGAAACGTAGCACTGCATCGCTAACGATCGCTGCGGTGTTGCCGAGACGATGACACCTTGCTGCGCCTCTGAAGTGAAGAGTTTAAATGAGTCGCTGCAATTTATCGTCGGGAAGTTTGGGTTGTTGTGTCAGTTCTCAGCAGCCGATGGGAAGAAAGGGGAGAAAAAATCTACCTCACAACGAAACGCTGTGAAGAAGTAGGACCGAGTGGCCTGGGCCTGGCACATTGTAATGTGCCATTATAGCCTTCGGTATAGGATGGGAGGATCGGGGTACGAATCCAGATGAAAATATAACAAAGATACCACTGTGGATGTGTTGGCTTTCAAAAATGCTAATGACTCCGTAATTATTCTTTTTCTACTGCAGGGCCTCTTGCCTATCAAGTGAGATCCAGCAATAGAGTGTTTGATTAGTAGCTTCAGTGCTGTTTGAAAAAAAAAGGGCTGTTCCTAAAAACACTTATAAATGGAAAGTTATGTCTTACTATAAACGATCCAGGGCTGTTATTTAGCGGTAATTGGTATGTTTGTGTGCGGAACAGTGTGTGCTTTGTTTATTGAGGCTGTTATTTCCCTATGAACACACGGCAACTGGATTAACACGCCACGTCACACAACCTGCCTGGCCGAAGGTGAATAAACACACACTGGTGTGTGTTTATTCAAATATTCTGTTTACTGGCAATATCTTGGTAGTTTATTAAAAGCAGAAGTGAAGATGTTTCCAGTCTCACTCCCCTAAGTTTTCTAAGGCTAAGTGGAGCTTGCAAACGATGTGCTGGAATTAAATCCCAATTACCTTAATAAGGGGAGAGCAATTGCAAGGCTGCCTGTGTGTCTGTGCTGGGGCATTGGGATGCTGCCTGTTAGCAGTGAGCGTGACACAGGGCAGAGGTTTCGGAGAGCCCTTGAGTGTGTAGAGCTGCTCCCATTACTGCTTGCAAGAAAGCTTGTCCCTTTACTTTAAACTGACGTAACACAAAACTATTTTCTGTTTTATTTCAAAATGAAATAGAAACCCTGAGTTTGCTGTGAGTTCAGGAGAGCCACCCTCTTGTTGTGATGGATGGTGACTGCTGAGCACAAGGGGCCATCTCCTTCCTTCCCTCTCTGAAATCCAAAGTTCCTTATCTCACATGACTCCATCAATGTGGTTTGAGCTGTTCTGGCTGCATGTCCAAAGCCTGGAGAGGGTATGTTTCCTGGAGTAATTCAGAGAACCCATAATGTATAGCACTCACAACTGGTCTGCAGTTGTGAATTTTTAATTACGCCAGATCGTTTTTCATAAATGGGACTTCAGGCTCAATTAGGGTTGTCAGATCCAATTTTTCACTCGCCTGCTATTGAACTCATCCCGTGTTGTTTGCAGTAATGGCCAAATCAACAGGAAAGATGGGACTTGCAAAAGAAGTCTCTGACATTTCCCCTTCTTGCAGCCTTCTTCAACAGAGTAGTAGGAGCCCTGGATAAGGTGCTTGGGTAAGTGTTTTGACTGTTGAGAAATGTTTTTACCTGAAGTATATGGAACACAAAGTCTTCCCAATACACAACAAGGCAGCTTGGTGAGCCATGATGAAGAACTTGCGTGTCTTAAGAATCGATCATTTCTTCCCATGTAGATGCAATTTTATGGGGCACTGATCTGTTGCGGTCTTGGCATGGGACATCGAGTCTGTCCGTGAGATGTGACAGCATAGCTGCAGGTCTGCTTGACTGGCAAACTTGCAAGGAGCCTGCGCTAACCAGAGGGTCAGTGCTCCTCCTCATGGCTTATCCCATGCTGGAGCTGCCTGGGACTGAGCCAAACTCTACTGCTCTGGTAACCCACCTTCACTGCTCGCCCTGTGCCATTACAGCTTTCTCTTGCCTCTGTAATGCTGAGACAAGGAAGGTGCCCAGAAAGGAAAAAAGCTCCTTTTCTCTGTAGACTTACGCACAATTGATTTTAAAAATGAATGGGCATCTCTGTATGAACCAACCTGGAAGAGACTGAAGGTTTCTTTGTCCAGACTGAAGTTGCATTGGACAGCTTTCCTCCTTCTGGGAACCAGTATGGGGTTTAGGTGGCAAAGCCTCTTCCCAGGAAGCCTTTCCTTGTCCAGCCATTTTGCACATGCTGCTGGGCAGAGCCCTGACGCTGGCGCTGAGCACTCTGCTCGGAGACTGCCCTGACACGAGAGCCAGCTTATAATCAGCAGCCTCATTGTGATTGCTCTTCCCTTTGCTCTCTGCTCCTGGTACCACCAGTTAATGGACACAGCAGCATCAGGCCAGGCAGGGTGTTTACCCAGACCCTTACGTGATGTCCAGCAATGGATTCAGGTAATTTCTCTTCCTCAACAGTTAGTTATCTTCCACCCAAATTTGATAGCATGGCTTCCAAGTAAAGGAACCAATAAAAAAGTTATGAAGGGGCTGACAAAAGGAGAGGGTGGTGGACAGTGTGTTCATGAGAGGCTGATCTCTTTAGGAAATGAGGCTAAAAATATGTTAGCTAATGTTTACTGAGCTTTTGCTTCAAAGCAGTGTGCTGAATGCGTCTCACTCCTTCCTGCCCTGGGTGTCTGACTGCTGTCATGTTCTTGGCTGTTATTTTTCCTTCACTTTCAGGAAGGCTGCAAGATCTCTGTGGATCAGAGAGGGCAGAGAGACCCTCTGCTTTTGAGATTTTGTAAGAATTATTTCTTTTTAAGAAAAGGGAGAGGCATGCAGTAACTGGTGTGGAGCTCTAGCAAACCTGACATGGGAAGATGAAGGCTTGCACTTTGCCAGTATTTGTAGTGGCATCTCCAAAGACTCTGGCAAAGTATTGACCCACCAATGCTGGCAGCACAGTTACCTGGTAAAACAAGTATCTCTCCCACCCCATGTCTGATGTGGGATGCTGCAGCACCTCAGATAACCATCCGTGTCTAGGGTGCAGCTCCATGAGTGCAGTAGTGGTGAGAAGGATGTGGCTTTCACTTCCCTGCATACGGTTGGTGGAATCGGGTTAGTGTTTGGACTTGGTGATCTTGAAGGTTCTTTCCAACCTAAACGATTCTAAGGTTCTGTAGTACTCACGCACCCAGACACACAGGGATGGAGCATCCTTTGTCACCTGTAGCCACAGTGGTGCTTTTTGTCACAGAACACTTGGAAAAACCATACTTGGTGCCTTCAGACTGACAGCCAGGAGGGCTTGCAGAAAACACTCCTGTATTAACTCGTCCTGCCAAGAGCAGTTATTGATTTGCTTTTACAGGTCTTTGATGACTCTTGATTGTGATTCTGTGGATGTAGGAAGGTTTCCTGCCCTCAGAGGACTGCAGCAGCCGTAATTATAAAATAATTGTGCTTGTTTTCTTCTAAAGTAGTATTTTATTATTTGATGAATCTCTTGTTTGTACTGAGGAGACAGTGTGACTTCACAAATTACTTGTTTACTGTCATGCCTTGATTTATAATTCTCCCTTAAAATTTTAGAGGGTGGTTGGTGGGGTTTTTTTTCCCAGATACGCATTCAAATGACTGTAAAAGTAGGTCACATCACATTTGTGCAGATGTTACCCTTCCCCTTTCACTCTCCACTGGTACATGGGCTTGACAATAAGTTAGTGCTGATGACCCGAAGCACAGCGCTCACGAAAGGTGAACCAATCTCATGAATCTTTCACCATGATCCTGCTGTGTGTTAAAGGTTTACGTGTAGCTCAGAATATTAATTAAAAGACAGTTAAATAGCTTTATTTTTCTATGCTGTGTCCTTAGTGTCTCCTGCCTAGCAGAGATACTTATTCAATGTCAGTCCCCAAGCTCACGGGAGGTGCTGGCGGGGTCTGTTCTCCTGCCCTGCTCCACTGGGGCTGCTGGGACTTGCCGTGAAGCTGGGGGAGAGTATTTCAGGTGGTTTGCTTGGCAGAGGGAAGCGAAAACAGAGTGGAAGAGCAACAAACCAAGGAGGGAGCTGGTCTGGCACAGGCTCAGATGTAGCAGAGGGCAGATTTACTCCACGGTTTCCTCAGCACTGAGATTTACCTTAGAAGGTTTTTATAGAGAGGTGGAGAGAGCTGTTAAGTCATTAGCACAGGTTCCCGTTGTGGCAGCGTTATTCCTTGCTACCTTTGTTTTATAGCTTCTCTTTCTCACCAACAACTACTGACCCAATAAATATTTGTCCTGACTCTGTTACCTGCATCCCAAATCCTTACCTTGTCCTTTTGCATGCAGCTTCAACACACTACAGCCCCTTCTGCTTGATAGGGAGAATCTCGGCTTAGTCACTCCCCAGTGCTGCAGGCTAATGCTTGCCTAGGAAACTAATCCTGACCTTGGGTAAGGATTGGGGAAGCTTTTCCCTGTAAAAGCTCTTTTCTTCCTTCAGCTTTTAAACCCTCAACTTCCAAGAGTCCTTGATGCAGCAGCTTCTAAAATACCCTCCCTCTTTCTCAGCAGCAGCCCTTTGCTGCCTTTTTTGGTCTATTGCATTAACTCCAGTTCAGTGTTTAGAAGCCAACATTCTTATTAATTAGGTGCTAATTTATTATTCACACCAGCTGCTGTGTAACACACACACACACACACACACACCATACACAGAAACTACTTCTTGGACTGTCTCAGGTCTGGGTTCTGGGTGTGCTTCCAGCCATGGCGCCACTATTGACTGGGTGACCAGAATCACTAAACGAGCGTCTGATGGAGGCACCAAGGCTGCCCTGGCCATTAAAGGGGAAGACCACAGAACATTAGGGATTGGAAGGGACTTAGAAAGATCATCTAGTCCAATCCCTCTGCCACAGCGGGACCACCTAGACCAAGTCACACAGGAACATATCCAGGCAGGTTTTAAACATCTCTAGAGAAGGAAACTCCACAACCCCATTGGGCAGCCCGTTCCAGTGCTCTGTCACCCTCACTGGGAAGAAGTTTTCTCATATTGATGTGGATCCTCCTATGTTTCAGCTTTCACCCACTACCCCTTGTCCTATCATTTGATGACTTGAGAAGAGCCTGGCTCCATTCTCCTGACGCCCACCCTTCACATATTTATTTATAAGCATTAATGAGGTCACCCCTCACTCATCTTTCCTCCAAGCTAAAGAGACCCAGCTCCCTCAGCCTTTCATCATAGGGGAGGTGTTCTACTCCATTTATCATCTTTGTGCCTCTGCACTGAACTCTCTCCGGCAGTTCTGTATCCTTCTTGAACTGAGGAACCCAGAACTGGACACAATATTCCCAATGTGGTCTTACCAGGGCACCTCTCTCGATCTGCTAACCACCCTCCTTCTGATCCACCCCAGGATGCCATTTGCCTTTTTGGCCATAAATGCACATTGCTGGCTCACGGTCTTCCTGCTGTACACCAGAACCCCCAGGTCCCTTTCCCCACACTGCTCTCCAACAGGTCAGTCCCCAACCTGTGCTGATACTTGGGCTTGTTCTTACACAGATGCTAGACTCTACACTGCCCTTGTTATAGTTCATTAAATGTCTTCCTGCCCAGCTCTCCAGCCTGTCCAGGTCCTGCTGAATGGCAGCACAACCTGCTGGGGTGTTGGCCTCTCCTCCCAGCTTTGTGTTGGCCCCATGGACAGGGGGAGGATTCAATGGGATGTTTGCCAGGGTTTCCTTCCCCAGCTCAGCTTTATGCTGATGCATGAGCTCCAGTATGGCCCTTCCCCATGAGCACCATGCTTTGAGGGGATTTATGTCTCTTTGGTTGATTTCAAAGAGCACTAACTGAAAGACATGCCTCTCCCAAGTAGACTCCCTTGTGTCTGGTAAACCCTGACAGCATCTCCCCAAGGGAAGAATGGGTGACACTGGGGTACCGAGCAGCAGTTTTTTCACTCTATTGTTACAGTATTTTTTCTTGAAATATTTGCATGAGCCTCTTTGGTTGAAGATAAAATTAGTAAAAACTCCTAAAAAGGAGTAATTTCCCAGCTGGCTCTTGTTTAGCGCACTGTGTAGCTATCAAAACCAGTGTTCTCCCAGCCCCCTGCCCTTCTTCCAGTTCATTAATCAGCATTATTAATTAGTTGCAATGTTTTAATTATGAGCCAATACTTCTAAAGTAGAGGAGGCTGACTGCAAGAATGAGCTTCATAACCTCTGTCTTTGTGAATGAGTTTTGTGGATTTTAGAGGTGCCCTGAGGAGCTATGCCAGCTAACACACACAGTTACATTCGTCACTGCTAGCAGGAGCGTTGTGCAATCTGAGAGGTAAAGCACCAATTTTAGTGGATGCTATATGGTTGTACAGGGTCACGGCTGGTCTGCCAATGTCTTCCAGTTGGGTGGATGCTCAGCACTGGTTCTTGCTCTTGCGTGAGGGAACGTTGCTGTTGCTCAGCATCCTGATCTGCTTTTTCCACCTCCCCTCCCTGGCTGCAATGCTCTGGGGGTCCTGTCCGTATTGGTGTATGGCAATGTCTCAGGGTGAGCCTAGGCTCTGCAATTCCGCCCTTCAATTTGTGTTGCAGAAGGCCATCAGCTGCCCTGACTCCATGTAGCTGGCCCAGGGGGACATTGTCATGGCTTCTGAACCACATCAGATAAAAAGTCTGCATCAGCCCCAGTTTCCTGCTGTAATGCAAGGAACAAATTGGTCATTGCTCACCCTGGAAGTCCTAGTTCAGACCCTGGTTGGTTAGCAGAAACAGCAGCCTCTTTGCGACACGACTGTGCTGAATATGTGTTGTCTGGTGGCATCAGTCATGTCACTTGAGAATATTAAGCACAGTAGCATCGAGCCCGGCAAAGACTTAGCTTTAGCAACATTTTTCAGGTGATTTGTGCAACCAGACATGCTAAGGCTTTTAGACAGGCTGACATGAAGATGTAGAGAAGTATCCTGTAATTTAGGCTGTCTTTCAGATCTTCTATGTGTGTCACAATCACTTAAGAGGATCTCTTCAGTCGATGCGAGCTAAGCGCTACCATCAAGGAGGGGAGCTTGTCACTATGGAGATGGGGGTATGATGAGGAAGGTCACAAATTGGCGGCAGAAAAGGCTGAAGCTGCAGATTAACAAAAGATGGTTTGATGAAAGAATTTGGACTAATCCTGTTTGGGTTTGCTTATGCTTACGCTGTGGTCACTCAGCTTCCCAGTCTTACTAGCCGGATCGGAGTAGGTAAACCTCTTTGCATTTAGTGACATGAGCCAAGCAGAGGGCTGAGGAGGTGGGGAGCTGGGCAGGGCAGGGTGGACAATCAGCATTGGCCAGTGCCCCCGTCGGAGATATTTAAACTGCTCAGCTTTAATCCCAAGGACACTTAGGGATCGAGTAATGTCAGCATAATTCGGTAATCTGTAGATTTAAGATGTGCCAGCCGTTGCCAGCTCTTGCATAACCCTGGACTAGCTGGTGATTTTCCTTTACCTTTTCTTTCACTTCGGGCCTGGAAAAGTTAAGGCAATATTTTGGACCGAAGGAGCCATCAGAGCTAGACATATGGTGGTCATGAAGCGGTGGGACACTGACAGTTGGAGCATGGACTCTCCGGTCATTGCTCCTTTCCCTGCAATGGGAAGCTGCCCTTTTCCCACCATGTTCATTGCTTTCCATGGCAGTTACCCCAGGAGCTCAGCACAGAAATTACCGGGGGTCGGTGGTGAAGAGAACATTGCTGTCACCTGTGCAGCAGGAGAAACACACTTGGCTGAAAAGATGATTGCTGAGCAACCCTGAAGATCATTTGTTCTCCATGTGAATCCTTCATGTATGTGGATCAGTGGCCCTTTAGACTAGCTGGCAAGTGCACAGGCTTATAGATTTTAGGGGTACAATGTTTTAGGTACAACCTGCAAGGGGTTGCCAAGGACTGCGTGTTTCTGGAGGTGAGTGTGTTCTGGGTGCCCAGTGGTATAATCCTGCAGCTAAGGGAATGCTCAGACCTCAGAGCACAGAGCAGATGTTTAGCTGGCTCACCTCAGTGTGGATCTACAGAGAGAGGCTAGGGAGGCAGTTGACACTTTTTCCCCTCTGCTGTGTGCTCTCACAGCTGGAGGTATTTTGGTGATTTGACAGCATTTCACGCTCACACCAAACATAAGTAAGTGTTCAGCACACTAACCACATAACTGCTGGAGGTGGGGGGCAGAGGCAGCCCAGAGCTTTTTGGCATTAGGAGTACGATGCAGGCTGATGCCATCCTGAAATCCAAATGTCTGCTGTGCACTAGGTACATTAGAGTCTACTGCAGAGAAACTCCCCGGCCCTTCTTGCTGTCACAGATCACCAGCTGGTGACCTCAGTCCCAGTGTGTGCTTTGAGCCAGGCCGTGGTTAGGATGCTCTGCTCCCCTGCTCGTTGCACACTGCTCCTCTGGGTGCCCCAGCTCCATCCTCACAGATGGTCTGGTGTGAATGAACGGTCTCAAATTGTCCCACAGTTAACTGACTAGAAGACCCTCTAATCCTGTGAGGCATCAGAATTCATTTTTTTTGTAGTTTTCTTTTCCTTGTTTTTGTTAAGAAATGCTTTCTGTGTGTGCATGGAAATATTCTGGTGAAGCTTGCAGAGTTGGATTAAAGGAAAACAAGCCTCTCATTTTGCACCAGCAGTTAGCTGATGAAATGTAAAGATTCAGTGGACTGATTAGTGATTCTGGTAATGTAATTAATGCCTCTGTTCTTTCATACGTGCAGAGTTGGAGGTCGAGCCAAGTGCTCAGTGAAAATTTGCCCTGAATGCACTGTTCAATGCGCTCAGAGTTATGGTTCCCTAATTATGATACCTTCAGTAATTCCAAATTAAGGTTGATATGCTTGTCAACAAAAAGCAGGGCGTGCTTATGGCAAAGAGGGATGGAGAATTTGGTTGCAAGACATGAGCGTTGGTGCAGCTGAACCATCACAGACCGGGCACAGAATGGACTGGCAGCAGCGAAAATGCTTTGGTGGGTGTCGCTTCTTCCAACGGCAGCACTGGTGGAAAGACCCATCTGAAGTCCTTGTCCTCACTACCCTGGCTGCTACAGGCAACCAGCTTTGCATGGTTCTGCTGTTACATCGTCTTAACGTCTCAGCCATCATAAACCATTAACATAATTCGCAGTCTGAAAACAAACTCGGGTGAGCTCATTTTTGCATGCAACATGATTTTGGCATGCCTTACCTGAACCTGTTATCTTCTTTTTATATATTTTACTTCCCCATATTTAATAAGCATCACATTATCAAAATATTAGTGACGCTGGATTTGCCATCGTTGCTTTCCCGTAGATAAGGGCATGGAGCGTTCTCTCCGTTTTGATTCAGTAGTGCATGACAAGGGAATCCAATTTGTTCAGATTTAGATGACATGCCTCCAATTATGTAATTCCATTAGGAGGTGCCTGCAGCCAAGTCTGTGCTCACAGTCTCTGCAGACATAACTCTAATGGGACATGTTGCAATATTGCCGTGTGGCAAGCACAACTGTGATAGAGAGCATGACCTGTCTCTCCCAGTCCCAGGGAATGGTGAGGATGAAAAATGGCCCGGCTGTACGCAGAGCTGTAATCTGACAGTAAGTTACGTCACTGCAAGAACAAAGCTGTGCAGTGGAAGGTGAATGTGTAATGGCTGTGTATCGTTATGCATTCAAATTCAGACAGTAAATGCAGCGCTTTAAATATGATCCTATATTCCGTTCTGTACGTGAGAGAGACACTGGTTGAGGTTTTTCCTCTTGCATACCATCTCTGATACCTGTGTGCTTGGGAACGTGGGATATTTATGAGAATGTAAGGCAGTGATGAAAACATATAACTAAGGCCTAGCACAGTTACAATTTGCTTTAAATTATTCATCTCTAAGAAATGTAATTCTGCCTTGCAGATTCTGTGGGACTGGGACTGGTGTACATACACATTACCACAGAGCTATCTAAATAATGTTATTAAAATAACTGTGTCATGTTGATGCAGACTTCCTGTCTCTGCAGGCAGGAAAAGGCAATTCTAGTGGCAGATCTGTCTCCTCAAGAAGCAGGGTGTAACACCACTCATAAGTAAAGCTGTTTAGATGAATTTAGCATCACTTGCAAAACAGAATTTCTGAAGTGCCTCTGGGAACCGTAGTTGAGACAAGGTTTGATTGGACTCAGCTCTTCAAGGGAGGGGATGGGATGGGATGCATTAGATGTAGTTTTGGTAGAGGATGCTGAGACCTGTAGAAACTGAGGGAATGTAAAGGCATTCAATGGCTGTGAAAAAGTTCAAATCTCTGAGAACCAGAAGGTATCTCTTGCTCAGTCTTGCCCTGTTTGGTTTGGACCTGTAGGCAGATCCATTCCACGAAGCTGGGATGTGAGCTGTACCGCCTCACCTCTGTTGGCCAAGCAGCTATTACATGTAGCTTCTATTAAGAAGAAAAACTCCTTAATCCTTGCAAAGGGAAAGTACGAGTGATGGCATGTCTACTTTCACAGTATTTTGCAGTTCTTCCGTGAATATATGGAAGTATTTCATAATGGTCCAGGTTAGAAAATGGGCCGGCGCGTGTGTTTGTGTTCAACATACGTTTTCTCTGACTTCCTCTTACTTACGCGGAAGAGGAAGCCAGCAAAAGGTTTCAGTGTATGATGCATCCAATATCACCTTTCACATAAACAGAAATTCTCCATCAACATGATGAGCTCAGGATGTGTTTAAGTGTGTAGAGAAAGTGTCATTTTGTTTAAAATAAGGCGAAGAGACACCTGGTCCCAGGGTGTTCAAATGAGTTATGGGGTTGCTGCTGTTGTAATGACAGGATGATGGGAATGCAGCTAAAGATGCTGCTGGCTTGCCTGAGCCCTGACCCAAATCACCACTGTTATGAGCCCTGTGGCATCCCCTGCTATTGTCCACATTCCTGCTCAGGTGCTTTGCCAGAAAATTCTGCTCAGGTGGCATTTGGCTGTGCCTTAATCCAGCCCCTGGGTGGGTGTCTGCAGATATAACGGAGTATATGAACCTCAGGTTTAAAACCCAGAGTAATTTCATGGGAATGAATTTTTCAGATAAATTTGGTAGAGCACAGTTTCTTAATCTGCTAAATGGGAAACGACACTGCTACCTGGAGTTTATTGGATTTTGTGCCATTTAGGAAGAAATTAGATTGGTTTAGATTAACCCTTCCAGGGATGGACACCCAGGAGGAGGTTGTTGTCACTCAGACAGTTGATTTTCAGGTTTATTTATCACAGCAGTCCAGCTGCCAGTGTGACAGAGTCACACTGTGTCACTGCGATACATTTCATCATCCTCTGGAGCCCCCATTTGCTCTGCTCAGATGAGAGAGTGTTGATCTGCTGCAGACAGGGTGCATACTGCAGCATCAGTGGGGTTGGACAGTACTAAGCAGGTTTCCCTGACTTTTTATGAAGATACCTGAGCTCCATGGCAGCCTCAGCCCTTGAGGCACTCCAGCTCTGCAAGTGCACTGTTTGGCTCTGTTTTAGAGAAAGATTCCCTAGGTGGGCTCAGAGGGTTACCATGTGTCTTGCCATTTTCTCTTCTCGTTGCCAACATGTCACCTGTTCCTGCCCCTGGTGAGGCCACACCGTGAATACTGTGTGGAGTTTTGGGCACCGCAGTATGGGAAGGCCATCGAGGTGCTGGAGAGCAGGTCTGATGAGGAATGGCTGAAGCAGCTGGGGCTGTTCAGCGTGGAGAAGAGGAGGCTGAGGGGAGACCTCATTGCTCTCAACAACTACCTGAAAAGAGGTTGTAGTGAGGTGGGTGTTGGCCTTTTCTCCCTAGTCACTGGCAGTAGGACAAGAGGAAATGGAGTCAAGTTGTGCCAGGAGAAGTTCAGGTTGGATCTTAGGAAAAACTGCTTCCCAGAAAGAGTGGGGAGGCCTTGGAATAGGCTGGCCAGGGAGGGGGTGGAGGGGTCCAACAAACCTGGATGGGTTCAACAAACAGGCAGACAGGGTACTTGAAGAGATAGGTTAGTGGTTGGGGGTTGTAGGACAGATGGTGGGACTTGATGATCTTAAATGGTTTTTTTAACCTTGATGATTCTGTGAGTCTTCATGTAAGAGTCAGAGCCCATGTGGCAAATGCTTTTCTGGCCAACAAGGTGACCCAGACATCACCAGCTGCCGGCCAAGCTGTCGTCAGCCCCTCCACCTCTAAACCTCCATTCCTTGATGTGTTGCAAAGCAGAATGCGAGAAGTGTGGGGTGCAGAGGGACTGTTCCTTGGCCCATGCAGCATGTCCCCTTGTATGACCTTTGCAAGAGTACCTGCACATCACAGGGATGTCTGCACAGGGTTGGATCCTGAGAGCGGGGTTGGTGCTAGCAGCACTGTGCCTGCATGGGCGCACGGCAGGAGGGGTACCTGTCCTCTCTGACCTGGCTGGGAGCCAGCCCAGTGCTGACATTGAGAAAAGGAGTTATTACTCAGTACTGCAGGCAGCAAGAGGAAATGTTCAGCATATTATATTCTGGGACACCTTCCCAGAAAACGTTTCCTTGCAGTAATTACAGCACTGATGCCGTAAGCCCCAGCAGCGGCTCCGCTATGCGGTAGTAGAGATGAATGGAGTGGAGAATCAGGAATGCTCTCTGAGGTTTGGGTTGGCCATAGCCTGTTAAATCAAGAGCCTGTTCAGCGAGGGCATCGTGCTCCGTAGCCTGGCTGCACACAGTAGGAAGTGACTGCCAAAAGCTCCCTGTGTTTGCTGCTTGAACTCCAGGTATGTCACTGCAGCTCCTGCCTAGCTGTCACTGGACTCACGCTGCCTCCTGCTGCATTGTCTGAGCTGGTTTACAGGCTCCCCCAAACAAGAATCACATTTGCCATGGTGGCATAAGCATAGAAGACCAGTGTTTATCTGTGTTTGTCAAGCTGTGGTCCGCTGAAGGTAGCCCCAGGTTCATCTTGTCCACCCTCACATTGTGTGACGCATGTGATAATGCTTCCCTTCGCAGCTCTTGTTTCTTAAGTTGTGTTTTTGTAAGAGGTGGGGAAACAAATACAGATGCAACTCTGGTCATAGGTGCTAGGGTTTTGACAGGATGGTAGGCCAGCAAGGATGAATGGAAAAGCTCCTCTCATCCCCTGTCAGTGTGGGACTCGGCACTGATGGGTCCCGAAGGGTTGCTCACGCCATCCCATCCCTTCCCTTTGGGATCACCCTGTGGCAGTACTGCCAGATACACCAGAGGGGGAGAGGAGGAAGTCTAGGGAGTTATACCTGTTATGAGTAGGCTATGTAAATTAAGGGATAAATTAAGTCCTTCACTGAGTTAAAGATACCTCAACTGACCTCAAAGGGTCAGGTCACCCCTTTGATCCCTCAAGGAGGTCAGCTCCTCTTCAGCCAGCTTTTGCCCTTCATCCTTTTTCCAAGGTAAATGTCCTCCCACTTCTTATCTCCATGCTTTTGGGATGTCTAGAGTTCTGCTCTGTTTTGTTTCCTTGTTGGAAGTTCATTATGTGCTTGCTTGGAGGAGGACAGCCTACATTGAGTTTCTACTCCCAGAGCTGTGCTCCCAGCACTGGAAGGATTACGGTGATTCAGATGGGTAGGGGAGACGTGGCAGAAGCAGGACTCGAAGCTTGCTAATTCTTGAACTGTGAATTTGAGCTGGAAAATGTGGCTGTACTGTAAAATTCAGGACACCATCTGTTTCATTGCTTGCTTGCAGTAACATTTGTACTTGATAATTAAAATGTCACACGCATTTTTAGCCAGAATAATCCATGGAGGAGTAGAACTATGTCTTCTGAAAACCATTCAAGAGATGCTCACGAATAGAATCGAAGCTGTTTTGAACCGTCTCTCACTGCTGATAGAGGAGATTTCCTTTTTTGTTGTTGTGTTGGTTTGGGGTTCTGTGTATTTCAAAGAAGAGGTTGGAAGAATGGGAGTAATGGCAGATCCTTTTGGAAGGAGCTGTGAATCTTAGTGAATGACCCTGGACGTGATGCGGTTTAATTTGCGTTACGTTGGTTATGCTGAGGCTGGGCTGGTGGTGTCTCTGGTTTTCTTGTACCACCGGTAGGTTAGCTTTCAGTTGAAATCTGCTGGGTTTTAAGGGTATCTCAGCTAACTAAAGCAAGACTTTTTGTTCGGCTCACGTGGTTGATGGTTCAAAGTGCTGCCTGCTTGGTTGGCTGTGCGTGGTGAGGGCTGGAAGCTCAGCTCTTCCGAGCAGCAGGCTCAGGCCTCAAGGGCTGCAGTGAAAAGCTGCTCAGAGAAAGGTCAGGTCTTGACCCATGCTTGTGTAACCATCACTGCAAGAGAGACTGAGCAAAAGGCAAAGCAAACAGGGCTGTTTGTGGACAGTGGAATTGAGTGCTTTTGGCACAGCGATGCCAGCCCTCACCCCTTCAGCTGGTGCCGAGGGGCCCTGGGCTCTTCTCCTTGCCCAACCCAGGTTGCTGCATCTCCCCTTTGCGGTGGCCGTGTTGCAGCTGCCAGTTTGGCTGAACTTTGCTTCATGGCACAGAAAAGATGCAAAAATTAAATGCGCTTTTGGCTGTCCTGAAATAGGATTTTGGACATTTCAATGCTACAGATTAACTAACAATGTAGAAGACATCTGAAATCCATAAACATGAAGCGTGTCCTAGCTGATAGCTGGGATCTGTGTGCTGTCACTGACCCCCAGGAAAACATCTGATGAGATTCTGCCAGCTCAGTCTCTGATTCCCGGGCACATCACGTGCTTGGTCTGTGTAGATGGTCCTTTTTGGAGCACAATGTGATGGACACATCAGGGCTGTAGAAGAAGTATTTTCCATAAACGCAGCTTTCTAAGGGGATTGTCTTAACTAATTCAGACTAACTAAAATATTCCATTGCTATAGTGAGTGATGTCCCTGGTTGGACTAGATGACCCTTGAAGGCCCCTTTCAACCTTATGATTCTACATGTATGGGGTGGAACTAGCAGACGTGGGAAATAGGATGCTTTGCACATCTTGTAATATTTACAAAGTCTTGCTTGCTTAGTTGATGTAAAAACCCTCCCAGCTCAGCTTTGACACCGCAGATACATCTACGGACTTTTATTAGAAAGGCACTCTGCCATCCCATGAAAATTTTAAATCTCGTTATGTCAGCTGAGTGTGAATAAGATTTTTTTTAAATCCCAGTCTGCTGGGAGACATTTGAAGCTCACAGCTTTACGATGCATCGGGGTGTGCCATCAGTAACTAGTCAAGATTAAAGATGAAGTCTGCAGAAGAACGGCAGTGAGTACTTCAGCAAGGCTTGCCTGCTAGCGAGGGGCTCTCTGGGCTGTCTCCTGGCTACAGTCAATAAATCAGACAGTTTGATGACATCCTAGCATCCACATAGACCTTCCTGTACGTCAGAGCTCGAGATATATCCTTGCGGGACCAGGTCCTGCGCTTCTGCCAGGAGACTGTATTGTAATGTGTGAAAGAAGGTTCAAAACACTCTTAATTGTCTGCTGTGAAATTACAGTTATGTTCCCTGGAGGAGAAAAGTGGGTTTAAATCATTAATGCCACAAGTCTCAGTGATGATTACAGAAATGTTTGTAAGTGACTTAATCAGTAGAGTTTGTCTGAGTGGCCCATTTTAATATTATTGCACTGATTAAGTTTTCTTAGCTAATATGTGTTTCATTTCCAATTCAATTAAATGAGAATCCCCTTCCATTACATGATATTACCGAAGTGCCCTAGCGGGGCAGGAGCATGCTTGGTCTTTCCAATTGATACAGATTTCTTCATTATACAGTCTCGTGGTGCTAAATGAAATCAATGAAAGCTGAAATTAAAACTGTGGCAAGTTGCAGCAGTAAATACATTGTCCGTTCCTGGGCCCCTCTTGTAGCAGTAGGGGAGAACAGATGAGTATCAGTTGGTTAATTACATTTCAAAGACATTTCCAGTAGATGCCTTTGACAGAGTTTGAGGAAGCCTAGGAAGAATTTTCTTTTGATTTCTTTATGTCCAATGATTATGATAAGCAGGGTATAGGTTGCCTTAATGTGCTTTTTTATACGCTGCCTATCCTCACTTGAGCTTTTAAAAGCGCTTTTGTGTAACCTATCATGGGATATATTAACTGACATATGGAGGATTATCTGCAAATGGCTCGTGAAGGAATTAGCCTTACACTGTTTTCACGTGAGCCAAACTCCCTGTCTTTTATGTATTATTGAAAAGAATTGATCGAGCTCTGATATAGTAACAAATGGTTTCATAAATACCTCTCCGGAGTTAATTCCCCATTGTGGGACATGCAGAGCTGATTGTGTGATCTTCTTCCTGAGAGCTCCAAGGCTTCTCCAGCGTTGAGGCGGAGACGTTCCACAGTCAGTACTTCCATATACGAAGGAGTTGGGAGCAGTTTTCCTACGATTTGAGCAGCGATTAGGAAATGGCAGTGAGTCTCAGGAAACGCGATAAATCACAACTTGTAAATACACATTCATGTGTTCATAAAAAAGACAAATGCGTGCGTCAAGCTGAGACTAGAGCCCTCTGCACCCTCTTGCTTCTAGATCATATTAACAACAAAACTTGCAAGTGGAGTGCACAGGGTTCAGCAGTCTTCTGCTTCATGGGCATCCTTTGGGTGGCTGGTGGCTGACAGGGTGGGTGCTGGCAGCTCCGGGGGGGCATCGGACAGGTTCGGTACAGCAGCTTCAGCCCCATTTCTGCTTTCGTGCTGCTCTGTGTTCAGCTTGTGCCCTCAGCTTCAATGCACAGGGCACAGCAGAGGCCATCTCAGGTATTTGTTTTATTAAATTATTAAAAGTATTTTCATCTCCTCAGAGAATACACAGCACTTTTCAGCCATGGCTAAAATACATATGTGGGTACAAGAATAAAGCTCTTTTTCTTTCTTTACTGCTAAATATGTGCTTTTTATAAACAAGAACCTGGATTTCTATTTTTATTTTTTTAGAATACAATAAATATTTTAGCCTGGTTATTCTGGTTCCGTAAGTGCAATGAAAATGTTAGCCTTGGCGTATCAATCGTGCCTTACAGATGACTGTAATTTCCTGAATGTCAAAACTCCAGATTTTTCTACTAAGCAAACTTTTCAGTGGCAAAATAGATTGCTTCCATAATATATCACTGTGTGCAGCAAAAAATGAAATCTTTATGTACTGTATTATGAATCAATGAGGCATTAAGATTCTTGGAAGGGTGAGTGGACTCTAGAAAATGAAAAACTGCCTCTGTTCTCTCTCTGTAAACCACTGCTCGTAGAGTGTCGGCTTTGCAGACCTCTATCTCCTCCGACACAGAAATATCGGTTACAAATTGAAACCAATTCCTGTGATGGCATTTAGATGGGGCGAATACTGTTGTAAATACCTGATTTACAGCAACAGCCTGTGGTTTATTCATTAGCAACTTTGCAGTGGCCTCCTTTTCTCTTTGGGAGCTCTGCCGTGGATTTTGATGAATCCCTCAGAGAGCCCTGCGAGTCAAGAGGTGCTGTACCATGCATGGAAGATGCTGTGCGTCGTGGATCTGGGGGACAGGGAGGGTTCTTTGTGCTAGGAGCAGGAAGGTACTGCTGGTGCTCTGTGGGTTCAAGAGCTTGTTCTTCAAAAGCCATCACTCACACCTTGAATTTTCCTACTGTGCATTAAGGACAAAATTCAGCTCTGCATCCACCCATAGCAAGACAGGCTTTCCAAAGCCAGGATGTTGCATGCTGCCATGGCCACTGTCGTGGGCTCGCATCACCCTGCTGCAGCTCATCAGCTAGGAAGAAGGTACCTAGCACACACTTAGCTGTTGATGCTCCTCTGCCAGCTTCTCTCTCTTTACTTGTGTTTTACCTCCCACATGCAGCTTGGGGGTCTCAGCACCAGCACTGCCCTCCATCTACATGCCTCTGTCATAGAGTTAAGTTACCACAGTGAGAAGCTTTGCTGCTCTTGGTACGATGTGGTGGGAGATGGGTATTTCCAAAGGGCAGGTCACACCTTGTTTTCCCTGCAGGTCAGGTGGGTGGGTCTGGGCCCCTCTGCCCAGTAGTGCCACCCTTTTCTGCACCAGACTCCAGGGCAAAGGCTATGAATTCAGGACTGGCTCCAGCGGCTGAGTCACTCTTCTGTTTGCAGAGTCTAAAAACAGAAACTTGCTTCTCTTTTTAAGCACCGTTAAAAAAAACTCAACACTCGAAGTAAAAAGGGCAGTGTTCTTGCTGAATTGGTCGTGAACAAGGATGTCCTGCAGAGATCTTAATAATACAGGCAATTATGAAATTAGTATCACTCTGGCAAGTCTGCAGGACAGCTCTCCCCTCCGTAGGCAAAGCTGTGGACAATTAGCCTGTGCGTGAGGGTAGCTGAGAGCGTGTGTGTGCGTGTGTGTGTGTGTGTGAGGCTGCATGCCTTTTGCTTGTTTAAAGCGCTGTTTTCATTGTCTTTGTGCAGGAATGGCACTCGCACACATACCTGGAGCAGCAAAATCTTCAATCGCCGCTTTCCTCTGTGTCTGAAGTGCTGCTTTTTTGCAGATCTTTCCTCTTTGGTAATTTCGTGGGCAATGATGGGCTGATGTAATTGCTGCTCTTGCAAAATCCAGCTCCTTTTTATGGGTTCCTCTGGCGTTTTTCTCCAGTGCCATTACTGTGGGTTGGCTGCTGGCTTCCTACCCCCACCATTAGTGTTTCTAGACAAAACATCACTTTGATTCATTGGGTGCTGATAGAAGAGAAAACATAATGATTACTTAGAGGAAACGTAAATTTACATTTGCTAATGGCTTTAATTCACAGTTCTGGAATACTTAGCTCCTTTCCCCCCAGGCCTTTAGCTCCCCCCCTAGTTTGGAGCTAAAGCATCATCTCCTGTGCCACCAGGAGACCCACCATACACCACTACAGATGTAGTCTGCATGCAGGTAGTTCTGCAGACTGCTGCTGAGAAAAGCGGTGGTTTTTCCTTCTGTCTGCTCCGTAATTTTATAATTCACTTCTTTAATAAAGAAGTCGTTTTTTGCCTCTGGATTTTGCTGGGAACTTAGTTCACTTGAAATGATTGAATGGAAAAAGGTCCCACAGGAACAGGTAGCCAGGTAGCAAATAGGACCACCCTTGCTCATCACATGCTGCTTTGAAGCCGCTGGGGAGAGGAGGAGGGGAGGAGACGTGCTCCAGTAGGCCTGCTCTGTGCTTGCACCTTTGCAAGTGCCGCTGACGCAGCAAGGATGGACCCAGAGTGGGCAGCTGGGCTGCGGATTGCAGCGTGGAGACATCTTCACTCTGAAGCTTCGCGGGAGCGCGACCGTCACCCCTCTTCTCTCATTCAGAGATAGGACCTGTTGCCCTGTCTGCTCTGTCTTCAGGGCCAGGAGGACTGGAGCAGAGTGAAGTGCTGTGGGAAACCCATGGGTGTTGCTTCTTGGCTGCTGCTGTTGCCACCCACATCACTGATAGGAAGCATCTGGGACCAATCTGGAATAGAAGGAACATTTGATTCCCGGTGCTGCATCAGTGAGCTTGAAAATATTTTGGCCTGAGAGCTGTGCTGGGGGAGCAGCTCTTGGCAGGCAAGAAGTATTCCCGTTTCAGGGGGGGATTCCAAGTGTGCGTGGTTGAGGCAGGAGACGCTGTCACCAGGATTCTCACCACTGTCCTTTTATTTGCATGTGTAGGTGACAAAGTTCATTAGGAATGGGGATGAGTCACAGCATTAAATGAACATTTTGCTGCTTCTTGAGCAATCTCCAAACAGATACCTGCCTCTGACAAAGAAGGCAGCAGGGATATTTCTCTTGGAGGAATGATTTGCAGTATTAGCAAATCAAATTCGCAGTGGGCCACTCTTGATGGGAATTAACCTCACCCACTGGGACCAGAGCGTTCTCTGTGCCTGTCGCGGCGTAATTGAGTTTGACTTTTTGTAGAGACACGGCGGGCATGATTGATCGGTGGGGACACCCTCGGCAGAAGGTTAAAAATCCATCAGCGGCTCCAGAGCCGCATGTGAAGGTTTCCTAGGAGCAGAGCAAAAAATGTGAGACTTACTCCATTCGCATTCCTGACCTTCCATCATTGTCCATGACTTTGCTGTCAAATTATCCTGAGCAGAGACATTTCATGAGCCGTGCGGGAGTCTGCCTAGGAAGAGTTTCAGTTCACTGCTGGGAGCAATACAGGAGAAGGGAACGGGATCTAGGACCCATTCGTGGGGCCAGTGTCTTCTGCTGGGGACCACCATGTTCCTCTGTCTGTATGAGCTGCCTGTTGTAATCTCCAGCTCAGTATGAGTCAGCAGTGTGCCCAGGTGGCCCCAAAGGTCAAGAACATCCTGGCTTGTTTCAGACATAGTACAGCCAGCAGGAGTAGAGAACTAACTGTCCCTCTTTACTCGGCACTGGTGAGGCCACACCTCAAGTTCAGTTTTGGGCACCTCAATTCAAGACAGACACTGAGGTGCTGGAGCGGGTGCAAAGAAGGGCAGTGAAGCTGATGAAGGGCCTTGTGAGAAGTGGCAGAGGGAGCTACCAGAAGGAACATTGTAGAGAGGTGGGTGCTGGTTCTTCTCACAGGTCATTAGTGATAGAAGAAGAAAGAACAGCCTCAAGCTGCACCAGAGGAAGTTTAGGCTGGACGTTAGGGAAAAAAATCCACAAGGGTCATCAGGCCTTGGAACAGGCTGCTCAGGGAGGGGGTTGAGTCACCATAACCCTGGATGTATTTAAAGGTCATTTAGATGTGGTGCTTAGAGGTCTGGTCTGGTGGTGAACTTGGTAGAGTTATTGGTTGGACTTAATGATCTCAGGAGTCTTTTCCAAGCTGAGTGGTCCTCTGACCTCAACAGAAAAACCCACATTGCTCATCTTTTAAAAGCATTAGTGTGTGACTACTCTTGTAGAAGTGAGCTCTGTGGAATTTTATTCGGAGATGAGTGGTTTATGGGCAGGATGAGAAAGATGCTGGTTGCCCTTGTGCTGCTTGCTGGTTCTGGTGGTCATTCATTGCTTCTGGTGCTGAGGCATCAACCCTATGATTGTTTTTCTGTTTTCAGTAGCTCAGTCCTGAACCCTTTGCATCATAGGCAGAATTTGCTGCAGGGTTTTAGTTCATTTAATTTGTTTTCTGCTGGACGTGGTACCTGTCTGCGCTGTCCCTCTGCCCCTTCAGACTCTGCATCCTGTGAAACCTACAAAGTTTCATCTCACATTGCCCTGATAATGTGCCACAGAAACCACGGACTGGCTTAAAAACATCCCCCAGAACAAGAAATGTTCCCAAATTTCCCTTTCCCCTCCATTTCTCCATTTTCACCTATGAGTGAATTTTCACCTAATGAGACGGGCACTTGTGTAAAATTGCTTCCCATTTGGTGTCTCCAAACCATCATGGCTAGGTTTGTGGTCTGCATGAGCATCACCTAAATATAGGCTGGTCTGCTGGACTCAGCTTAAAGGATACCCTTAGTTTTGCTGGCTGAGTGGGACTGCCCCAGTATATTCCCTGGAAGTAACAGCTCAGTTTTTTTAGCCCTGTGCTAAAGCTGTGTTCTCCTGGGTTAGTTTACCCCCAGGCACAGTTCAGAGGGTTGTATTGGGATGTTCCTGGGGCTGCAGGGCTCCCTGTGCAAAGGCTTCCGGTTTCTCGCTCTCTGTAGTCTACAAAGCAATTGCTGCAGCCTCATTTTTCAGCAGAAGTGGGAAAAGGTCACTCAGTCCCTCACGTGTGGATCCATATGCTAATGGATGTAATGGGGAGTGGGTATTTATCTTTCAGCTTCCTTTTCCAGCTTCTTACCTCATAGCTTCATCATCAAGTCAGGCTCAGGTTTCCAGGCTGAAGCTGTAAGCATCTGACATCCAGCCTTCTGCCTTAACAAGCAGTGAAACAGGATGGCAGCTTGTGTCCTCTGGCAGGGATCGATACCGCTCAGCCTTGGCACCACTGGGCATTGTGACCCACAGGAGTTCAGATGTGCCAAGCTGAAGGCAGCTCTGGTTGTGGTCCTCGTGGAGATGGTCCCTGTCTGGATCCTGCGGCAATGGCTTAGAGCCTTTCTGTCAGGTGCCCTGGGAACACCTACGAGGGTTAGAGCCACAAGAGTTTGCTGGTGAGCCCTTTGGCAGCAGCCTGCTGCTCTGGGGCCCTTGGGACAGGTGTTCAGCTGCCAACAGTCCGTTTTGCTGGGGAGCTTGTGGTCAGGGAGCTCATGGCACACCAAAGGAGAGTGAAGGGAGTGGCAAGACTTCCCTACGTGCTCTGTCCACAGGTTTGGCCGTCACCCTTTCTCTGTATCGCCAGGGTGTTGCTGCTTTGCAGTCCTGTTTGGGGCAGCTGGGATGGGGCGAGATGCGCTCTTACTTTGGGAGGTTCTGCCCCGTTTTGAAGATCGAGCGATATCACCCCTTGCTCACCTTATTTCTCACAGCTCTGTACGTGATGACCCTGTTAAGGGTGCTGTGGCACAGATAGCTGCAAACCCTTCCCTAGCAGCTTCTCCAGGCTCTAAAGTCTCTGGCTTTACTCACTGCTGCCTGGAGGTTCACACCTCTTCACTTTGACTTCAGTTTATTTTTTTTCTTTAATGCTGCTTTCAGCAGTTTGCTGTGAGGATGCTTTTTAAAAAATCATTAGGATGGAGGGAAGAATTCTTCCTCAGCTCCTGTGCTGGGCAGAGGTGTGAATGGGGCTGATGCAGATGCACTACATGACCACAGAATTCCCCTTCTGAGGGAGCAGATGGCTCAGTCTCAATAAACCGCTTAGACAAATTCACAGAGGTCTCTGTTTCAGTTTGGGTCATATTGTCTCCAGGGGTTGTGCAGGAAGGAGAGAGGGGGCTGTGCTAGGCACAGATGACTACAGATCCATCCACTGACAGCACATGTCCCTTGGTCCCTTTCACCAACAACCATCTTATCTTAGCAAAAGTCATCTCAGAACAAAAACATCAGACAGGGGCTTGGCCAGTCCCCTCAGGCTAGTTTGTGTCATTCCCGGGTGCAGGGTCTGGGGTGCTGGCAGCGGGTAGCAGCGCTTGTACGGGAGGGAGATGATAGGACATCTTCATTATTAAAGTTAGGTTAACATATATACTATTATATACCTGAGATATATGTTGTGTATACCTGAGATACTGTATCTCTTGGGTTATTATGGTGCCCTGAGACCAGCCTTGAGCCACATACACTTGGCAGCACCACTGCTGGGTCAGCTGGAGCGAAGTGGACTGTAGCTTTTCTAGCACCACAGTGAAGCTGGGACTGAGGCAGCTGGCAGGCCAAGAGCATGCAGCATGAGGGCTGGCACTGGTCAGCTTTGGGAGTCTGAACACGTGTTTCCTCTCTCCATTCGCGGTTTGGAGCACCTCACCCTGCCTGTGTCTGCCATTTTCCTCGTCCCAGTCATGGGTGAAAGTACCAAAGCACCAGCACAACACAGTTTTCACACGCTGGCAAGAGGATGCAAGCTGTTAGCTGGGTGTTTATCTGAGGGGAGTTTCTGACCTTCTCTGAGCTCGACTGAGGCAGTGGATTATGTGCAAATAATTGATGGCTCCTGAAAATGCTCTGGCTTCAACTTTGCAGTGACATGTTAAGCAGAGCAGGTGATGCAGCTTGAGGAGAAAACTCAGTTTTGTGGGATGATTTGGTCCCCATGTTCCTCAGGGAATAGTGGTGTGTAGGCAGGTACCAAAAGCAAGTGATTGTCACACCACCTTGCGTTTCTGATGCCTCTAGGATCGGCCTACTCTCTGGGTTGCCCATGGGCTCCTTTTGTTCTCGGCTTCATAAGCATCCAGCTCAACTTTATTAGAAAACCCATGTTTCTGAGCACAGCTCCTCAGTCAGAGGGATGCTTCACAGTAAAGTTTGAGCTCTACCTGCAAACATGTTGTCTCAGGCTCTGAAGCACAAGCTTCAAGGAATGGGCAGGAGCTCAACACCCCCTTGTTAAGGCAGCAGAAAGAACAAGCTGTTACGAACAGAGCTAAAAATAATTGCAAAGCTTTTTTTGCTTCCCCTTGCAACAGAAGGATGCTGTGAGTGCTGTTGGCTGAATCCATCTCTGGCATGACTTGACTTGATGCGTTAAAGCTTCTGTGACTTTTTGAAGCTTATCTCAGATAAAGACAGAGTAACACGGTTGGCTTTCTGAAGCTGCTGTGATTTCTAACTTGGATGAGATCGGCTTGGGGCAAACCCAAAACCTAGTGTTCCCAAAAGGGATGTCACTTTTTTTAGTAGAATTTTAATAGAGAAACTTAAGAAGGTGAGAAATGCACAAAATAGCAGAGATTGGCCCAGCAGCTGACAAAGCATCTTCCTGTAAGTCATGTCTCGAAAGCAGGATTCATCTGGGAAATTCTGACGTGGCGTAGAACAGCCACTAGCCTGTTTGCAGGGAGCCACGCTCGGGCCAAGTGGGATATGGGCTCCATCTGGGACATCCCATAAGCATCCCTGCCAGTGGCCTGGCTTCCTGAGTGTGGGGTGCTGGAGAGAGCCCAGACACTGCCATGCTTACTGCAGAGTCCAAGAACATCTCTACTCGGCCTTCTTTCCCTGCTCGCTCTTAGCACTGTTCCCCTGGCAGATGCTGATGGAGATGTCTGCCTGGATGCAGGCCATTGGCCACCTGGGGTGATGGTGATCTGTTACTGTGTGGTTTCTTCCTACAACATACAAGGTTTTATTCATTGTTTTGTTTTTACAACAGCAGCCAAGGAAGGTGCTTTGTCACTGCCTGTGACCAAAGAGCATAAGGGGAGAGTAGCTGAAGAGTCTGAGCTGTGATAAAACGCTCACTGGATCGATCTTGGCTCAGGATTTGTTTCCCTTCTTGCATTAACTACACATCGATTGCTCTGATGACCTTAAAGCAAACAGCTTGGTTGGCCCTTAGTTCTTACTAAGGTTCTACCCTTTGGTTCTCCCTTATCTGGCAGCAGCCCTGTGTCTGCACCTCCCAGCCTCCCTGAACTGCTGCTGAGCCAGGTGGCATGCGGTGCTCTGGAGTACCCAGAGCTTTGTGCTTGCCTCCTCGCTCGTCCCAGGCTTGTTGCTGTATGTTAGTTGCTATAGTTACTATAGAGTTCAGTGCTATATGTCACTAGCTTGTCACTCCTTGAGGGCTGGGTCATTATTTTCATGCAGTGTGCTAATAAACGGGATCCAAGGATGAGGAGTCCCAACACGAGTTGAAGAAGGGAGTTGGGTTTGCTCCGGAGGTGCCCCATTTCCCCATGCTCAGGGCCCTAACAAAGCTGTGTGGAAGGACACTGCTGCACAAGCGTGACCAGGCTCAGCTCCTGCTCATGGGAGTACCAGGTTGGGGTGATGGTGCCCTTTGCCAGGCTGGGTTTGCCAACACTGCCAGAGACCTGCTGAGATGAGACAGAACAAAACTCTGCAAGGGACAGTGTGAGTTTGGCAGCTGCTGCTCCAGGCGAGCGACAGGAAAATGAGTTTTGTCCTTGCTCCTTCCTAAGCTCAGCTGTCGCTGTAGATTTGTTCAAAGGCACTTTTGGGGAAGAAGATACTTCCCTGGGGCCATAGTGGGGGCTTTGGCTCCCTTCACCTGTGCCAATCTCTGGTCATAGCCCTCAAAGCCAGGCCAGTGAGAGGAAGGGTGGGCGGCAGCAGCTGGGTGAGCATGGGTTTTATCTGATTTTGTGAGTTTATTGAACTTTCTACTTATTTAATTCTTTATGAGCTCAGATGCTCTAAATGGGAAGAGGAGCAATGACCCTCTAGGTTACCCCTCCTCTGTGCTGCTGGATGCTTTTGGTGCTAGCAGTTTGCTTTTTAGTTCACCCAGAGACAATTTCCTGTAAAACATTGACATCTAGTGGCTTTGCTGCTGAAGGAAGTGATAGGGAACAAAAGATTGGCTGTGGGGTGGCCAGTTTTGATGCCACTCAGGAAAGCAGAGAAATGCTTCTTCTCCTCTTGATGCAGCACTGAGGATGTGGTGGTCGCACCCTGGCAGCCCGGGGTTCGTGGCTGCACGCTGCTCGGTGAGAGTGGCCTTCCCTGGCAGGTGAATTTGCCCACTGAGCTGCTTTAATTCCATTCATTTAAGCAGATGGCTGCTCTCCTGACAGGGTACCTCCAGCTCAGGTCATGATCCCAGTAAAGGAGGTGTGAAGAGCTTGGTGTGTCCAGCTCATGCTGCCAACAGGGGACTGTGTGGTGTTTGACAGCAGGTATTGATGCGTGACCCAGATCACACGTCTGATCGCTTAATGCTTTGTGTGAGATTGAGTTTGCAGCTGGTGGTCTGACGGGGTTCCCTTGCGGCAGTGCGTCCCCTGCGTGTGCCACCATCATGCTCCTCCGAACAACAGCGAGCCCCTCCCTTACAGACTACTGTAACACATCCATACAGTTCCTGTTATTCTCTTATCTCTCCCGTTGTTGCTGTCCTGTGAAGGTGCGGGCGATCCTGTGGTCCCTTCTAACCCAGACTGACAGCACGACTTGGTCTGGGTGATCCTGCTGTGGCAGGGAGATTGGACTAGATGATCTTTTGAGGTCCCTTCCAATCCCTAATGATTCTATGAGTCTGCGAAAATGGGGTTTTGTGGGCTTTTCCAAGGTCTTCATTTCAGTGCAAGTGGGTTGGGGCTTCTGGGCATGTTCTGTTTGTCCGGCCTGCAAAAGGAAACGTCTGTGGGAAATATCTCCCTCATCGAGGTACCAGTGCTCTGAGGCTCGTGCAGCTGCTTGTCAGGAAATGTTGAAAGAGTGGCTTTTTGCAGACCACGTAAATTTGCCATTGCAGTTCTGTGCTACTAGGAGAATAAAAAAGCCAGGAATACCTGTGATCTGCTTGGGTTGGGGCTTATATCCTGGGAAATACTTTGATCATTCAGCCTTCCCCCAGGTCTGGTGAGAGCACCAGTCAAGGCGCCCAGCAGTAGCAGGCAGCACACTGGCGGCCCAGCACAGAAGGAAATGTTAAGTTCCGTAGAGACAGAAGTGTTCCGCAGAGACAGGAGCGTGCAGTTACGGTCCTTCCCTCTGCCCCCGAGAGTTTGCTCAGTCTCCTTCACCCTGCTGAGGTGAACGTGCGGCAGAGACTCTGCAGCAGGACTGCTGAAAGCCTCTGAAGTGCATCTCCAAGCTTCTATTGATTTTAAACGTTAATGCACTGCGTACTGGAGACACGTGAGACTAAACGCTCTCCCTCTTCCTTGGCAGGAATTTCTACTACATCACCATCCTGCGTGACCCTGTCTCACGCTACCTGAGCGAATGGCGTCACGTCCAGCGAGGAGCGACGTGGAAGGCGTCCCTGCATGTCTGCGACGGGCGCTCCCCCACCACGGAGGAGCTGCCCAGCTGCTACACAGGGGATGACTGGTCAGGCTGTTCCCTGCAGGAGTTCATGGACTGCCCCTACAATCTTGCCAACAACCGCCAGGTCCGGATGCTGTCTGACCTCAGCCTGGTGGGATGCTACAACCTCTCGGTCATGCCCGAGGAGCAGAGAAACAAAGTTCTGCTAGACAGTGCCAAGGAGAACCTGAAGCGGATGGCTTTCTTCGGCCTGACGGAGTTCCAGCGGAAGACTCAGTATCTCTTTGAGAAGACTTTCAGCATGAACTTCATCTCGCCGTTCACGCAGTACAATAGCACAAGGGCCTCCAGCGTGGAGATAGACGAGCAGACTCAGCAGCGCATCGAGGCCCTCAATTTTTTAGACATGGAGTTGTACGATTATGCAAAAGACCTGTTTTTGCAGCGGTACCAGTACATGCGGCAGAAGGAGCACCAGGAAGCGCGGCGGAAACGCCAGGAGCAGCGCAAGATTCAGAGGGCGAAACAGGCGCGCTGGAGAGAGCAGGGCGAGAACGGCTCCAGCGCCGACTACATAGGGAACGTGGAGCGGTGGCGGCGGTAGTGCGGGGAGGTAACGGAGCGCTCTGAACGATTGACGCGTCTTGACGGCTCGAAGCAAAAAGAGGTTCAAATGTTGCCTTCGCAGTTGCCTTTGCAGTAAGTGTCGTACTGTACGTGGAACACTTAATCTTAGCGTGTAATTACATTGTCCTTTCTAGGTTTGTTGGGTTGTTTATGAAGCAAATCGGCTCGTCAGAAATGGTCGCTTGGACGTTTATTTAAAAGAAAAGGAACAGAAGAAGAAGTCCGCACATGAATGATGAGCCTCCGATGGGATGCGGGGAAATGTTCGTGGTGTTCGGCTGAAATCTCGCTGGGAAGCAAACTCATTTCCTAATCCTGAGCATTTAGCATACTCTCACAATGCAGCGTACGAGCAAAACGTTCTCCCTTTAGTTTTGTCTTCATTTTGTTTCGATGACGTGTTTTCAAGGGCACCACCTGCTTCTGGTGTTTACCGAGCTAACGGATGGACGATGAAGGGAACAATAAAGGTCGAGGGAAAAAAGCTACCGACTAGTTTTGTGTATAATATTGGCTTTTAAAACGAATAGAAGTAATTTCTCTAGTTATATAAATATTTAAAATTTTAAACTTTTTCTACCTACTGCTGTTTAGAGTTTTAAGCTTGGTCTATCTCATATTAAAAATTGAAAAAAGACAAAAAAAAAAAATAAAGGGGCACACACTTTTCTGAGCTCAATGCCGACGTTGCAGACACTGTTTCCAGAATTTTTCAGGGCAGTATGATTTTAGCCATTCTGGGAAAGTTCCGGCACATCTTTGTGTTTCATAATGCGTTTTCCAAACTATAATCTCGTGACAGTGTCTAATTTTAAGTCGTTATTACCCGTTAGACTGCAGAGTGCTGAGTTTATCATTCCTTGATCATTTCTGGTACAAACTAGGTGAAGTTACGTTGCAGATATTTGTGTAGCATCTTGAAAAAGTCATGAAACTCTCTAATCCCAGCAATATTGTGAGGAGGATTGCTCAATGGAAGAAGTAGATTTACGCTGGAAATAGGATTTACTGCCAGTAAATCTTTGCGACACCAGACAAGAACAGGGCTTTTTATTTTTCCTTCGCTCTTGAGCTCTTCTTAGCGATGACAGATGAGTGACGTCTGAAAATTGCGGAAGCCAGTTTTACCATAGCCATAGTTATACAGCATGAGGTTGCGCGGGGAGCGGGGATGCGGCACGCTGCTCCCAGGTGGGCTTCGCTGAGTGCAGAGTTGGAGCTGGACTGGGCGCGCCCGCAGCCCTTCAGCCTTCCTGAGACTTAAGGGGAGAGGAGATGGGTCAGGAGGTGCAAGGGGCTCCTATAAATCTCTATGCAAAAAAACAAACCAAATGGAACCAAGCCCCTCTGCAAGGCTTGGGCTACACATCCAGCAAGTTCAGAAACGTTGTACACAGCCTGCAACGCTCCGAGCTCGGGCACTACCTGGCCACGTGGGTGCGGTGCAGAGGCGCCCGAGGAGGCTGCGCTCGCTGCTGCTCGCGGTGCACGACGCTTACACGGCTCATTGCACTATTGCCTTTTGCCTGCAGTGCTCTGTACACCGGGAGGACGGGGAGGCGTGAAATGAGCCAGAAGTCTTTAAAAATATCTTATGGCTGCACGCCTAGGTTATCTGAAAGTTGTTTTACACCCGATGCTGTACGGCAGCCCAGGGGGTGGCAACCTTGCCGGGGGGCAAGCGGAGAGCAGAGCAGCAGCAAACCAATACCCTGCGCTAGCAGCTTGCAGAAGCGAATAACTTCACGCAGAGCAATTGTACTTTTTTCAGATGCGAACTGCAGTTGCCAATATGATGTCTCGGTTGTATTTTGGGTTTTTATGGGGGAAAATAATTCACTGTTAAAACTGAGAGGCACTGCTGTCAACAGGACTTAACCGTGGGCCAGCTGAGGGCCCGTTGCAGAAGGTGCATTTTGTTTTTATGCTGTAGTGTGCATGGTTTACAGAGACTAGTTGCATTTTCTTTGTGTATACTGTTTGTTGTATATAGGGGGTGTATGAATATAAGGAACCATTTTGTCATAACCATATCAGACTCTACTAATTTCCGCTGTAGACGCTGTCTTACTGTGTAGATTTACAGGCCGATCCACTGACTTTGATTGTGTAATTTAACAATAGAACCGATAAATAAAATTTAACTACGGACTTCTGACTTCCGCTCGATTATTTCTGCGCTTGGTGACGCGCTGGCAGTGGCACAGCGGTGAGTGGTGGTGGCCGAATGGTGATTTCAGCGCAGGCGAGTCAACAGTTGACAGGCAAGCACCGGAGTGTGAAATCGCAGCTTTCCTGAGGTGTATTTAAACTACAGCTTTCAGGGGCTGAGCCACTTCGGCCTTCCTCTGGTTCAGGAGAGGCTTTAACTACTTTCCTGAGCAGTGCTCAAAAATGCAAGCTGATTTCTGCTGATTTTAAAAGCAATTGCCAGTGACCTGCAGCGTTCACTAAGGGACTGCTCGTCTGTGTGGTGGGTATTCCTTTCCCTTGCGCTGTACTCTCCGTTTTCGCTCTGGCTGACTCTGGAGGACGCTGCCAAGCTGCTGACTTCCAGGGCGTGCTGCTGTCTGATCCCTGGGACATTTTAAAACACAGAGAAGCTAAACCAGACCTAGATGCAAGGGCAGGTGAGAATGAGTTGGGCAAAATGCCCACACAAACAGATGCTTTTCTCTGTTTCGGGTGGAGGGATTTTTTTTCTTGGTGGCAACAGAACATCAAGTTTGCAGGACTCAGAGTGGAGTTACAGACCTTGGCATGACCTGACTGAGTTCCTTTGTGAGGATGGACATGCTCATTCTCCTGCGAATATCTGCAGAGGCATCTTACCTTTGTGAGGCTTCCTGAGGGGAGTTGTGGGATCTGCCAGCAAATCTTCATTTGACTGACATGACTGTACACAGGTCTGTTAGCGCCCTGAGAAAGCTGCTAGTGAACCTGTTAATGGAATAGAGGTCATGCAAGAGGCTCCTCTGCAACTGAAAAAACACCCAGCAGTGAAGTCTGGCATAAAAGCAACTGGAGTTGCCTTTTGAGAGGAGTGCTTTGGCAGCTGAGAAAACTCTTCTACTGCAGGAGAGAAACGATGGAAGAAGGAGAAAAATGTTTGGACAGATAAACTTCAGAAGCTGAGGAGTTACTGCAGTGATTAATCAAGTAGCACTCAAACCCTCTGGTAAGTTAAACCTTTCTGAGTAATCTACATGGCTCATAAATTTCTACCAGCTACTGATGTCAGCGACACCCGTGCTGCCAGCATCAGCCTGGGGCATGTGGTGGAGCCAAGGGCTCCTTTAGAGATGGAGATGTTTAATGTTGAAGGGAATAGATTGGTTCATTTTGCCCTCCGTAAGACTGGGAAGTTGATAGCTGTGAAACCTGCAGGGCTGAAACCTTCAGGACCTGCTACGCGCCATGTCCAGGGACGGTGGTTTGCGACTAAAACTTTCCTGAAGAGTACTGGTACTTGAGGGTAGTTGGGAGTGAACCGCTCAGCTGATTTTTGTCAACGAACTTTGCAATGTCTTTATATAATGAATCATAGAGTCATAGGACACATCGGGTTGGAAGGGACCTCCAAAGGTCATCTAGTTCAACCTCCCTACAATAAGCAAAGCAATCCAACTAGAACAGATGGCCCAGAGCCCCGTCCAGCCTGACCTTGAATGTCTCCAGGGACGGGGCCTCCACCACCTCTCTCAGCAACCTATTCCAGGGATTGATCACCCTCAGATTAAATAACTTCTTCTTTATATCCAGCCTAAATCTACCATTTTCCAGCTTGAACCACAACCCCTCTTCCTATCATTCTATGCCCTCGTGGTTGTTACAAGCCCTGTGTGATACATTTTCGTGTGCTGGAATAGATCTTTGCTTCCAGTTACGCAGCCTTGGAGTACAAATTAGCTAACGGGCTTCTTCATGTAATTTTTAAAATTGGCACATTATCCAGAGCGATCAGAGCTGTGAGTAGCACCTGACAGACAGAGGTGCAATTGCTGCTTCAGCTAATGAAATCACTGGGGAGAGGAGAAGAAAACCTGATGCATCTTCTCTCTTAAATTTCAGCTGGCAATATCAGATAATTGAGGGAAGCTGCCGAGCTGCTGACAGCTGCAGACCTGGGTGGCCAGTGCGGCCCCCATACTGCCAGGGAGGCACAGGCAGCAGCTCTGGGCAGGAGAATCATTTTCCAAGCAGGTGACAGATTTCAGTCTTTCACTTACTAAATACACTGCAGTTTCTCTGAAGTGTTTGGGGGGAGCAGGAGGTGTTGCTGCTGCACCCTGCCAGGTGGGAGGAGAAAAGGAGAGGGTACGTCCCACCGCCGGCAGGAATGGGCTTGTTGGGGCACCGCGGCAGCTGGGGTCTCCTGTCTGCAAGGTGGACGGAGCAATGACAAACCAAGTCATGATCTGAGCCAAGGCTCTGGAGGCAGCAAGCCCCGCTGCCAGCCATGGCTCCTGCGTGGCGGGGAGGAGCAGCCAGCACAAAACCTTCCTGAACTCTTACCTATGAAATTCAATTCTGAATTTCCTAAAGCAATCTCCCTGTTCCCCCAGCCTCATCACGGAAGAGTGTAATTTCATTTAATCCATTTCTTGAGTTCAGAGTCGATTGCATTGCCATCATGCTAATGTCACTGCTCTCCTCTCTCTAGAGATGGAGTGACGAGTTTAGACCCAAAATCGAATTTGGCTCTAAGCTTCCAGAGGATCTATCAGCCAAATTACCAGTGGTCCCTGGCTTTGTCATCCAGTTTAGCTCTGCGAGGATGTATTAGTCCGGGCAGGTGAGGTTCTATCACTTTTCTTTTGGGAACAATGAAATTCTGAAACAATATATATGCAAAGCAACGGAAATATTTATAGCGAAGGCTGAGTATTCGCTTTCAGGACAACATGAGGGCTGGCTTTTGGTGTTTTCAGCTATTTGGATTTATGTCTTCCCTCATTTGACTGCAAACAAGGCTTTCACTTGCAAGGATGTTCACCAGCAGTTGTTGACATAGCCCTCTGTATAAACTGTAGAGGTTCACTTTATGTATTTTCTGATGGACATTCATGGACGGGGGGCTCTAAATGACTCCTGGCACAACATTCACTCCACCCGCTGTTCTCTCAATGAGGTCTTAGCTCCATAGTGTGAATTTAGTGATCAGTGAATTTTCTGGCAAATTTTCAGGAATTATGAGGGTTACAGTGAAAACAGATGAGTTTGAGGGACGTTTACGCCAAATACAAGGTGTGACTTCAGAAGAGCTCTCTGCTCTGAGGCTGTCGGGTCAGACCTGCCTTATTGTTCCTTTTGGAAATGGAGTTGTTCTTTGAAATACTGTCTTCACATTGTAAAGATGATCTGTAACGAGTGCAGATGATCCACAAGGCTGAGTTAAATGTTGGATTTCAGGTCGTGTGGGTTAGCTTGTCCTGGATGGAAATGCTGTGACCTTTTCCTTGCTAAAAGCCCCATCAGTATAAACTGGAGTTTTTTAGGTTGGCTGCAGCTGGGTCTGAGCTCTCGAGCAGTTCCCTGGGGAGGAAAGATGCTCCAGCTTTTGCAGCCGGTCTCTGGTCCAGTCCCTGCAGCAGGAGCTGCTGCTTTGCAGCTCTGAGAGGACGTGGAGCCTCGAGGGGTCTCTCATCTCTTTGTCTTGTGCTTGGTGTAGCAGCAGCTCTGTGTCGCTGCTACTGTTGGGTGAAGTGCATGGAAAGCAGCATCCTGTGCATTGTGAGCAGGTGGGTAGCGGGGGTGACGCTGCGTGGGAGACGTGTGCTCCATGGGGGGAGACTGGGAATTTCCCCTCTGGGCATGGCAAGCTGGGGAGGGTATTAATAGACATCATTACATTAGAGTAATTGCTGTGGAATCAGCAAGCGCGTACATAATCCTTAATGCCTGGGAAATCTCACACAGCTTCAAAATAATTAAAAGTGGGATTAATCTAGATGCCAGACAAGGCCTGCCCAATTACTAATGAATAAAGCTGTCCGAACGGCTGCAGCACCCTCAGCAGCTCCGGTACGCTGGAGTCAATCCCCAGTTAACAGAGGGCATGGCAGGGGCCCATCCCCACAGGCTGCACCTCTCCGGAGGTCAAGGCTGGCTCCTGTCCAGCTCCAAGGCCCCCTGGCCACAGCATCTGCTGGGGATGCTCTGGGGAGATGATGCTGCGGGTGCGGGGGTACAGCATGTGCCAGGTGTGGACCATACTGTTCCTCCTGGAGCATCTGTGGTTGTGCAGATGTGGTCTGTGTACAACTAAAGAGCTGGCCCCAAAATGGCCCCATGGCAGGGAGTTTTGGATACAGGGCTGCAGCAAGTGGTTGGGTGGCTCAGAAAGAAACCTCAGCTGTGCAGGGGGCCCCACATCTCTCTGATCAGCAGAACCCATCATGTTAAAAAGTGCTGATTGGGAAGATGGCCTGTCCCCATGCTTTGACCAGTGGTGTTTTGCAGACCTGATTTTCACAGAAAACTTTACTTTCTTGGACAAACTCACACACAAGAAGGAAGCCCATGGGAGGGTAGCCTGAGAGGAACACAGAGAACTGTCCAAGCAGCCATGGGTCAGGTCAGAAAACCTAAAGCCCTGATAGACTTAAGTCTGGCCAGGGATGTCAAGGGCAGCAAGAAAGGCTCTATAGGTACATCAGTGATAAAAAAGAGTAGATGTGGGCCCTCTCTGAAAGGAAACGAGACCTAGTTACCCAGGATATGGAGAAGGCTGAGGTACTTGGCAGCTCAACAACTTTTGTGTCTCCTTCTTCACTAGCAAGTTCTCTTGCTACACTGCCCAAGACACAGAAGGCAAAAGTGGACTGGAAGAATGAAAAAGTGCCCACAGCAGGGCAAGATCAAGTCTGAGACTAAGGGCTTGATGAGAATCTGCGAGTGTGTGGAGGATAACTTGCTGACACACCTAGTGAGGGAACCAGTTAGGAAAGGATGGACCTCCTGCTTGTGAACAGAGGTGGACTTGTGGGGGGGAAGTAATGGTTGGAAGCCATGGTTGGGCAGAGTGATCATGGAATGATGGAATTTTTGACTCTCGAGGAAGCAAGGGGAGGGGTCACTAAGCTTTCTGTTTCTCTGATTCTATGATACATCTACCTTTCATTTCCTTTCAAAAACTAATCAGCAACACAGTCTGAAGCTATGTGGAGCCCCTGCATTTTAACAGATGTCCCCCGCCCCAAGCACTGCACAAACGCAAGACCAACGTGGCATTTGCTGCTGCGGCACTGTGCCAGTGCACGCTGTAGCAGCAGGGATTTGCTGCAGCTTCTCTGCCCTGGCAGGCAGCAGTGGATGCTGTGACTGCAGCTACACACAACCTTGCACCCAGCCCACAGTACCCATGGCCACTGCCGGCCGTAGCAGAGTGAGACTGTCCTCTCAGAAGCACTGCAGCCAGGCTGGCTGTAGCTCATGGCCAGGGCCAGGCAGGAATCTTTGCTACCCTGGAGCAGTTTATGGGTTTTTGAGGCAATGAATACACAAAGAACCAAAATCCTCCTCACAGGGAAGGTGCTGTGAGCCCTGGTTATCCTGGGAACCCCTGGCACAGCCAGAGCACACTGGCTGTGCCAGGCTGGCTTTGTATCAGGGTCAGGATGCCAGAGGTACCATTTCTCCCCATGTGCCACTGTCTGGTGCCCAGTGTGCTGCACTGTTGTGCATCCCTAACCTGTTCTCAGAGACCAGCTACAGACTTACAGTCACTGCTAGGATTTTCATGTTCTTTAGAGAACAGCCACACCTGGAATAACTTCTGCTGCTTGGGTTGAAGGCCAGAGTTAGAAACACCCCCTCCTTCTATTCCCAGTCTGTGGGTATAGTGACACTGGAGGGGATAACCTGTGCTGCTTCTTGCAAGTACGTTTGTGCTGCCATTGCCCCACTTGTCGTAATCCTTTGAGCAGGTTTTTTATGACCATGTATTTATTTTAGAGGTTGGTTATGACCATGTGTTTATTATGATTCAGTAGAAAAATACATTCTCCACCAGCCATTTCAAGGCAGATTCATCTTTTGGGTGGAAAGATGAACGTGGTGAGCAGGTCTCTGCAGCTCGAAGGTGGTTCTGAGGCTGCTGTGTCCCTTTGGCTAACCCAAAGCTCTGGTTTCTGCGTGCTTGCAAATGACGGAGAGACAAACGGCAAACAGATTCCTCTGATCTCATTACTGGTGTCTTTTTCCCTGGAGTGGTTGGTGGTAGTTGTTGGGAAAGGGTGTTTTATATCAGGTCAAAATCGTTCACGCTGAGGATTCACAAGCAACGCCGTCCTCCCTCTGATGGGCACCTCAGGTACCACTCATGGTGCAAAGATCCACCAGCATCCCAAAGCCAAGAACGATCGGTGCTTCCGCAAATCAGCAGCTCCCATGATGCAGGGTCTAGTGAAACCTGGTCTTCTTAACGGATGTATTTGTTACCAATAGTCTGTGCAGATCAGGGTGGTGGCACTGGGATGTGCCTGTGGAGGCAGCAGTGGTGGTTCTGTGTCATGTCTCTCCCACCTCTGCCAAGTTCAGGGCTGCTTTTTGTCACTGAGGAGCTGGTCCCATTACCACCACATGGCTGCAGCCAAGATGTAGGCTGCTCCAGGTCATGAGGATGGGGCTGGCAGAGGGGATGGGAGCTGCCTATCCTCTCCAGGAAGCACAAGGTGGAGAAGGGGGCAAAAAGAATCTGCTACCTGACCTTTCACCCCTGATTAAAGAGCAAAGCTGGATTTGATGCTGTGCGAAATCAGTGGGACCACACTGCTTATTTATTTACATAAAAGCTACAGGTGCTTCCTGGGCAGAGTCAGTTGTGAATAAAATGCAGCGACGCTCTGAACTTTTCAAATCCAGAAAACAGATTCTTACAGTATGGGAATAGTGGGGAAGGACTTGCAGAACTGTTTCCCTCTGGTTGTTTACTCCAGTGTCCAAGTTTGCACCTGGAGGTGACCCAGGAGGTACCGTCAGGCATCTCTATAGCCGCTGTGGTGCCTGCCTTGTTCTTGGCAGGCAACGTGTAGCTGGTTTTTGCTGAGAGGGTGATGGAGAGCTCTTCCCTTCACCAAGGAGCCTGGGATGTGTGACCATCACTCTGGAAGACACCGTGGGTTGGTAAGCCACGGGCATGCAAGTCCCCTCATCAGAGGGTGCTCAGGGGAGCAGGGAGCCCCCTCTGATGGTACAGAGGATTGCTGAGGGTGGAGAAGTGAGGAGACAGAAAGGCCTGTATCCACAGTGGTCCTTGTTACAGCCCCATGCCTTTCTGCCCTCCACACACTGGCCAGCACCACTGTGGTCTGGCTACTTCCATGCTGGAGTTGCCCATGAGATCCCTCCATAGCTCAGCCAAGTGCCATGCCAGATCCTGCCCAGGCAGCCCACCAACACAGCAGGCTCTGCCAGAGCCATGCTGGCACAAGGGACAATGCAGCACACACGGAGGCAGGCGGAGGGGCAAGGCTTGTGACAGCAGCTCTTCCAAGCAGTCGGACAGCAAGAATGTGGCCGCTTCCTGCCACCATGTCCTCCAGCTCTGTCACAGACAGGGCACAAATCGTAGAATCATCATGGCTGGAAAGGACCTCCAGGGTCATCGAGTCCAACCTTTTCTCCTAGTGTCTAACCACTAGACCATATCCCTAAGCGCCACATCCACCCGTTCCTTAAACACCTCCAGGGATGGTGACATCACCACCTCCCTGGGCAATCCATTCCAGTATCTAATCACTCTTTCAGTAAAGAACTTCCTTCTAACATCCAA